>OY770266.1:10658647-11258647 GCA_963669355.1 Chorisops tibialis
TGGCAAAAAAGCCTCTCAAGGCCAAAAAGAAAGCCGTTGAGGATTCCGGCCTGAAGCTGGTGCGAGAAAAATGAATTGAGCGCAGTCTCTTTGGAGTCAGACCGAGGAACAGGACAGATCATGCCTGCGATGAAAGTATATTTCTAAGTGCAAAAGCAATTAAAAATTTAACGTAGCCTTCAGTACCACGAGTGGGTGGTTTTTCTTGATTTGGAAAAAAGTGATAGTGAGTGCGAGTTTAGCGTAACGAAGTAACCGGAGCAGGATAGGAGCAGAATCGAAGGACCAAGCCAACGAAAAATCGAAGCAACCACAGCAGCAAGGAGAATCGGAACCAAAGGGCCCCAACGAGCAACGATACGTGGGAACAAAAGAAACATACAAGTTACTTTTAGCCAGGGACCTTTTGCTTTGTTCTTTAGTGGAAAATTTAACGTAGAGTGTAGATGGTATCGCCAAACAATAAAGCCAGTGGGCATTTTTCTTATTTCTGGATAAATCGATTTCTCGTTTTCTTTTCTTTTAATTGGTTGAATGTGTGAAAATTTTTGTGACGTTTTCTAGGCGGGCTACGGACGTTTTTTTTTGTTGTACGATAAGCCTATCCGGACTAGTAGCTCGGTCCGGGAAAAATTGGCCAGAAAAGAGACCTTAAGAAAGGGCTACTGGCGCCCACGGCCCGACTCCACGGGCTGGCCGGGCAGGATCGTTCCGCCCCGAGTAGCCAGGGGTTCTTTATCCATTTTCCCAGTTGGGGAAAACGCGTAACAAAAGCTGATGGCCAGCTTAGTGATGGATTCTGGGAAGTTCTTTTGTATTAGCTTAAAGACAAGACGTTTTGTCCAAACAGTCGAAGGCCTTCTCAATATCTAACGCACAAGCAACAATTGATGCATTTTTGGCATTAAGGTTCGTAATTATTGAGTCATAGAAGCAAGAGACAGCTTGTTCAGTCTCGTGTTTTGCCCGAAAACCAAACTGGTGCTGTGAGATCAGTGAATTATTATTTTGGGCCTAGGAGGGTGGACGAGGTGGTGAGTAAAACACGAGAGGTAAATAAATAATATTTATTAATAAACTATGAAACTGGAACTCGACTGAGAAAGACTGTTGAATAACGACTGTTTACGACTGTCTCAAAAGCCAGCGCGACTGCCTTTTAATTTCCGTCATTATGCTGACGCTGCGGCGTGTCTGGCTGGCGTACTTTGTGTATGATAAGCCACAAAGTATTATCATTGCTTGATCGCGCGCATCGTCGGGCGTGCCACTTGATCCGTTGCATATCTGGCGATATGCAGAAGGTGACGTTGGCGATCAGCAAATCTGGATGTATGAAAATGAGGACGGTTTTGCTTGTGTGTGGTCAGCATAAATCCGTCCGATTTCAATGCGGCTGGAATGTGCCGACGACGTCGTATCGCCACATTAATCCAACGTCGTGTCGCCACAATTATCACAAAATTCGGAAATGTGATGCTTTACTATATTTGGAGGGAGTGCATTGTGCAGGAATTTTCCCATTTCTATATTTTTGGAAAATTTTTCGATACTGTTGTTAATTACAGAGGTAATTACTACTATGTAATTATCAATTTCGGTATTGTCAAGATTTCTTGAATTATCGAAGTGGTATTTTCCTAATTGATGTGCAAGAAATTTGGAGAATGTTTTCCAGTTCGTGTTTTTAAATGACCTATATTATGTTGGGGGAGCTTCGATAAGACTTAATGCCGACCTGAAGGTAAGATTGCATTTGGCAGCGAAGTGATCAGACATACCTGCATGCGTTGTGCATACTGCCGAGCAGCCCTGCTTCAGATCATCCGATATAATAAAAAAGTCTATGGTGGATGAGCTAGCTGGTCTGGAAGTTTACAATATTCCTTGCGTCACTTCTCCAATTATGAAGTGTTCTTCCGTTATTGTTAATTTGACTGTCACCCCAGGAGGGATGTCTGGAGTTGAAATCCCCTCCAGTCAGGACGTAGTCAAATTTGGTCATTAGAGAGTTGAGAACACGTAAGTCATGTCTCAGTCCATTAGCGTTGATTTGGCCGGGAATGTAAATGGATATAATCAATATAGATCGGTTATCAAGGGTTTTGATCACTGCTGCTGTAGATGAGAAGTACTTGAACTGATCTATCCTAATTTGGTTTAATTTAAGTCTGTTTTGCACTAGAATGGCTGTGCCACCGTTTAAGTGATTACGGAATACATTGTAATCGGCAAATTGGAGATTATGCCTTGGGTTGAGTTTGGTTTCAGTTAACAGGAAAATATCAGATTTGAATGAGTTAATTAGCTCATTTGCTGTCGCTCTTCTAGGGAGTGTAAGCAATGAGCTTGCTCCATTTTGAAGGACAGAAATTACCAGTTGCAGAGCGGCAACCCTTCTTTCGGTTGCATTAGAGGCATTGAGAATTTCATTAATATGCCTATCAATGGAAGACAATTCGATGCTTGTTACGCTACTTAAGACGGAAACGGTGGGGCTTGGTGGACCTTGGGGTTTTCCTTTAGAGGAGATGGCCTGCTTGGCAGCCATGGAATAGGAGAGATTGTTTCTCACTAGGTTGTTGGAGAAGTCTTTGGCGAAGGACTTCGCTGAACTTTTCTCTCGGCTTTTTCAGATTTTTTTTGTTCCATTCTTTTAATCATGCCTTGGAACGCAGGGCAACCTCTGAAATTAGCGGGATGACCCTCTAGGCCACAGTTACAGCAGATTGGTTATTCGGTGGTGGGTCTAGGGCATTCTCCTCTTGGATGAGAGACATTACATCTAACACATCTGTGGGAGATCGTGCAGTTAATGGCCACGTGACCAAAATTTTGACAATTAAAGCATTGTACTCTATCAAAATTTTTTATTTTATCCCAAGCAATTTTTTGGAATAAAATATTCTTAATTTTAAACACTTCCTTCAGATCTTGCTCCGGGGCGAAGTAGGCAACAAACAACCCTGAGTTAGAAATGAAGGAATCGTTTATGGATTTTTTATTTTGCTTGTCCTTCCTAGTGATAAAGTTCTTCACAGAAGTTAATTTGATTTCAGGATAAGAGTTAAGAATCTCATCCCTAATTTCCTCTGGACAGGACCTACAATGTAGGCCTTTGATTATAAGCGATTTGGTTCGCTGACTTGGCGGAGTTGAAGTAGAGGCGAAAATCCTCTTTCTTTGATAATACCGAAAACCTTGGAATGGTCTTGAGGGGAGTTGCAAAAGGTTAGGGATTTTTCTTTGCCGATATTTTTGATATTGGCAACTATGCCATTGTTTTTAAGGATTTTAATAAGGCCTGGTATGTCTACCTTATAGATATTAATTGGCGGAATACGCTTTTTCTTGATGGGGCTAATTTTCACTACTGGAGGAGTAGAAGGAGTTCTCTTTTTTTGGGACTTAGCTGATTGGACGAAATTAAAATCTAACGCTGGAAAGTCAATGTTATTGAAATTAGTTGTTTTACTTGAGTTGGCGTCCTTGTCATCATCTGACTCAGTATCACATACCATACCGACTACCTGTGGTGCCTATTTTTTTTTACTCTTCCTCTCTGTTTTCGTGGAGCTGTCCTCTTTTTGCTCCTAGAGGCTTCCCTCGATGCGTCGTAACGGCTATCCAATAAATACTTTAGCAGGCTCCCAGATGGGGTTGCTGGATTGATCGCATCACTCAGTTTCTTTGTATTTGGTGTGCACTTATTTAAATGTTCTTTAATTTCATTGTTAAGTTTCACTAATTCTGCGTTTTGGCTTAACAGCAGAAGAATTTTTTCATTGAGCCCGCAGTTCATAGCTCTTAAAATTTGATTGTCTATAGCTTGATACTGCGTACCTTTGGGCGAATCCAACTGGACAATATTTAAGGCATCATCCCCGATTTCACAATAAACCTCATCCATTTGAGATACCACAAATAGCAATTTTTTTTTGACGAAAAAAAACACTATTACACTCACTCAAAAAGTGCCGACACTCACGAATTTAAGTACCTGGTTGAAGCAACGTCAAACGCATTTTTCGAACCAGGTAGTAATCCATCTACCTGGTTCTCTACAAAGGACCAATATTGAGAGGATCATCCTCAACTTCGTCACTGCTAGCTATTTTAGGTATATTAATTATAGGTATATCATAACAAAAATTATGCACCACACAAATAGAACGGTGGGGAAAGAGTTCGAATTATATTTTAAGTCAATTTTATCAACAGAGCACACAAGGAACTGAACACTATGAGAACGACGAGGGCGACTCACACACACAAGCACTTTTCAAATTTAAATTTCCAATTTCCACTAATCACAGTAATTGCTCTGAAGAGAACCTCCACGCTTGAAGGCTAAACGATCTCTGTACATCCTACTGTGGTCTGTTCGGGTCTCTATATGAATTTTTGCTGAATTACAAAAGTGGATTTATAAATAAGGTTTTACAAGTTGTAAGTTTTATTGAGGTTTTTTATGGCCTTACGAAAGTTGTAGACAATTCCGTCCTTTTTATTACCCCATGGTGTCATCTGCTATTCAGGTGTATAATCAGGTATATAGTCCCTTTGTATTCGGGCTCTTACTTGCATGTTGGATATGTAACTCCTCCTTCCTTAGTTTCAGGCTCCTGACTGAATGTTTTCTATCGTAGGAAAATATATTTTTAATTGTAGTTCCACTTTTTTTTTTTACAAAATTTTATACATACACTCTCTTTCATATTTATAACCCATGTAGAAATTTTAAGTTCTCGGCATGAGGTTAAACAACCTATCATAACAAAAATTTCTTATCTACTTTTACTCACACAGAATTCAATCGCTAACTTTAGCATACATGAAACCTAAAACCACAAAACTATAAACAATTATTCATAAACAGCCGAACGAACGAACGTGTTTATTCCTGTTAATGTAAATATGAATTTCATCATCGAAAATATGCTGACCAACGTATATCCAAGCAGAATGGATCTTTTTTTCCATAAGAACGAAGAACCGCAAAACTATAAACAATTATTCATAAACAACCTATAATAATAACAAAAAATAAAAAAAAACCCTTATCTACTTTTACTCACACAGAATTCAAACGCTAACTTTAGCCTATATGAAACCTAAAACCACCTAACTTAAATTTCAATTGATAACGAACGTGTTTATTCCTGATAATGTAAATATCAATTTCATCATCGAAAATATGCTGACCACACACAAACAAGCAGAATGAATCTTTTTCCATACAGTCGGAAATATGCTGACCACACAAGAAAAAACTAATTGCAATAACAAACGATCGTGTTTATTCCTGTTCGTAAGTGAAGAAGCAGTGGAATAATATTAAGTAAAAGTGGAATAATAAAAAGAAAAGCAAAATAATGTAATTTATAATTTTTTATTAGAAATATATATTTTTATAATAATTTTTTTTTTTTATTTTTTTTTAAATTTTTTTTAATTTTTTTTTTTAATATTTTTTTTTATTTTTTTTTATTTTTTTTTTTTTTTATTTTTTTTTTTTTTTATTTTTTTTATTTTTTTTTTTTTTTTTTTTTATTTTTTTTATTTTTTTGACATTATGGCAACCCCAATTGATGATGAAGTCATGAAATAATACCACGCTATTAATAACAATAACAATCTCCACACATACACACACACACACACACACACACATATATACACATACACCACAATCTATACCCCATCTGTACTAATACAACATCCCCCTATCCAGCATCCTATCTGGATCAATATCAATACATCATCTCTCTCTCTCTCTCTCTCTTCCATTAACCAATATATATACTCACCAATAACCAATAATCTCTTACAACCAATAATCTACTCTAAAATTAATATCGACAGGTAAAGGGGTACCAAGGTGTATCTAAGCAGGTAATGTGCAAGAGCTTGAACTCGTTTATCAAAAAAAAAATGATCATATATGTTAGCGAATTGAGGTGAAATTTTCATATCAATCTCACTTGTAAACCAAAAAATTCCATACACAAAAAAAATGTAAACAGCCTATCATATGAATACTCTAAACCATAAACAATTCGAAAGAATTATTCCTACTCGATGATGACGTCATAAAATAATATCACGTTATTAATAACAATAACAATCTCCATACACACAATCTATCAATTTTCATCATATGTATATGACACCTAATTCATAAAACTAAACAAGCTGATCAAAACCTATTTCACAATATAAACAACGAAAGCATTCTTAAAGTCCAACTAAAAATATAACCCACGTGTTCATTCCTGTCAATGTAAATATCAATTTCATCATATGTGAATCATAATTCGTACAACTCGGAAAATTATTATGTTTTTGTATTTGATTGCTAAATGTAGAAAGCCTGGAGATGAAATTATTTGTAGGTACATTATTGCAAGAATTCGTTATTTTTGCAACAGCTATTATACGTTTTTTGCTCGTTTCATATTATATATACATATAACCAGTTGAAGTTTCCAACAAAATAAAATATTTATTTCGTGTTAATTTTAAATAAAAATTTTTATACAAAAACTTAATAATTAATGGGGCCTCCTTTGGATTTTATGACTTCAAAAATTCTTTTTTTCATCGATTGGATTAATTTATTTAACATTTCAGGGTCAAGTTTCTGCCATTCATCAAGGATTGCAGCTTTCAATTCCGCCAGTGATTCATACTGGCGATTTTCGACATACACTCGCCTGACAAGAGCTCCCCAAATGTTTTCAATGGGATTCAGACCAGGAGAACATGCCGGTCAGTTCATCACCCTAATGGAATTTGTCTCCATCCAACCCATTGTTTCACGACTGATATGAATTCGGGCATTATCTTGTTGGAAAATCCAGTTTTTTTCGCCATGTTCTGCCAGAAATGGCAGCAAACTGTTTTCGTGTACTTGGATGTAATCTCTACTGTTCATCCGCGATGAAATAAATTGTATATCCTAACGTCTTGCAGCAGAAAATGCTCCCCTCAACATCACAGAACTGCCACTGTTGAGGCGTGAAATTCGATAGCGTTTCTTTTTTGTTTCTGTACTGAAAAAAGATTTTTTTTTGTTCTTGGCCAGCTGCAAAATTTACTTGCCGCTGTATCCCACTTCTGATAATAGAAATAATATTAATATTAAAACTTCATCATCCAAACAAAAATCTAATCGCTGCGCTCATAGTTATCATCAAATAGTTTATTAGTGACCCTATGAATAATACCGTACAATGTAAGATAATGCTTAATAATTAATGGGTGACTATAGTTTATTTGGTCTACCTAGTACTTAATTTTATGGTTTTATATCTTATTAGTTGTTTGATTATTTATTTTTATAATGCTTAACTTTTAGGTTATTATGCCTGCACAGTGCAGGGTTCTGAATAGTGTTTGTTTTTTTTTTTTTTTTACAATTTTACTCGATGAATAATGCGCTAAAGCGCTGCAAGTTGGCGGGCGCCAACTCGGATGTTTCGTCCCGTTCGAATGCCTAGCTTGAACATCACCTCTACCGCATTTCAATTCGAATACCCGGCCCGAATGCATCGCTGAATACACCGTCTCCGTCGAGTACTACGCTGCAGTTGTCATTGTTGTTGCCGTCCCGCTCGAATGTCCAACTCGAGTGTTTTGATTTCCTCCATTTCTCTCGAATATCTGAATATCTAGCTCGAATACTTCGCTGATAATAGATCAGATGCTTTATCCACCTTGAATGCCTAGCTCGAACGTCATCTCAACCGCATCCACTTCGAATACCCAGCCCGAATGCATCACTGTATACACCGTCTAGCTCCAGTACTACGCTGTAGTTGCCGTCCCGTCCGAATGTCCAATTACCTCCATTTCTCTCGAATGTCCAGCTCGAGTTCATCGCTGATTTCGGTTCCAATACCAAATACTTCGTTGACAACACTGCTTCGTATTTGTCCCGATTCCCTTCAGCTCTAGCGCTTCATGGCACCAACTCGCGGGGCCATCTCCTATTGGCTGCAGGCGTTCAGGCAATCCTATAACTTCTTAATATTTCTAAAAAAATAATAATTAAAAGCAGCTTCTGCTTCGTTGAATTGTAGAGTTTGGTTTCTTGGTATGAACTTCACCCTCTCTTATGGCCTGCTTGAATTCTGTAACTATAAAGATTATTAAAAAGAATGTTGAAATTCGGATTCAGTATCCCCTTTGGTTCCACGAAGAAATTATTTTGGTCAAGGTTAAGTCCTGACGATCTTTTGTTCTCAAGAAGTGATTCCTGGACAGCTCAAGGATTCTTTCGGAAAGCTTTTGAATTTCAGCTTGCTCATAGATATAGCTTTTTTTATAATGTTTTTTTGGATTCGTATTAAGTCTTCTGAATTTTCCCAGACATTATTTTAGAATTTTCCTTTCGAATCTCTCAGCCTGCCTGATCGCTGTTTTAGAGCATGTTAGCCAGGTTGGCGATCCATACGTTATTATAGGTCTGATGAGAGTAATATAACAAAGCACTATGGTTCTAACAGACAGTCCGAACTTTTTTGAGAACAAGAACCTGATCTTATGATGAGCAATTCTGGCCTTTCTTATAGCTTTGAATTTTAGTAAATGGTTGAAATGTACTCCCAGGTATTTGATACTTGTAGATGGTCTAATAATTACATTTGCAACTTTGATTTCTAATCTATTTGCTTTGTTTCTGATTTCTTTTCCGTGAAATCTCGCCGAAGGATTTCGGAAGCATATTAATTGTGATTTGTCCCCGTTTATTTTAATTCCTCAGACCTTGTAGTAGTTTTCCAGTGTCTGCAAATATTTTTGGATAGCAATTCCCGATCTTAGTGGGTCAATTCCAGTTGCATAGATCAAGGTATCGTCCGCATACTGAGATATTTTAACTGGGGAGGATAGATCTGGTACCGGTAGATCTGAAGTGAAGATATTATATAAAATGGGTCCCGCAATCGATCCCTGTGGAACTCCAGACGTTATTTCACTTATCCCTGATTGAACCCCGAACACGTCAACAAAAAATTTTCTATCCGTGAAGAAGCTAATTGCGAGACTGACAACGGGAGACGGAAACTTAAGTTCAATTAATTTATAGATAAGGCCTTCAACCCACACGGCATCAAAGGCTTTTTCAATGTCCAGTGCACAGGCGACCGTAGATTTATTTCTATCGTTTATATTTCTGACTATGTCAACATAAAAACAGGAAAGTGCATGCTCAGCTCCATGTCTAGCACGGAATCCGAACTGGTGTTGTGGTATTATGTATTTTTTTGTACTCTCTATGTTGCAGAATAGCATTTGCCCAAATTTTCTCAAATACCTTACCTAAGTTGGATAGCATTGAGATCGGACGATAGTTTTTGGTGTCATTGTTTTTGCCTATTTTGTGCACTGGAATAATCTTGGCAACTTTCCACGCAGTTGGAAAATATCCGGTATTTATGGAGTTGATGAAAATGATTATTATCAAGTTCAATATTGAAACGGGAAGCCTTTTGATGACAAAGTTTGGAACCCCGTCAGGGCCAGAGGACTTCTTTGTATTAGCAGATTTAATGATGGCAAGTAACTGAAGTGAAGGATTTTTCATACTGAGGGGATGATGCAGTGTTTTCATCACAAAATATAGTTAGGTGAGCTTTTTTTTTGTGATTTGAAGGCTTCAACTCTTTCTTTAACTTTATCACTTATTGATGTGAGTGAATTATGTAGGTGGAGCAGTGTTTAATTGAATTTCAAAGGATTCCGCCAAAGCATTTGTTTTGGCTTCATTTGATGTGACTGGCGTATTATTTACACTGACAATTAGTTCAGCTTTACTACCTGATAATCTGTTCACTTCTTTGAACAGATCACTCCCTGGCTTAATTTTGCTAAGGGTCTCAGTCAGTTTAGAATCACTGTGCTTGGAGACCATTTCTTGAATAATCTGTGAGAGGCAGTTAATTCTTGAGACAAGAGATTTGTATTCTTGACCCACCTTATTTGCTTCCCTTTTGAGCCTGGTTCTGAGGATTTGCCTGACTTTCATGTGCTTTATTATGTTGTGTGGTAACGAGTTATAGGAAAATTTTCCCACTCGTACTTCTTTAGAATTTTTAGTGATTGCATGTTGGATGATAGAATTTATTCCATCAATGCAGAGGTCTATTTCATTGTTAGACAAATTTCTGTTATTAGGGATGTAAGAGGCTTGCGCTAGTATTGTTATGTCCTTAGCAAATTTCTCCCAGTTAGTTTTGTCGTACGATCTGTAGACAGTCGTCGTTGATCTTAGAAGATCTTTAAAAGTGCGGAAATTAATTTTGAGATTTACTGCAAAGTGATCCGACATTCCGGGAGATGTCTCACAATGTAGGTAACCCGCTTCCTCCAGCAGCTCCTCTGATATCAAAAAGAAATCTAGTACAGATGAGCTACTAGGCCTAGTAAGAGAATTTGGGTGATACTGGGCTGAGGTTAACCAGATCATCGTCGCTTGTCAACCATCTATATAGTACACCCCCATTAGTATTGTTGGTTGAATCTCCCCACAACATGTGTCTGGAATTCCAATCTCCTCCAATAAGCACATATTCAAAGTCCACGCAGAGCGAGTTCAGTACTCGGAGGTCATGTCTGTAGTCATCCGCAATTGCACTACCAGACAGGTAGGTGGCGACAATGAGTATGGGTCTGCCATGTGATGTTCTAATTATGGCAGCCGTTACTGATAATCTTTCTAGATTATTTATACAGTATTGATCAGATTTATATTTATTTTTAATACGTAAAGCAGTTCCACTGTGGCAGTTGTTTCGGAAGATTGTATATCCTGAGAATTGCAGTTTGTGCACATCTCTTAATTTAGTTTCAGTGATGAGGCAAACGTCAGATTCCAGGGAAGTAATCAATAATTGTGCTGTTGCTCGCTGAGCGTGAGAGATCAGTGAACATGCATTAAAAGTTGAAATCTTAAGCTCCATTCTGAAAAGTAGATAATGCTAATTTCAGGGCTGCAATTCTTCTGCCTGCTGGATCTCGCATTTATTATATCTTGCACATGCCCATCAAGATTAAGAGTGGTCACTCCAAGAAGTTGTGTAAGAAGTGTATTTTCTTCACTACTAGGCTGCGTTTGATTTTTAGTGAGGTGTACCCCTCACTTAGAAGCAGCTGCGTAAGATAGGTCATTGCTTACGAACCTGTTGGTAGAGTTAACTGCAAACCTTCTTGCTTCAGATTTTTCAATGGCTTTCTTGGTATTGGCTGTCTCCATTCTAACGAGCATTTCTTTGAAAGCTGGACAGCCCCTGAAATTAGCTGGGTGGCCCTCCTGTCCACAATTACAGCATATGGGTGAGGCATTTATATCTTTTGGACATTCTCTTCTTTTATGAGAATCCGGACATTTGATGCATCAGTGAGCTAGTATGCAGTTATTCGCAACATGACCGAAATTTTGGCAGTTGAAGCATTGAACTTTGTCCACTATCTTAACCTTTTCCCAGTGAATTCTCAGGAAGAGAATGTACTGGATATTGGTTACTTCGCTAATGCCCTGATCAGGAGCAAATTGCAGGATGAATAATCCAGAACTTGATGTAGGATTCTCAGCACCTGTTTGCTTGGCCAGAATTTTGTCTTTTCGTGTCATAAAATTTTTCACATAATTTATTTTGATATCCGGAAAGTTGGTTTTTATATCCTCAAGTATATCCTTGGGATCAGATCTGTAGTGTAGTCCTTTTAGGATAAGCGATTTGTTGCGTAGGCTAGTCGGCGTTATTGTTGAAGCATAAAAACCTTTTTCTTTGATTAGATTAAAGGTTTTCACGTGATCTTCCGCTGTTTTGCAACTAATCAGTGTTTTGTTTTTATTAATATTCTTAATTGTGGCTGGAATTGAATCATTTTTGATCACTTTGGCGAACAGTCCATATGCCGGGATCGGTGGTATTTTTTCCTTTTTCGCCGTAGCTAAATTTTTGCTATTGGGCGGAGCACTTAGTTTTTCTTTAGGAATAACTTTGTTTTTGGGAGTCATATTTTTCCCTTTAACAAAGTTAAAATCCATTGTGTTCGGGGACAAAACCAATGAGGAGAGAACTTTCTGACAAGACTTACCAGATTTTAAGCGGCTGGTCGCGCGTATTGGAAAGGCACGATGCCGGAATAATTTTGGTCCAAATGAAGAAATTGTAAGTTTTGTAGAGGCACGTACGCCAAGCGTAACTTTATTAAATCAAATGACCCCGAGTATGGGCCAGCAATTTTCTTTTATACTTTTTTTTAACCTAAACTCTATATAAAAAAAACGGTTGTTTAAAATGTGCTTATCTGCTAAATCCCTATTCTAACTTACTCAAAAAAAATCTATTCAAAAAAAGTGTAAGTGGAATATACTTAGTAGGTAAAAAAAATGAATACATAAGGTCAATATCTATGACCGATATTTCCCCATACAGATCAGCACGCGATAACTCACAATATTTTGGATTTCACAGGTCAGCAATATATCTCATTGCCCGCACACAATTTCTCTGTCCCTGATTGAAATCGGAGACATACATTAGTAGGTGCATTTCATATTGTATGGAAAGGCGAGCAAAGAGAATTCCCATAATGCTCTATGCTTGACTTTATGTGGTCGAGACAATTTATTGCACAACATTGAGTGACTTGTTTGTTTATGTTAGGACACTCAATGTTCTATGCTTGACTTTGTGTGGTCGAGATAATTTATTGCACAACATTGAGTGACTTGTTTGTTTATGTTAGGACACTCAATGTTGTTCTTTTTTTTCTGATTTTTGCGAGGTAAATTTGGGATCAGAATGATCTTGAAAATTTATCTAATTTACGTGACACGTGATGATCTGTATTTGGTACTTACAGTTGTGGCGAGAGTACACTACACGATGCTTGGAAAGTGAATTTCCTTTTGCGCAGGATCAAGTACATTTGAGAGGTTTTCGTCTTGTTGAGACTCTCTCGAAGGGCCAACTACTCGAGTTGGTGGGGTCTTAAAGGGGTTCTGGGAACCTACTGCGGGTTTGCGTTTATTTCCCTCAGCAGAATTCATCTCCTCATCGAAGCTTTGGCTTCCGAGGAGATTGTAGTAATTGGCATAGGTTGCTACTTTTTTTCTTTTAGATGATGAAAGATTTTCAATAATCTTTCCTTTCTTCTCAAGTTCCTCGTTCAGCAACCTGATTTTTGCACCAAATTCGAGGATTGTCTTGTCTTGGTCATTGAGTTTTCTGCTTAACTCCGCAATCAAAGCACTTTGCGAGTTAAGCATTTCATTAAAATTTATAGCTTTGGTCTGCATTAAATCCAATGGATCATCTACAACCCCATTATCGCTTTCAACTTCGTCACCCTCCATGTTCCGGGTGATTTTGGTGAAGCATACATACACTGGACTAGTTTAATTTGTACGGACAGCCGACTATCCCTTTGACGAGGTGTGACAGACACAAACCAATGAGCTTTTCCGCTTTCACTCAAAATTCAGTCAGTAGAATACCCTTAGGCGTTAAAAATAAAAAGATATACCAAAACTATACACAATACTTACATACATACCAAATTTTCTTTCAGCAGGCCTTCAATTTATTCGATCTCCTCGATAACGCGTGATATGGTGGTCCAGATCGCCTTCTCCCTCTACCAAGATGAAGTTCCTTTGTTCAGATCCTCTTCTCAGTCTGAAAATCTTGTCTTTTCTTCAATTTATTCGATCTCCTCGATGACGCGTGATATGGTGTTCCAGATCGCCTTCTCCCTCTACCAAGATGAAGTTCTTTTGACCAAATCCTCTTAGTCTGAATATCTCGTCTTTTCTGTAGATGTTCTCTGATCCTTGACCGATTCTCAATCTCTCTCTGATCGATGAAAATTTCGAATCCGTCTACTTCGATCTCTCTGACTCCGTCTCCCTCTAATCGCTGCGCTTTGTGTCGACGGGTACCCCAAATTTGTGAGAAGCGAAAAGGACGGCTCACGGCGATTTTATAATTCTTCTCTATCATGTATGTATACAAGATCCATAAATTTTATGATAAAAAATAAATAAAAAATTAAAAATTAAAATAAAAAATTTTGAATTTAAAATTATAAAAAATCAATCATAAATATTGATAGAAATAAGCAAAAATAATTATAATTGTTGAAATATTTTTAAGTATAAGAAAAAAGATATGGCCTGATGTAATGACATTTTTTAAAAAAGATTACATTATTATTATTATTCACATTGTGGTTATATTATAGGCATTTAGATTATCAAGGATATACCTTTTTATGATAACCTGAAAGTAACTTTCATTTAACAATATCTTGATTGAGCTCGAAATTTTATTGCAGGCTAATGGTCCAAGAGTGCAAGCATGCCTTTGCATGAATTTTTTTTTACATGTATTGACTGCTAGCAATGGGTTAACTTGACTTCTCGTGTTATAATTATTAGTATATAATACAAATTTTGATTCGTTACAGAACATAAATTTAAGCAGTTATATACATGTTATAACTGAGAGGTATTCATCACGCTGAAATTTGCTAATGATTCTGTAGTAGAAAAAAATTTTGATTTTAATTTTATGATTCTACTCTGTAAATTCTTCAAAGGCGTCAAAGTTGCCCTATACGTCGACCCCCAGATTAATAATCCATACAGAATTATACTTTGTGCTATAGAAAAATATACCATTCTCAATAGATTTAGTACTTTTTTAGTACTTTACGTAGTAATAAGTAAGAGTGAATTGTTTTCCTGATTCTCTTGCAAAGATAAGTTATATAATTTTCCCATTTAAGCTTACTATCAATCATAATTCCCAAATATTTAAGCTCCGTCACTCTACTTATTGTGTTGTTACGCGAGTCGACTAAATTTTGCAAAGTTTAATTTTTTGTTGTCTCTCCGAAACACATATACTTTGTTTTGCTGACATTAAAAGTCATTTTATGTTTTATTAACCACTCGTCAATATTCCTCGATCCAGTTGTTGCTTTTCTGAATGTATCCTGCTAGTTATTCGCTTTGAACAAAATGAAGGTATCATCGGCAAAGGATATTAAGTGGCCATTAATTGCTAAGCCATCCATTTTACAAAGATCATTCATGTAAATCAGAAATAATAACGGGCCTTTTTTTTATATATTTCTTTATTGCAACAATAAAAATATATCTTTACATTGGAAATACAATGAGCCTATCAAAATTAAGAGTATTGAATTTAAATTACTACATCAAAACCTGTGACTATTTTGATTTAACAGTAATTTACCCTACTGGCATTAAAGAATCAGACTTACAAATATTTAAGTACATACTCATTAAAAAGATTAAGTAGTAAAAAAATGCAAAACCTACTAAGTACATAACCTTGTGTTAAACACAAAAAAGATAGTTTCAGAGTGAAACTGGCCAAGGACAATTAAATTATTTAACATAAATAATCCAAGTTAATAAACATACAAATTAGCTTGAATATTGAATTTAAATTCTTACATTTCTAGAAATATTGTCCACAAAATACAGACCATAGACATACACATTTAATTATTATTATTATTATTTTTTTTTATTAAACTTATTTGACCTATTTATTCAGAGAATATAAACATATACTTAGCTTGAATAAAGAATCTAAATTATTACCATTGAAAAGTAGTGCCCGAAATACAGAGGCACCTGTAATAGACATTTATTTATTATTAATTTTTAAGATCGATCTGTTGGCAAAAGATCATATACAAAATCCTCTAGATCATTTGAATTGTATCTTCTATTATAGAAGGAAATACAGTTATCATTTAACAACAATCTATCGTTTCTGAATAAGTACAAAATAAAGGAGGGTGAAAAATTTTTGAATAAAAACTTCTCATTAAGATTTCCGAAGACGCTGTCTAAATGATCATTATCTACTAATCTTGCGAGACCAGGACACTCACTATTTGATAAATTATTCAAACTTTTAATTAAATTTCTCATTAGGAAGTCATCAATCCTCAAGAATTTGTCAAATTTTCTATAAAGCTCAACTCTATGAATCCTGACAAAAACATCATCATCTTCCTCCGATCTGACGAAGGCCATAGAAGCTGGCAGACATTAATATAAGATTTTGCGTTCAAAGGATCTTAATCTGTTCATTTGTGCCGAGGAAACGTCTGACCACGCTATGAATCCATACGTTATTGCTGGCCTTATGAGCTGTCTGTATATGAGATACTTTAATTCTATCTTTAAGGCTTTCTTCTTAATAATACCCGCCAAGGACTGGAACGCCACATTACCTTAAAGCAAGATATGGTCAATGTGCTTGATATGAGTAGCTTTTTTAGAAAAAATTATACCCAGATATTTGAGCTCATCCTTAACCATCAACGAACTATCTCCTATTTTCACCAAAATATTGTTATTATTTTTGAATCTCTTCTGACTAATGAAATTTTCGCTTTTTCTCATCAAAATAGTAGAGCATTTGTCAATATTAATTTTAAGCTTCCAGGAAGACAAGTAATCTTGAACACGCTTTAAATAGGAATTAAGGCATTTAATCAGAAACGAAACGCTTCTGCTTGCTTTGTATATAATTACATCATCTGCATAAAAGATTGTCCTAAAATCCGTAGAAAGGTGTAAGGGAAAGACAAATATGAAAAGATTGAACAGGAGAGGGCCCAAAATCGAGCCCTGTGGCACTCCCGCTCTTATATCGAATAGTGAAGAATAGGAGTTGTTAATCTTAACCCTAATAGATCTGTCAGTCAAAAAACTCAGAATTATTTTACAGACGTTCCAGGGAAAGCCAAATTGAATTATTTTTGCAATCAAGCCTTCTCTCCAGACTGAGTCAAAATCCTTGGAAATATCCAAGGAGCATGCTAGGGTAGGAGCTTTGTCCCTAAGCCCACAATGTAGGTATGTCTTCCGTGAATAAGTACAAGGCATGTGATGAAGACCTTTTTTTCATAAAGCCAAATTGAAAAGAACTAATTAAATCATTCTCCGTGCAAAATTCCAAGATTTTGTCTCTAATGACCACTTCAAACAATTTTCCCTCGCAATTAATTGAGCAAAGAAATAGGTCTATAATTTACCATGTTTGTGGATAACGAGAATGTCTTCGATATCGGGACCACCAACGCACTCTTCCAGGGGAGAGGGAAGTAGCTTATATTAATAGCGTTATTGAAAATTATTGTGAGAAACAGCGGAAATTCATCCGGCAGCTTCCTCAACACCAAGTTTGGAATGCCACTAAGGCCCGCAGTTTTTTTGTTATTACGAGACCTAATAATGGATTTGACCTCAGCCAAATCCACGAAACCAATTAGAGACTCTGTATCTCTGGAACCAACCGCAGGAGAGACTTTTTCATTAAAGAAGGTCCTCGGATTGACACTGTCATTTTCAAGCTCATCAGCGTGTACACCATAAGAGTTCGTTGCTCTGTCACACAGAGCAGCATCGGAATTGTTATGCACTGAAGCAAAGTAGCTACCAAGCTTCTCAGCACCTTCATCATCAGTGAAACAATCCGCAAGAACTGGCATTCTCCTCCCTCCGAAACAGCCCGACAGAGATTTGACCTCCTTGAAGAAATCCGGTCCTGCCTTGACGTTACGTAGTTTCTTTTTTAAGTTCTCCGAATACGCAATAGAAATTAATTCTCTTATAATTTGAGTTAAACGGTTGATTAGCGATTTTAGCAAATTATTTGACCTACTGGAGTTAAACATATTTCTTCTCATTCTTTTTTTTCTCCTTATAATGCTAAGTATACTCTCTTGTAGTATTATCAGGCTGTTTGGGCTCACCCTAACTTTGGGGATGGATATTTCCATAATTTCCATTAGAGTTGCATTTAACAACTCTATTGCAGAATCAATTTCCGACGAATTTAGGTTTCTGTTATTCGGTGGCATAATTGCCGGAAGTTTCTCTGACACTAGTTCCTTCAGTCTCTTCCAGTTGGCCTTTTTATAATTGAAAACATACCTAGGGGCAACACTCTCAAACAACGACATTTTAAATTTTATTTCCTCCGCCAGATGATCAGAATGGAAGTCCACCACGTTCAACAGCCCTGACCGATGGTCCGACAGCGTAACCAGAGAGTTCGATACCAAAAAATAGTCTAAAAAGGATTGAGAGTTAGCGGAAACCCGAGTAGGTGCATGCGAAAAAAGGTGCTTCAAGCCTCTGGAAGATAGGTTCAAGTGCATCCAATTAAACAAACGAGTACCATTCCAATTATTGATATTATTTAGCCAAAAAGTGTGCTTGGCATTGAAATCACCTCCCATAATTACTTTTTTGTTGGGATCGCATTGAGAGAAAATCTCAGACAGATCAGATATAGATATCTGATTACAAGATATATATAGAAACCAAAATTATGGATTCAATTCCATTAATAATTTCTATTGCCGTGTATTCTAATTGCTGAATATTAGAGAATCTTATGGGCTTAAACTTATAAAAATCCTTAATAACAATCGCTGTACCTCCTCCTGGCAGCGTGCGATCGCTTCGTATTATATTATAATTTTTAAAATTAATCTTATGCTTTGCTTTGAGTCTCGTCTCAGATAAAAGGATTGCGTCAGGATTATTGACACGAATAAATTCCTTTAATTCATGTGTTGTGTCCAGCTTTACCAACGAACAGACAACTTGTTAAGAGAATAGAGTTTGAATATTTTATTTGGACCCATAATTGACTTCCAGCATAAAATTAAATAGCGCTGCCTTTTTGTCTTCAATATCACGAGCGTCCTTAATAGAAGCCAAAAAACATCAAACTTAGTCAAACTGTAGAATACGAGCACCCAAAAGCTTCCATTGACACATTGTCAAGTACGCCCAACAAGTCATTGCGTTTATTAACTATCCTTTCTGACGAATCAATTTTTGACGGTTGTCTTCTATTTAGCACATCCGAAAACGATACCGAATGAGTCACTTTATTATTTAAGGAATTCACCAACCTTAGGTTCCTCTTTTCGGTTAATGATTTTTTATTATTCCTATCATTTTTTTTTAAAAAACCATTTCCTTCAATACCGGACAGCCTCTATAACTGGCAGTATGGTCGGTTGCCTTACATAAAACGCAAGAAGGCGAGATGTTAGACCCAACAATTACTTTGCACTTGCCTGGCTCATGACTATCCATACATTTAACACATCTATGAGGCATGTTACAATTTATAGAAATGTGTCCAGGTCTTTGGCAGTTGTAACATTGTGTAATGTCCAACATTTAGAGTTTTTCTATTTTAACTGCTTGGTTCAGAATGTACTTTAATTTGATATACTCTCCAACAGATAATTGGAGATAATTTAATGATGAAGAAGTTAAACTTGTTGATTTTACCATACTTGTGAGTTACCACCTCCTTAAAATTTGATAAACCCAAATCCAATAACTCTTGGTGAATGTCCGATTCATCAAAATCCCTAGAGATACCCTTAATAATCAAATTAAAACCTATTTCATCCCTAGGAGCATCCGTGAAGAAATTTATCTTCTGATTCAACAAGATCGACACAACCGACTCATGATCGCTTTTGTTCTGCAAACTAATCGAGAATCTATCCTTATTTGCGCTTTTATTTATTTGGAATTGTTTTATATTATTCTTTAATAGCGCTACTCTAAAATCTTTTAGGTTCACACCAAAAAGCACAATTAAATTATTATTTTTAATTTTTTTTGTTGATATATTTGAATTTTCCACACTCAATTCCGAACTATTAATGCTTTTATTATTATTCCGTGATTCTAACTTCTCATTAACTTTACTATTAATATTCGCATTTTTTTTAACACTATCATTATCAATCAAATCATTCATATTTTCTTTTTTTCTAATTTTAATATTCGTAATATTCTTATTTTCAAGCAATTTAACGTTACGTTTATCTTTCTTGATATTATCAATCTTAGTGATACTTTTACTATTAACATTAGGACGCAAACTATTACCTTGATTATAACCAGAATCATCGACTTGACGCCTATCCGCTTTAACCGAATCGCCTTGCTGATGAAACGTACTCGTCAAATCTGGGAACGATTCCTTACCCGCTGCTGACGTAGACGGAACAGAATCATCATCCTCTCTAGCCCGCATTTGATCACTCCCGCCTCTTTGCCTTCGACCAGAATAACCAGCATTCCCTTGATTTTGCCACGCCTCTAAGAATTCTGGATCCACCGCATTTCCAGATCTCCCCGCAATGTCAACCTCCATATTGAAGAGGTCTTCCAGAGAGTGATAGAAGTTTATATGCTCTGTTTCCTTCTCTTTACTCTTATTTTTATTTGGCACTTTTCTTTTTCTTATTTTATACTATTTTTCGCATTCAAAATCTCAAATTCGTGTTTCAGTTTACTATTTTCTTTTTTGTCACTTCATTTAAAACTTTCAGCAGGTCATATTTTTCCGTAACTTCCTGAATTATTTTATTTTGAGCCTCTAGCTGCACCGACAGCTCATTAATTTTACTGTTTAGTTTGTTATACACTTCTTGCTGATTACGCAAGTATGCAGTACGATCTTCTGTAAAGATCTCTAAAGGGTCGTCTTCCACTTTATCATTCTCAGAAAGAGTTTCATAACTTCCATATTCAACTTTACGCACTTCTTTAGTCACTAAAGCGTTAACAACGAAAACACTAATCAAACAACAGTTCGCTCAAAAGCCTGCAAACAAAAAAACATCCGACTCGGACGGGTCTGATGATGAACTCAATTACGATGCAGTCCCTCGCGCAATCACTTTGCTACTCGATGTGATTTGACTGTGAATAATAACGGGCCTAAAACGGTCCCTTGCAGTATTCCACAACTTAAGGTTAATTGTTCACTAACCACTTCACCTATTTTAACCCTCTGTGTACGATTTGTTAGATACGAATTTAGTAATGAATATGTATTTCGAACTATTCCTAATGATTGCAATTCCTTAAGCAATCTATTATGCTTTACTATGTCGAACGCCTTTCTGAGATCTAAAAATATTGCTGAAACTCCCTCATTAATGTCCAATGACTTATATATGTACTCGGTAAGATTATATATAGCGTCGACAGTATCTTTTCTAAAACCATACTGATTGTTAGCTAAAATATCATTTTCATCCAAGACTTTAATCATGCGGGTTTTAATACACTTCTCAAATAATTTAGCTACTATAGATAGTATAGATATGGGTCTGTAGTTACCGGGCTCATTTTATCCTTGCTTTTATGGAGGGCTATGATCTCAGCCTTAAATTTCGTTGGGAAAACTCCTTGTTTAATACATTTGTTGAATATATGTTGGAGTGGGTTAGTTAAGAAGTTGGAGAGATGCTTGAAAATTCGAGGGGTTAATCCGTCAACACCCGGGGTCTAATTCAGCAATATGTTTCTTTATCTTTTATTGTGTTATAAGCGACATGTGGAATAATGAGGTATGGTCGTAAGTGGTAATAACTGGGAGAGTAGGATTTTGATGGAGGAGTTGTGATGAGATTTTCTCACCTATAGTTCTGAAATGGTCATTCATTATATTTGCAACTTTCAGTGCATCAGTAACAATGTTTTCCTTGCTATCAAAGATTTGCTTAATTTCAGTTCCGGTAGACCTGCAACTATCACCAGCAATTTCATTAATATTCTTCCAAAGCTCAGTGAGTTATAGATTTCCTTTTGATAATATGTTTGCTTAGCAAGTTTGATAATAAATTGCAATTTATTTTTATATGTAACGTATTCCAGTTTAAGCTTTTCATCTACATCTGTTGATTTCGATAAACGCTTTGCTAATTTATTTCTACGTCGAATTGAAGTACCAATACCTTGTGTTGTCTATTTTTTTATTGGTCTGAATTTTGAATTTGATATCGTAGATATAGTATAAGAATTTAATAGGTGCTCGTTTATGGTGGTGTAAAATATATCAGTACAATTGTTCGCGTCTTCCGAGTTAAAAACTTTATTCCAGGTTTCAGTTTAATAATTTGTTGTAGTTTAAATTTGATTTAATTGAACGAGCATTTGTTTTTAGGAGCTTAAGTTCAACGTAGGGGTGGTTATTGGGGTTGTTGTAACCAATCACCAAAATTAAAAAAAATGGTGCCCAGTTGACGAACTTCCTTCTCAAAGGTTATTGTGAGAAGGTATTTAAAAATTAAAGGATATTCTTTTTTTTTGTATATTGCTTTTTATTTGGAAGTTTGGTCTGGCTTGTTCGGCGGACAGTTTAGGAGTGACAAAAATTCTTTTTTGACTCAAAAGGAAAGGTAAGTTTTCGGAGGAAAGATAAAGGTGCATTTATTGGGAACTATAAAAAGATACCTGTAGCCGACTCAGTAGAAAGAACACATCTGGCTGCCAGATGTTGGCCCTTATCCTACTGGGGAAAATCCAAACGATTAATCCCTTTCGGATTTTATTGCCGCGTTCTTTACCTGACTCTTTCTACTGAGTCATAAATGTTTGAAATGAGGGAAAGAAAAGGTGCTAACTGGTATACAGTGTGATGGATTCGTGGAAAGGAAAAAGGGAAAGGAATTGCCAGCCTTTTAGATTCCGGTCGGAACAGGGTTATTGAATTAATCACTGTAAAAGGATGACCTTCAATATAAGCATGAAAACGAGCTATGCTTTTGACGGTCACCAAACACTCCAACTCAGTAACACTATAGTTACGTTGAGCAGCGTTCAATTTCACTGACATGAAGGAAATAGGATGTTCATCTCCGTTGTCTGATTTTTGAAAAAGAACACCACCCAAGCCTGTAGCGCTAACACCACATTGAATAAAAAAATGCCGCTGAAAATAAGGATTCTGTAAAACGGGCGCTGATGTTAATAGATTTTTGCATTCTTTAAGAGCATTCTTGCCAGAGGAAGTTCTGCTTGGATTTATGTAGATCGGTCAACGGTGATGTTACCGAAGCAAAATTGGGAATAAATCTTCGATACCATCCCGCCATTCCCATAAATCTTCGAATATCACGAACAGTCTTTGGAATTGGGTAATCAATTATGCCTTGCACCTTATCAGGATCTGCTTTAAGGACGCCATCACTTACAATGTAACCCAGATATTTGATTTCTTTAAGCAAGAACTTGCTTTTTTCGACATTGATAGTCAGATTTGCCGATTTCAGTGACTGAGCCACAGTGTTCAGCAACGCGATGTGTTCCGCAAAGGTGCTTGAGGTAATAAGCAAATCATCCAAATAAACAAAGATCTTATCATGAAGTTGATGCGGAATTACCTTGTGCATCAGTCGACACATTGACCTAGGCGCATTACAAAGACCAAAAGGCATTACCGTGAATTGATACAGAGGACGATTTGGGACTGTGAAAGCAGTTTTATCTCGAGACTCAGGTACCAAGGTAATCTGCCAGAAAGCATCTTTTAAGCCCAAACTTGAGATGTACTTAGTTGACTGTAATCTAGATAAAAGGCCAACTATTAACGGGAGTGGGTATGCGTCCGTGATTGTAACCTCATTCACTCGACGGGCATCCAAGCACAGACGTACTTTACCTGTAGATTTTCGAACCAGGATGACTGGTGAACACCATGCGCTGGAACTTTCGTTGATGACACCTAAAGCTAACATCCTATCCAACTCGTCGTCCATTAATTTTTGTATTGCTGGTGAAACTGCATGATAGCGTTATTTTTTTGCCTCAGCAATACCAACATCTATTCGATACGACAAAAGAGTGGTTTTTCCCAAGCCTGATTGAAGGATGGAAAAGTTGCTATAGTTTCTTTGAGTCGAAGCTTCTCTGAATTAGAGAGCTCATGCTGCATTGAATTTTCAACTGGATTTGCCAGCATAAGTTCGCTTAATTGAACAGGTGCGATACCAAAGGTGTCCCAAAAATCAATACCTACATATAGTGGATTTTTCAATGAAGGTAAAACCAAGAAACGCATATTTCGCATTTTGGAGCCAAAGGATACGGAGCCCTGCACATATCCAACTACTCTGTTTGCTTGGCCTTCCGCCGTCATCACAGAAGTGTCCAAAGAATGTAAAGGTAAAGACGATGCTTTTATAAATTGTAGCGCTTCGGCACCAAGAATGCCACAAGAAGCACCGCTGTCGAGAAGTCCAACCAAACTGTGACCATTGATAGAAATAGTAGCATGCGGTCGTGTTTCACTTGAAACCTGGAAGATGGACTCCAAAGACGCAAGTTTAAGTTGTCTTCGAAGACGTCAGTAACGCATGGAACGATCTAACCGAGATGAAAAACGTCGTGCTTTAGGTTGCAAAAATTTAAAATCATCAGTAACAGATACTAGTTCCATTAGCCTCCTCAATAATTCCGGATCGGTGTTCGAAGCTGCTTCGCATGTCGGTCGATTGGGACCTCGCCAAGACGTCTGGGCACGATTGGTCCCCCTTGGAATCGCACTCCGCCGAAAGTTTCCCGATGACTGAATTTTGCACCGAGTACAATTTGGCTTCAGTGTGTTACTAAGACCGCACCCAAAACAGAATACCCTACGGATGGGATTGGGACAACCCGTGAAATTGTGACCAATGTCCTGAAAATTCCAACATATGGCGTGGTTAGAATTAGTCTGAACTGCAGCAAGGATGGGAGGTGATAACTCATGCCGATCAGAAGAAATACCATCTATCTCATTAACTTGTTCAGACTAATTCTAACCACGCCATATGTTGGAATTTTCAGGACATTGGTCCACCTCCGAATTAATTGTTGCCAAGACTGAAACTGCTGTCCAGCAAGTTGCACTTGCAAACCTGGTCGCATATTTTTCAACAAAATTTGCTGACTATCAAAATAGTCATAGGCACCGAAAGTTGCAAACCGAGTTGTTCCATAGCATCTACAAATTCTTGGAATCGTTCACGAGATTTTTGATTACGACAATCAATTATACGCCGAATATCGAGATCACTTTGATTGTCACTGTATCGTTCGCGCATCATACACCTAAGCTCGTTCCATGATAGACGAGGAAATTTCTCACGAAGAGCCCAATACAGATCACCCACCTTACCTTTAAAAAGTAAATGTATATAAGAGACCAACTTATAATCAGAGACAGCGTGGTCGGAAGCGAGAATTTCTAATCGAAAAATAAACCTATTGACATTGACGGAAGCTCCATTAGAAATAACATTCCACTTCGAAATTGGCACGTACTTACGAACTAGGCTGGAACAGATAAAAGCTTCCGAGTTAGGATAAAAACGCGTACTACTTGCAGGCGGTGTTGATTGGACCTGATGGTGGATGGAAGTTGGTTCAGTAACCGGATAGACTGTATTTCCATTGAACGATATGTTTGAAAAATTTAAAAGTTCGAGTTTCTTGGCAAAAGTGCTACCGTTCACTTTGTTCTTACCAAAGTCGTCTGTTAAATTAAGTAAATCCCTCACCGATTGAACGGATTCACTAGCAACACCTTTAAATTTTGTGTTGTGATTGCATAGTAATTCAAGTCCGCTGACATAATGCATCAGACGAGATGAATATTTTGCGAGTTCTGTAGCACTCGACCTAGATTGCCCTAATAAGTTGGTAATTTCATCCAGCTTACCGAGACAATACTTGAGCTCATACTCCGGGTCATCCAAAACCTTACTCGGAGCATAAGCAGGACGCAAGAAAGGCTTTTCTTGCTCAAGAGCCAACTGTTTCTTAAGAGCATCAAACTGATTCAAAGCGCTTCCACGAATGTCGCGAATCAGACATTCCATCTGGAACTCTTCGGGTTCCAAATGTTCAATATTCAGCACCGACATATTGAAGGATATATTATAAAATAAACCGAAACGCGAAAAAAATAATAATATGAAATTAAGGAAATATAAGAAAAAAAAATATTTAAATCATAAAACTAAACTGAAATTTTTGCGCAATGCGTAAAAAAAAACACTGGTAGAAACGAATCAGAATTCAATTAAAACATAAAAAGAGTTCCCAGAACTCCACCGAAGAGACAAGCATTCATCCTCGTCACAAGTGTAAGCCGAAAGTTATCGAGTAGTACAGGTATCATGTGGGTGAGACTGGATTTAAAGAAGGATTTGAATTAAAAGGTAATTTATTTTAAATCTTGTATCATCTATTTTCCAATGAATCGAAAGCTCTAATGATTTGAATCCTATTGCAAACGAAATTATTCACGAGATTAAAATTTTTCTTTAATCGACGGACCCGGTCCGGATAAAATTCCGCGAGAATCCAAATCATTGCTTAACGGACCGTACCTACCATCGGTCGATATCGATTTCAAATCATTTTGCCTACGATTTAAAATCGAGAGAGTAAATGATTTTTTTCTCTCTGAACACGTTTTCGTGTCGTAATCACAGTTTAATTATACGTAAATTGCCGCCGAAGATTCCCGTGACGCCTTGTGATATATTTACTATCTTCCTGGCCCGGACGGATATTTCAAAGACCGCCCGTGTGGAGGTGGCGGGTACGAGTCCCAGTCGGGCCCCAAAAGGACGACTCTCTCTGCGACACCAGCACTCGCTACGCACCTTGTTTTTAAAAAAACTCCGGGATGTCGAAATGATTTACTCCTTGGCGCACTGTGACGAAATTGCAAGTGACGAAATAGATGAAAGCGCGACGTCACTGCACGTTTCTCTGCAAACTCAAATTCCGATCAGTTTGGCGACCGACGCGACACTTGCGGTGAAGTTGTCATAACCTCACAGAGGCCACATTCGTTACATTTCAAAATCAAATCAGTTTTTAATGGCAATGTGTCCACTCTCTACATCCTTAAATTGCGGTGAGAGAGATGTCCATCGGCAGAATCATGTTAACAACATTTCCTTCGGCGGTGAACCAACCAAATTCGACCAATTCTGATGTGTCCAAGCTTTTCAGTTTGGACGACCAACAGCCATTTTCTTAATTTCCAGTTGTAGCTGTCAAAGTTTGGTTAGTTTCGCTGTTTTCCCGCTTGGCGAGACGAAATAGTAGTGTGATGGAACCTATGTAGTGAGTGTTTTGGCGATTGACAAGATTCAAGATTCAGGATTCAAACTTTTATTGAGACTCACTTACTAACAATTCATGTGACTTAATCTTACGATATGAAAGAAATATTTGTTGTTTATTTTTACTTATATCTAACAAACTGTAAATTTATTTATAACAATATTTTAAAATCAAACATTTTTTTTATTATTTATTTTTTATATAGAAGTGTATTTGCTCAAGGTACTTAGAAATAATTTTGTCTATAATGACAAAAATAATTTAACTTAAAACTAAACTAAACATAGAAAAGATAAACGGAATAGAATAAAAAAGAACCGTAGTTGTGAGAAAAAATAATAGGGAAGGAAGAAGGATGAAAACCTGATCAGTTGGTACCTTTCAATGAATGGGGCTTTATCCGCGGTAGATATTACTGTCCACTTTGGTAAAGAAATTTAATCGCTCTGAATTGGTACTAACGGGCTGAAAGAGGATATCCGAGTTTCGATGGATTATTCCAATAGGAGATGGATAATAGTGACTGGACAGAGAATCATTACAGTTTTGCCAGTAGATTTCTTTAACGAGAGGATTTGGGTGCAGATCCACCCTGTAGACTGCAGATTTAGCGAGTTCAACCATGTACTTCATTAAAGGAGTGATGTTCGTATGTTTATAATAGTAGGAGTTACGGTAATATTTTTTATTAGGCCTACGATACTTAGACACACAATGACGTAGGATTTTCCTTTCGAAAATTTGGAGTTCCTCGGAGACAATCGGTGAAATGAACATCCACGTGACAAAAGCATATGTTAAAACAGGTCTTATTAGGGTCTTATACATTAAAATTTTCGTTGCGCATTCCAACTCCTTTGATTTTAGAAGTGGGCTCAAGAGAGCAACAGCAATTTTAGCTTTGTGTAGTCCATACCTTGCATGTTGATTATATTTTAACCTGTGATGTAGTTTTATGCCTAGATATTTTATTTCGTTTTTTTTTTTTTTTTATAAGGCACCGAGTTTAATTTAGGGGGTCACCCTTTAATGCATTGCACAATTAATTCGGTAAAAGAAAAGGAAGTGGATAAAATTTGGGTGTACTAAGGAAATTAGGGTGGAGAGAGACGGAAGTGGCGGTGAAGATTATTCTTGAAGGACTGGAGGTTATACCTACTTGGGAAAACGTAAGCCGGCAATGCATTCCAAAGTCTGGACGTTCGGGAGATGAATGACTGTCTATATTTCACTGTACGAGTAGGAATAGGGTTGACGGTATACTCGTGTGCGCGTTTAGCTTGACGAGTATTTCGGGCAAAGATGTAAAGTGGAGGAATGAGTAATCTAAGTTCCGCACTACATTTACCATGAAAGTAGCGATAATAAATGCTGAGTACTCCGACGTTTCTGCGATGCTCGAGGGAGTCAATAGAAACCGTAATAGTATCATCTCCAATAAGTCGGAACGCATGTTTTTGGATTCGATCGAGCAGGGCAAGGTGAGTTTTGGGAGCTCCAGCCCATAAATGCGAATTGTAGTCTAAACGAGGTCGAATATAAGCCTTGTAGATGGTAGCTAAGTCGCGAGACGTAAAATATTTTTTACATTTGCGAAGAATACCTAGGCGTTTGGAGGTATCGAGGGCAACATCAAAGATATGCTTGCTCCAATCAAGATGGTTATTTAATTTTACGCCTAATACGATAAACTCATCTACAGAGCAAATTGGTACGCCATTAAGGTCTAAATTGGACGACGTCGCCGGAACATCACGTTTATGGGAAAGATGACAGGCCTGTGTTTTAGCAGCGTTGAACTCTACTCTTTTTTTTCCTGCCCCAATCCAGGATTAAGTGGAGGTCGGAGTTCAACGAACCGATTAACTCACTGCGATTGGAAGCAACAGCTTGCTTGTGAGAATCCGCAGCAGAGTTAAATTCAAAGGTGTTATCTAAAGTACTGTCATCAGCAAAACTATGGATTGGATTGAGATTAGAAGACAAAAGGTCGTTGATAAATACCAAGAACAGAGTAGGCGATAGAACAGAGCCCTGAGGGACACCGGAGTTGATTGGGAAGGAGGCGGAAGTAACGCCATCTAATACGACTCGTATAGTGCGGTTGGACAAAAAACTCTCAATCCAATGAGTAAGGGAAGCATCGAGGCCAATGGCCTTGAGCTTAACAAGGAGACATTCGTGCCAAACTCTGTCAAAAGCTTTTGCAATGTCAAGTGCCAGAACTTGACCTTCGCCGTATTGGTGTAAACAAGAGTTCCATCGTTCCGTCAGGTAGACCAAGAGATCTCCCGTCGACCTTCCAGAACGGAAACCGTATTGGCGATCGTGGATGAACTGATTATCTTCGAGATAATGAACGATTTTGCGATTGACAGCAGTTTCCATTACTTTCGAGAGCACTGAAGTAATGGCTATTGGGCGGTAGTTAGCGGGGTTCGCTTTGCTTCCTTTCTTGGGAATTGGCTGAACATTCGCAACTTTCCACAATTGTGGAAAGCACCCGGAAGAGTAAGATAGATGGAAAAGATTGCGAAGTGGCTTAGCCAGAGAAGAGGAGCACATTTTAAGGGTAGTGTGGTTTCTAATTGCGTCAATTGCGGTCTGAGGATGTTTTGCGTCCGCGACTAGTATTGTGTCATCTGCGTACATGATGGCCGAACTCATTACATTGGACCCTTCTTGAAAACTGTTTGAGGTTTGAGATAAAAGCATCGGAAAATCGTTTAAATAGAAATTGAACAGTTTAGGACCGATTATTGAACGCCAGCATTCACTGCGACCATTCTAGAATTCTTTGAATTAATTTCAATGAACATCTTAGGGTGTCTTAAGAAACTTACTATTATTCTCAGCAGGACATTTGGCTTCAATCAATTTATAGATAAGTTCCTTTGTCCATACAGAATCAAAAGCCTTTTCTAAGTCCAGTGCACAGGCCACAGTACATCGCCTGGATCTCAGGTTTTGTATAATAATGTTCTGAAGGTGGAGGACTGCGTGCTCTGTTGAATGTGATTTTTCAAATCCAAATTGTGTATTGGGAATAAGGTTAGAGCAGGAGACTTCTAGTTTGGTAAGTAGATGTCTTTCAAAGATTTTACACATGTTGGATAAAAGAGAAATCGGTCTAAGATTTGATATTTCATTAGATGAGTTATTCTTAAGAATGAGCGCGAGTTTTGCAGTTTTCCATAATTTTGGATAGTAACCATTATTGAGACAGTTGTTTATGATAACGTTTAGCTTATGTGCTAGTTGTGATGAGCATTTGCGCAAAACGAAGTTTGCGATGCCATCTGGATCCGATGATTTTTTCCTGTTAGCTGTTTTAATGAGCTCTTCGATAAGTTCTTCCGTTGCAAAGAACTCTCGCAGCTCAGGATTTGAAACTGACTTAGCACTATATTCAACGGAAAATTGTAAAATTTCCCCGTTGGCATATGAAGTATTAAATGCATTTATTCGCTCGTTAACTTGGGCATTAAGGTGGTGGTTAAAGGTGGGGTTTTTCTCAATATAAAGGTTCTGATAAAAATTCGCGCAGGCTTCAATTTTGTCTTCCACGGATAAATATTCTGCACCGTTGTTTGTAATTGGGTCCCTGGCAATATTGAATTTTCCTGATATTCTACCTGTAATTTTGTTAATTTCACTAAAGGCTGTGTGAGAAGGTTTTATGGCATTAAGTCTTTTTTTGAAAGACTCATTTAAGTCGGATTTAACTACGCCCCTAATGATTGTATTTAGACATTGAAGATTTGCGTTAAGGCTTTGGTATTCTATATTCACTCTATTGAAATTTCTATGGTAGATTCTTTTAAGTTTTCTTAGCCATATTCTACGAATCCGGAAGAGTTTCAGGGTAAGACTTGACAGATTTTTGTATCGCATATTTTTGCATACTAAAACTTTGGAATGCACTGTCGTGGTGGAATTAATACCGTCCGTGATTTTGGCGATAAACTCTTGTATTTCTAAATTGGATAAATTTCTCTCATCTGGAATTTCGAAATTTAATGCTGATATGAGATCTTCTGGAAATCCTCCCAATTAGTATCTCTATAAGTGGTATAGGTGCGAGGAGTTTCAACAAAGGGATCAAAGTGTAAAAGCTTTATTGTCAGCCAAATTGCAAAATGATCTGATGCCGCTGGCAGAGTAAAGCAAGAGTAGTTAGCACAATGGAGCGTATCCAACATGTGATTTGAAATTAAAAAGAGATCTAAGAAGGATGAGGAACGTGGAAATGTTGGGCTAACGGGATTGATAATGTCCATTTCGAGGAAGGCTCTATTTCTCATCCAAGCGTTTAAATGGTTACCGTTAACGTTTCTTTCCGAGTCACCCCAATTTTCATGTCTGGCGTTAAAATCCCCCCCTAATATCAAATCAAAATCAATTAAAAGTTTGTCCAAGCCGTTAATGATCCTGCCCCCCTAGTCCACGAGGTATATAAATGGCCCCAACGAGCAATTTTTTGGTAATTCCATTTCTAACTATATACGGGACACAAGCTAACGATGCTATAATATTGGTAGAATTAAACGAGACTGGTGAGGACTTGATCGACTCTCGAATTAGGATGGCAGTTCCTTGACCTTGATCATTTCTATAAATATTATAATTTTTTATACTAAGCCTATGCCTCGCGTTTAAATGGGTCTCCGATAAAAGAGCAGCCATAGGGTTGTTTTGTTCAAGTGCATTTTCAAGAGTTACCCTTCTATCATGAGCAACTAACTAGCTAACATTTAGAGAATATATTTTTAATAAATTCATGGTTTTGACGTCAATTTCACGACAAAGTTCAAGTACGTCATAGTTTTTTCCGCACTGGAGTTCAATTTAATGTAATTAGGCCAGAAGAGTTTAATCTCCTCTAAAAGTTTTGCTAAGGAGATCCCGAAAAGCATCTGGGATTCATTCAAAAATGCATTCAGAAAACCGTTGTTAGATGTTTCACAAGTATTTGGTTGTCCGTGTCTTATCCCATTTACAACCCCAGCATAAGACCTTTCCGGAGAGACAAAATTGTTTATTGCATGTGCAACAAAATTTTTATTGTTAGTCGCTTTTTGGGCTGTAGTCAATTTCGCAAGTTGAAGTTTTTCCTTATGTTTTAGATATACTTCACACTTTGAGTAATTGGATGGATGGCCTTCCTTACCGCAGTTGATGCAAAGTGGTAGCGAAGGAGAGTCCCCTTACTTAGCCCTAAGGCATTGATCTTTTCTTTCATGTCCCTCTCCGCATTTTACACAGCGTTTGGGGTTAGCACAATTAACTGACAAGTGACCAAAACGCTGGCAGCGAAAACATTGAATCAATCCTTTTATTTTCGGTTTCTCCCAAGTCGCTTTTTGACAAAGCACATATCTCACGCGGAGAATTTTTCGTATGTCTTCATCACCTCTCAAAAAAATGTGGAAAATATTCAAGTTTACGTTCTCTTTTCGGGACCAAGGCGTACTAAATTTTTCTACCTTCAGCACCTGAATCGAAGCATCTATCGCTTTCAAATCTTGCTCTACTTCTTGTGTGCTGTAGTCAGTACAAATGCCTTTCAAGAGTTCTGAAAATGTTCTGAATTCCCGAGGAGTGAAGGAAAACGTGTCAGCACTGGTTGGTCTCAAGAGGTTAATAATTTCCCTATGCACGTTGGAATCGTCTACGTAAAGCTTTTGCTTATCTACACCTTGACTTACAACTTTAAACTTAACTTCACTAGAAATTTTTTTTATCATCTCGATAACAGTTCTCCCTTTTAAGAATTTAATGAAAATAGGAGGACACCAAATGGTTTTCTGTCGTAGGGGCAAAGAATAAGCGGGTGGTTGGGAGCTGTTTTCCATATCACCTAGATTCCTAAGAGCACTAAAGCTATTATAAAAATTACTGTCCGATTTTGTGGATTCCCCTGTAGCTTCTATGCGAGGTGCTCTTGATGCCTTTCTGTGTTGAATCGTTTTGAATCCGTTGGCTTCACTGTTAACTTCTTCGATACATTCCTTTAGATTTTCTCTAAGTGCTGCTGACATAGATTCGCCGGTTTCTGCTTTTCTTTCCATTGTGCGTCGAAGCCGGTTTGTGAGTACCGTAATCCGTATTTTGTACTTGTTCCCAGGTTGAGCCGGTGTTGTTTCGATCCTTGAACACAAGGTCAATGATAGTTTTACTAGATTTGAAATGAATACACTTACGTACATAATTGTGTCTTATGTACGTGCATGCATCAATAAATTTATTTGATACAAATTTACGTAGCACATTGTATCTAATACATATGTGCATATATGATTACATAGTTTAAAAATAGTAATTCGCATGACTTTACAGTTGGCAAATATTTTTTTATATTATAATTTTTAATTGGATATTTTTCTTCTTCTCTTCTGGCTTGTTTGATAGATCAGTCAAATTACAACATAACAATAAATCATATAATATTTTATAAAACCAATGTCAGCACGAGAGAAACTTCCTCATTTTTCATTTTGAATTGGATCGGGGCTATACAATATTCCTGACGTAAAATAATTATTCCACCGATGAATTTATTAGTTTTTAAGAAAAAAAAAATGGGATTAAATTGTAATTTACTAAAATAACGCACTAAGGCAAGATGATACTTACGGTTGTATCATTATATCATAATCAATGTTTTAGGTTTGGTCGTATGCTGCCAGCTGTGTCTCTAATAAATTGTGTTTAGTCCAATAATTGCGTTCTTTAGGTCGACAATTTCAGTACAGCTGTTGGGTTGCGTAATTTAAAATAGATATCAATGCTTTTAATTTCGTTATTATTGTGCTTCCAATTGAAGTTGGTAACTTGGTGTTTAAATCTTGTTGTCATAAAACATTTGTGTGGCAGTCATCTTGCTTAAGTCGTGGTCAGGTCCTACACTCTTTCTATTTTGTATTGCTATCGAAATGTATTGAGGATCCCTGATTCTCAGACCCCGCGTATATCTTGGGTCAATTAATTCAGGAATCATACAATTAAAATAGAACTTCGTGAGCTATTCTTCCATTTTTTCTTTAAAAAACGATTCGTCATACTTCACATATTCAATTTTCATATCAGTTTCAGTCCATACACAGAAAATACATATTTCTTTTTGACAAATGTGAAGTTGTCCTTGAATTTGAAAATACCAATCCAATTTTTTATCAATAACAGTATTCTCTTTTTCAATTTTCCAAAACTTAATTTTCTTTTTTTCTATAGCATCTTGTATCTTTCGATCACGAGCAGAATAAGGGCATTTAATTTCCACAATGAAATTATCATTTTTCCCATCTGGAGATGCACCTAGAAATATATGGCAATCATCTAAAAACAGTCCAGCTTTCTTTATTACTTTATTATTTTAATAATACAGTATTGTGGTCGACTTGGAAAAAAAAAAAAATTTGCTACCCTGAAATTTTGTTTTTTCGCGTTTCATGACTAAATTAGCCTAAAAATGCAAAAAAAAAAAAATCCGTCTGTCTGTACGCCGTCCGCCGTCCGCCATACGCCGACGTGTACGCTCAGCGCACATTAATTCCCAAACCGTTCAAGATAGAAAGTTCATTTTTGGAGGGATTGTAGATAGTTGCGGATCTCAGGCGGACACCCATTTTGGGGGGTGTACGGGTTCAGGGGGAGGCGGAGGGAGCGCTTAAACCGAAAAATACGAACTAAAATATCTCAACCATGGTTACAGCTAGGAAGCTAAAAATCAACATACATATAGAAAAGTTTGTGGGACAACTTTTAAAAATAATTTAATTTTTTTATCCATTGGGGTGCAAAAAGGGGGGGCTAAGAACCAAATGTCGGCCGAATTTTTTTTTCAAATGATTATATCTTCGAAACTTTTTACCACAAAAAATTCATATTTTGAGACCATTAAGCTGGCATATAGATCTACTGGAATCAGTTTATATAAAAGCTAATTATTATAAGGGGGAGGGTCAGGGGGGATGCAAGGAAAAACACTTAAAACCCAATATCTCGGCTATTTATTAAGGTATGTAATTGAATTTCAGAACTATACTAAGCTATACTAAAGAAATACGAAAAAAATATAATATTTGGACAAAATAGTAGTGGGGGGAAATGGGGAGCATTTCAAAAATAGTGCACTTTCCAAAACTTCAAACCTTTATAATTCAAAATTGAGTGCAGATATCAAATTCAAATTTTGTCAAATTGTAGAACTAAATAGTTTTCAAATTTGGTAAAAATTTTGGGTCAGGAAGTGTAAGGGGAGGGAGGTGGTAACCAAAAATGTCGAAAATTTTAAGTGATTTTTTAAAGGCTCTGGTGAAAGATACAAAATTTAAATTTTCCATGTAGATACATCTATTTATTGTACATACAGAAAAAATAATAAAAATTCCACAATTGTTACGCACCGACCCCCCTGGTCTACCGTGCACAAGGTATTTCATGTGCAATGAAAAAACCAAATAAACTGAAAAATTTTGAATGAAATTTTACGGTAGAAACTTGAAAATTTGCGGAATGCATTTAAAAAAAATCTTTAAATTTACGAAATATTAACTGGTCGAAAACCTTTAAAACTTCAACCCCCTCCCATACAAAATTATTTTTTCGACCATTCTTAAGAAATCAATTATCACCTAACTATTAAAAGCTATCAATTTGAAATTTTGCACAAAATTTTACAAAAATAAGTGAAATAAAATTACGTTAAAAGTTTTGAAATTGCGCTTGCCCTTCTACCCCCTCCCATGCAAAAGTATGATTTCGACCAATTTCATTAAATCAACTAATAATCAACAAATTAAAAGCTATGAAGTGGAAATTTTGTACGAGCACCTTACATGAGAAAAGAAAGAAAATTGCGTCACAAATTTTACTATTCCCCTACCTCCTCTACCCCCTCCCATACAAAATTATTTTTTCGAGTATTTTTAAGAAATCAGTTATCAGCTAACTCTTAAAAGCTATCAATTTCAAATTTTGCATAAAAACGTATCAAATTAATTGAAATGAAGTTGCTTTAAAAGTTTTGCAATTGCGCTTGCCCTACTACCCCCTCCCATGCAAAAGTATCGACCAATTTTATTGAATCAACTATTAATTAACAAATTAAAAGCTACAAATTTGAAATTTTGTACGAACACACTACAAGAGAAAGGAAATAAAATTGCGTAACAAATTTTACGATTCACCTACCTCCTCTACCCCCTCCCATACAATGTTTGGTTTCGTTAATGTGAAATACACAGAATCTTATGAAAATTCTATGCAACTTCGTCTATGAAACTGACATTCTATACAGAGAATATTGGACGTGATTCAAGCAATCAATTAAAAAAAGATTAACATCCACCCACTCTTACCATCACGCCTCACCTCTCCCCTCATAAAAACTCAAACTTGCATAAATAAACGAACGAAATATTGATTATAAGTACTGGAGCCTTTGAACGTTTCCGCAAAGTGTTAAATTGACAATTGCCCTGCCCAAGAACCCCTTTCACTTAGTCTTCCCTAACTACTCTAACATGCATATTGACTTTCCACGCATCCGCAACTTGTCCCAAGAATAAAAAAGTTTCGCCCGACTTGTTGGCAGTTTATTTTAATTGATAAGGCACTTTCAATTGCTTTTAATGCAGTCTCTTCGTTCGATTTTCCGTATTCCATAGCTTTAGAACTAAACCGTTTTGGATAAAGTAACGTCTGACTAATGGCGCACAGCTTATATTTTGTCTCCTCTTGCAAATTTTACCAAAATTGGACGCGGTTAAAAGATTTCGTCTGAGCTCAAACCAGCGAGTGGAATTAATTTGTAAAACTGTGTCATTTGCAATCATCTCGCGGGAGTCCACATTGCATTGCAGCCTTTCATGAAACCTGTTTTTAACAAGTATAAAGGCTTCTTTATCCATGTCTGGCTTTAAACAATCTTCACCATATGTTTGGTAATTTTTCATCAGGCACAGCATGAAGCTATTCTCGAACCAACTTGTAATAAACTAAGCAAAGTTTGAGCGCCCTCGTTCAGCATCCATTCTATCACCTTCCACGTGATAGACATGAGTGCTTTACTCCACGTACTCCTAACCTTTGTGTCAGGGTATCCTCTCTACAGGGTGTTGGGATCCTTACGTCTTCACCTACGGATTCTTAGACTTACATTTTATGAGCCCAATTCTGATGATGTTTTTAAGTAGGGGTCTTGAAGGTAATTTGGTCCCCCCTAATTTGTGGGGAGGGGTCATTTGTGTGTTTGGGGGGGGGGGGGGTGTTTTTTGTTTTTAAATCATTGCTAAAAATTCTAGGTTTCTTTTTAATGTGTGTTCTTTATTTTCGTATTTTGTGTTATTTTACCAGTTAATATTCTCGGTTCTCCTGCTATTGTTTTGGTCCGGGTTCTTACTTATGAAGTTCTCGAGTTTTTCTGTTATTTTTCTTTCTAATTGCTTTTTCGGTTCGTTACCTCTTCCGTTTTCCATATTAATTATGGTCCATCCTGGTTTCATTGTCTTAATTTTTATTGCGTGTAAGTGTACTAGGATTCTCCGGTGCGATTCCCTAATCTCTTTCCCTATAATTTTCAGTTTGTTGTCGCTGCTGTGTTCTTCCTCGTTGTTCTTGCATTTTTTCGTTGTGAGTTTTTCTTTGTTTGTATGCCATGTTTGTCTCATTGTTGTGGTGTTTCTGCTCTGCCTTACGGAGACTGTTTCACAGTGGTTACATTCCACTGTGAAAACTGAGTCTAGTCCATCTTTATTAATGTTTTTGTCTTTGAGCTGTGTGTAGAATTTTTTCGTAGTATTTCCTCCCCTCCGGTGCGCTATCATGATCCCGCTGTGTATTGCGTTTGCTGCCGTTTTCACCTGTTGTGAGATGTTGGGGACGTATGTCTGTACCACGATTCTTTTCTGTACTCCCATTTTCTCCTCTCTTTCTCTTCTTATTGTTTCCTCTATTTTAATGTTTACTTTTAATTCTTCGTCTTCTTCCATTTCTATTCTTTTTCTTTTTTTTTGTGGTTTTTTTTTGTTGTTGAGCTACTCCCTATGTTGTCTGTCCCGATGATTTTCTGTATTATGTTCTCCCTGGTCATGTTTCTCATGTCTCCTTTGAAATTTAACACTCTTCCCAGTGTGTCTCCATCTATTTTTGTTCCGAACATATCCTTTATTGTTTCCTTGATGTAGTCATCTGGGTAGTTGTTTAATCTCAGAATTCTTTAGCATCTGGCCATGTTTAGTTCAAAGAATTCCGGGTGACTCAAGTTTGTGGCTCTCTCCAGCATGGTGTTAACTGTGGCCGTTTTTTGATTAGGTGTATGTTCTGATGCGAAATTGAGCGTTCTTCCTGATGCAATGTCCTTCTGGTACCAGAAGGTTACCATTGTGCTCTCTGTCCTTGTTAGTAATACGACCGTAGCGTGTGCAGTAACGACAGGAGCCCGTGTCTTTTTTTTTTTTTTATTTAATCTTTAAAGAGATATTCAGTCGCTCGGTCGAAATAAGAGCTTCCGAAACCTAATAGGTCCGGTTGAATTCCTCATTCAAGAATCCGACCTCTGAACTAAATCATCTCCACCCGCTGAGAACACTTCCTCCGTCCAAGCTCCCATGATCTAGTATTACTCTGCCGCAGTTTATAATACTGATCACTCTCGTTTCCAATTATTTATTAGTTATTATCAATTCGCTTCCCAATTCGTTTCGACGGTCATCTCTCGCCGTGTAAATCATCCGGAAGTTCTCGCAACCCGAGATGTTAAGGTTCAACCCATCAAATTGAACTCGCCCGTGACTATTTCGAAGAACTGAATCCCAAAAGAAAAATTTTCGGATGTTGTCTGCATGTCAAATGCGAAATCAAATCGAAGTCCAATTTTCTCCGAACCGCCAATTGTTGTTCTCTCCAATTTTCTCTGACGAATGGCCGATTTCCGGTCGAGTTACTTATTGATTTCCGTTCGACGAGGGATGGTATGGCTTCAAATCTTTCACGTGCCATGTCCCCTTGTTTAGGCCATCTCGTCCACTAAGGTGTACGTGTACGGCGACGTACGCTTCCCGATTCGAAATGGACCCACATATTTCGGGCCTAGTTTGGCCGCATAAGAATCGGGCGCGCTTGATAGCGTGAAATTCCTTCTCCATACTAGTTCGTTTGGTAAAAAGGTTATGTCTCTCCGTTGCGCGTTGAAGTTCCGCGCCGCTTTGTTGGATGCGATGGCCGGTTTCTTCTGGATTTCTGACCTCAGTGTTTCCAGCGGCTGGGCCCTGTCCGTATGCCACTTTAATGTCGTTGTGCCCACGGTATCGATATCATCTGCTGGGATCGGATGGTTGCCTCCATCCGTCGTCATTTCCCTGCCGAAGTTTAGTAAGTACGGCGTCACGCCGAGTACCTCGTGTTGCGCTGTCCGGATTGCGCATGCGACTTTGGCCAAGTGAGAATCCCACGATTGGTGATTCTCCGAGACATACGCCCTTAGTGTGCCTTTAATGGCTTGATTCATTCGCTCCGCCGGGTTTGCTTGGGAGTGGTAATGTGCCGTATACGAAATCGTCGTGCCATATGATTTCATCAGTTCCTGGAAGAGCTTACTTTTGAACTGTGGACCGTTGTCGCAGATCAAATATTTCGGCACCCCGAATAGTAGCAACACGTGCTCCTCAAGCGTTCGACAGATTTCCGGGGCTGTCGCTGTTCGGAGAGGGAACGCCAGAGGGAATTTGGTGAAGTAGTCTACCACCGTCAAGATATAACAGAACCCCCTGGACGTCCGTGGTAGTGGCCCGATTAGGTCGACGCATATCGTCTCCCAGGGGTTATTCGTCCCTCTACGTTCCGTCATCAGGCCGGCCATTCTTTTCCGTTCGGGTTTAACGAATTGGCACGTTTGGCATCCTCGCACATATCTCGCCGTATCGGCCTTAATTTTTGGCCAGTAGAACTTGGCGGTCAGGCGTACGAACGTCTTATAAATTCCCATGTGCCCCTCCAGCGGACTGTCGTGATGTTCTCGCAATATCCTGTTCCTTTCTCCTTTTGGCACTAACCATTTCCAACCCGTTTCGGCATCCCCTAATTCCGGATAGCGTTCCTTGATGAACTTGTAGAGTTTATTCTCTTCGACACGCCATTCTGGGAACGTCAGTGGGTTTTCCGTTACCTTGGCCTTCATTCTCTCACACCATACGTCTGTCACTTCCGTCGAGACTTCAGCCAGAACCGGTACCGATCGAGACAACATGTCCGGCACGACATGTTCCTTTCCCTTCCGGTGAGAAATCTCCATGTCATATTGCTGTAGCGGAACCGCCCAGCGCGCCAGCCTGCCGCATGGATCTTTTAAATTGCTCAGCCACAGCAATGAATGGTGGTCTGTGATGACCTTAAATTTCGCGCCCTCGAGGTAGGGACGCAACTTCTCCACGGCCCATACCACCGCTAGGCACTCTTTCTCCGTGGTTGAATAATTACGTTCCGGCTTCGTCAAAGATCGGCTCAAGTAGGCGACCACCTTCTCTCCGTCCTCGTGGATTTGGGATAAAACCGCGCCGATTCCAAAATCAGACGCGTCTGTTTGGACGGGCCGATCGAAGTCTGGGCATGATAGGATTGGGGCGGTAACTAGACATTCCTTCGCTTTATGGAACGCTTCCTTGCACTCCGTCGACCAAATGAACTTCATCTTTTTTTTAGCAGTTCCGTCAATGGTTTTGTAATGTCAGCGAAATCCGGTATATAAAATGAGCGCCTGTGGTAATGACGGTATCACCAGCACCTCTATTTCCCCACTCTTTTTTGTACCTCGAACGGTATTGTTACGCTCCCCACGACTCGTACTCCGGAGCCGTCGGCTAACCTTACCCGTTCGATGACGTTCTCCATCAGCGAAAACCCTAAGTTTTCCACAGCGGCCCAGCCATCTTTACGGAGAATGGTGCGCGAAGCACTCGAGTCTAGTAGGCCCAACAGCTCGATTCCGCCAACCCTCACCGTTAAATACGGTCGGCTATCGTCCGTTTGTTTATCCAGCATGAAATCTACCCTCACTTCTCTGTCCATATTGGCAGCGTTCTCTCCAATATGGACACCCCCTCTTCCTCCTTTGGTGGCAGCTTTTACTCTGCGCGAGCTCGTCGGGCTGCGCCGCCAAGAGCTTGTTCTTCGTTTCCCGCACAGTCCGGAAATTTTTTCTAATTTTGCCTTCCCGACCACAGCCGTAACAACGCCTGGGCTGTGTGCACCTGTTAGCTAGGTGGCCTTCTTGATTGCAGTTAAAGCAACGAAAGGTCCTTGCCGGAGCTTGGTTTTGCCGTCTTAACGTCGAAGCCTCGTTCCGTTGTGCTTCCATAATGTTGATTGATGGTCGGAGTTCCGATTTATGTCCCTCCGGTCCGGGTTTCTGCGATGAACCTATATAGGCCAAGTCGGGTTCCAGGAGATTGTGTCTACGTGGTGGTGGTACGTAGTTTCCCACCTTAAATCTGGCCTCCTCCAATCTTCTGCCCGTACTTATCAGTTGTTCAACCGTTTTTATTTCGAGTAGAGTTAACTGCGACGAATAGGACGGTGCCAAATTCTTTTTTATAAATGCTAACTGCATGCTTTCGGTGCACGACCCGCACAACCTTCTAAACATCCTAAGCATTATGCTCACAAACATTCCAATGCTTTCATTATGGCCCTGAGTGCGTTGACGAATTTCCTCTAAAAGACGGTCGTTGTAGTCTGTAATATACAGGTAGTTGAGTGTTTTATTGTCTTCTATTTCAGTTGGTATTTGGAAATTGGCGCTACCTTTCCCTCTTGCTAGCCCTGTTAGATAGTATTTTACGTTTTCAATAGCCTTGTGTGGAGCGTATTTTTATACTCTAAATGAAATCTGAGAGTATTATAAGTTTGCCACAAAGTTTGTAACGCCAAGAAATAAGACTCGGAGAAAAAAATGAATGATGCAGAAGTTCATAAAATCACTCAAAAATCTCAAAACCGGATGTCCGACCGTCCGTCCGTCCGTCTGTCCGTCCGTCCGTGTCCTCTCTAGCTTGAGAACGCGTTGAGCTAGAAAGTTCAAATTTTGTATACGTCGTTTTCAACAAAAAAGTAAGGTCAAGTTCGTGAACGGGCCAAATCGCTCCACCCCTTCTACCCCCTCCCATACAAAATGACACAATTTCGCAATTTCACAATAAATGGATTTCCCTGAAAAATGTAAATGCTACTGATCTGAAATTTGGAATATAATACTTTTATGATAATATAAATCTACTGTATTAAAGTTATTTGAGTCCTCCCCTTCCTTCCACCACCTCCCATACAAACTGCATTTTTCATGAAATGCTCTAAGCCAATTTACTCAGTGCATATAATACTTATCGAGCTGAAATTGTGCATTAAATATTTAATTGGAATTAGTAGTAAGGCTAAAAAAAATTAGATGATTTGCTGTAGTCCGTCTACCCCCTCCCATACAAAATGACACAATTTCGCAATTTCACAATAAATGGATTTCCCTGAAAAATATAAATGCTACTGATCTGAAATTTGGAATATAATACTTTTATGATGATATAAATCTACTGTATAAAAATTATTGGAGTCCTCCCCTTCCTTCCACCACCTCCCATACAAACTACACTTTTTAATGAAATGCTCTGAGCCAATTTACTCAGTGCATATAATACTTATCGAGCTGAAATTGTACAGGAAATATTTAATTGGAATTGGTAGTAAGATTAAAAAAAAAATTAGACGATTACCTGTACCCCTTCTACCCCGTCCCAAACAAAATGACACAATTTCGCAATTTCACTATAAACGGATTTGCTCAAAAAATATAAATGCTATTGATCTGAAATTTGGAATATAATACTTTATGATGATATAAATCTACCGTATAAAAGTTATTTAAGTCCTCCCCTTCCTTCCACCACCTCCCATACAAACTGCACTTTTTCACGAAATGCTCTAAACCAATTTACTCAGTGTGTATAAAATTGATCGAGCTGAAATTGTGCACGAGATATTTTTTTAAAATTTTTAGTAAGACCGAAAAAAATTAGATGATTACATTCACTCCTTCTTCCCCCTCCCATACAACCTGACACAATTTCACAACTTTATAAAAGATCGATTTTCCTGAAAAGTATGAAGTCAAAAGCATGATGTGTTTATTTCTGGAAAGTCATTAAAAACTCGCCCCTCCTTCTATCACCTCCCATACAAACTGCACTATTTCACTACATCCAACACACTAATTTTCTTAGTACCTATTAAATCTTTAAATCCTAAATTTTATATAAAACATTTTGATAGCAACCTTAACGTCTTGTGAAAAAATTAGTTCAATGTTGTCACCCCCTCTACCACTTCCCCTACAAAATTTCTTAAGATCCAAAAATTCCTCTTTCATCTAGAGTATCACACGATTGGGCTTTACGCCCAATCGTACTTCTGCTATGTTTTTTTTATGAGTACTACTCCCAGTTCTTTGAAAGTTTCCTGGCTTTCTTCAAAAAGCATGTCCATGAATGCGTCCGCCAGGATTGGGGGCACTGCGCTGCCCATTGCTAATCCTTTTGACTGTTTGTAAATTTTGTATTCGAACGTGTACATTGGCACAATATTCGTTATGAATTTGATTATTTTTTCGATCCTGTCAAAATTCATATAACTTTTTTCTTCAAGTTGTACTTTGTATTTCCTTTCTATGTATTTGATGGTGGGGTCGATCGAGATATTTGTAAACATGTCTTTGACGTCCAGTGACCCCAAGACATGTCCTTGTTTGATGTTTGTGCTGTCTATGAGCTTTTTTAATTCTTCCGAGTTACGGATGTTATATTCTTCATTTTTGCATAGGTTCAGTATTGTACTTATGTATTCTCCTATATAGCCTTCTGGTATCCACCACCGGTCTGATGGGGAATCCCTCCTTGTATGTTTTAATTGTACCGTAAAGCTTACTGATTTCAAATTCTTCATATAAGATGTTTTTTGGAACTTGAACGGTATTGTTTTCATGTCTATTTTTGTTCGTACAATGGCTTTGTACTGTTTTGTCATGGCTGTAATGGCTTCTTCTTTGGTCATTTTAACTTCATATATGTTGTTGTTTTCCATATTTTCGCTTATGTAGTCTCATATTTTTAAGATAATCTTCTCCATCTATAGATATAGTTATTTTTCCCTTATCTGCTTCGCCCGCAACTTTATTAATCTTGGGACGACATTATATACATAATGTATTACTAACTACATTCTCAAGAATTGCTTATTTTGTGATTCTTACGCGGATAAAGTCGCGGGCGATCAATAGCACATAAATAAAATCATTCAATATGTTATATCGTATTACGTTTTCTGCCTTCAATTAATCAAATTTTTCAAAGTTGAAACTTCTTTTTGTCTTTATAAATAAGCCAATTAAGATAGCTTAATACTCCTAACCGGAGTATTTGATTTTATATCACGTTTTGCAGGGTTTTATTTATTTAAATTTGAAAATTGATTTTTAATATAATTAATTTTTATAATCGATTATATACGTTGAAAAGCTAAAATTCAACTGAACCCAAAAAAAATCCATTTCTTTTCTTTCCTTCTAGGGGTTTTTTTAGGTAATTAAACTTATTTATGCGTTCTACAGTCCAGTAAAAAATTAACATCATATCTCCAAGGATCTACGAGATATGAATTCATCTGTAAGGTGTACAGGGAGACGTATTTTCTTTTTTTTGCATTCCTAAACTAAATCATAACACACAAGCCATTCATTTATCCACACGACACGATTTCCCAACAACTCCATTCAATATTCTTCCCGCTTCACACTTGCCTAGGTCAATGGATTTCTCATCATTCACCACCTACAAACTTCGAAAATGCGAAGGGGAAAAGAGAAACCTCTTGAGAGCGTACGAACATCTTGTAAAAGAGACCAACCGATTAAAAAATCGGCGCGGACCGACCTCTGCTCTGGTCGCCGTCTCAAGGCATAATGAGCTTCAATTTTCCCTGCGAAATTTACTGATTGATTTTCAAAGAATTATGATGTATTTTTTATGAAAACTAATATGAAACTCATTGAATAAGCTTAACAACATTCTATTCTTCGATAGGAGTGTTAAAAAAATTTCATAGTCATCAGTTTTAACATATAAATTCGAACAAAAAAATCAATAAGAAACGTTCTTTTTTAACTCCATTTATTATTAACAAAACTTATAAAAATCGAAAATGTTCTTCCGTAAAGCACTTGTCGCAACCTTTTTCTATTGTTATTGCAAAAAATAATATATAGTCGTCGCCTGACTTATAGGTGATAAGTCGCATCGAAAAGTACTGTTTTTCTCATTTTTAAAAAACCGAACTCGGAGTTATGCTGTAAACTTTTTCCTAAACATAATTTTAAAAATTTGTTCCCAACCTGCTGTTGTAAAATTAACAAGAATTAAAATTATAAAAACAAATTTTCATTATATTGAATGCTTTGTCAGGCATGTCTGTGCGAAAACAGCCATTTTTGCACGAAATCGTCTTTTCGGTATGTATGGCCCCTTAACCGCGATACTACCAAAAAATGACACAACACTAGCATTCGATAAGTTTTATTTCAAAAACCAACGCCAATCGCGGATAGCTAGTGCGATCGTAATCCAAAAGCAAAAGTAAGGCATTAAAATCAGGTTAAAAGAATACGCCCACAAGCGAAAATATGTCCCTAATGGATCATGCACTTAAGGTGCGCTTGGGTTACCTAGAAATACGTTAATAAACTTAAAATAAAACGCGCGACAAAATCCAAAATATTTCCGCATCAACTCCAAAAAGGTTTAAGGAGAAAAAGTCAAGAAATTTACACAAAAAAAATAAAGGTAAAATGCAGAAGAAAAAAATTTCGTAAAATGCAAAATGCATAAGAAAAGAATTTCGTCAAATGCAAAATGCTTCCAATAAGAACGAAAGTGTTAGAAGTAATAATGAAAAGGCGGAAAAATGTTCCTAACCACACTATACAAGTATGCCGATAGAGAAAAAAAATAAAATTAGCTTGTGTCATTTTTAGCAAAAAAGTAACTTTAAGTTCGTGAATGGGCTACATCCCCACACTCCTTCTACCCCCTCCCATACAAATTTCATGAAATTTCGAAATAATAAGAAATTGATTTTTCTTTGAAAATATTTAAGCTATCGACTTGAAATTTACGTCAAAGTATTACAATATAGATGTCATTAATATCACGGAATATTGACCCGATCCCCTTACCTCTTCTGCCCCCTCCCATACAAATGGACAATTTTGAAAAATACATATTTTCGATTTTCATTGAAACTAGTAAAGCTGAAAAGACGAAATTTTGTCAGAATTAATTTTACTATAATTTCAATTTATTTTAAAAATAACTATGAACTGCACCTCACTCCTTCTACCCCCTGCCATACAAATTTCAGGAAATTTAAAAATTCAAATTAAAATATTTTTCCTCGAAACTGTTAAAGCTATCAACTTGATATTTTGTATAAAGTATACAAATAGAAATATTAATAATATGAAAAAAATTTGATTTGATCCGTACACTCGTTCTACCCCCTCCCATACAAACACATAATTTTTGTTAAATGCATTTCATTGATTTCCATTCAAACTAAAAAAAGTACAAACTTCCAATTTTGCCAGAATTTGTTTCTTAATAATTGAAATAAGTGTTAGAAGAAATTATCAGCTCTGCGTCACTCCTTCTACCACCTCCCATACAAATAACTGTATTACAAATTAAGAAAAGCATTTCTCCTTCAAGTATATGAAAGCTATCGACTTTGAAATTACATCAAAGCATGGTGATAAGGATGATGATAAGCAGTTTCAAAATCTTCTTAAACGCTCCACTTCCTCTGCCACCTCTCATACAAATGCCCCAATTTCAGGAAAACTATGACCAATTTCTTTAAAAACAATGAAAACTATAAACTTTAAATTCAGCAAAAAACATTTTGAATACCATGTTCGGTGTCATATACGAAAAATACAAACCTCCTCCTCTACTTCTACCACCTCCCATGCAAAAGTCTCTATTCACTATTCGAAAGAATTTGAGATGACATATTTTCCGGTATATTACAGTCATTTCCATCTCATCTACAGTATCATATAATTGGGCTTTAAGCCCAATCAAAGTTCCGTTATGTTTTTTTTTGTTCGATTGAGATTTTTATTTATATATATATACGGAACAAGACCTTAAACTAATACAGATTATGTATATGGAAAAGTAGAGTAAACAATAAAACTAAACATTAAATAAAAAACATTATAAAATCAAAGGAGGCATAAAAATTAAATGATAAATATGGGATGTGTGTATTACGCATATACAACTCTTTTAATTTCGTTAATGCAAGTATTGAAAAAATCTAATGAATCAGAAAAGTTGTTAGCAGTTCTCATTAATCTTGCCGTGGGACCGTTTTGTCCATAGCGGGTGATATGACGACCGACATAAAATAAATCCGTTGAGCGGGATAAGTGACTTGGAACTCTAAAGTTTAAACCCTCAAGTAAAAGCGGGCAATCCAGGAAGCCATTCAAAACTCCATATAAGACGATAAGATCCGACTGCATACGACGAGTAGAAAGATTAGTGAGGTTAAGCAGTCTGAGCAAGGAGTCATAGTCGATGTCCTCCATTCGAATATGAAGCTTAAAGCCGATATAACGGAGAAATTTGTGCTGAATCGTTTCAATATTTTTGGAGTGAATTAGGAAGCATGGATTCCATTCCTCAGATAAGTACTCAAGGTGAGGCCGGACTAATGAGCAATAGAGCATTTTTATGGAAAAAATATTCGTGAAATCCAGACTATTCCTAATTATGAATCCCAGCATTCTTCGAGCGGAATTGCATATTTTAGTAAAATGGGGTACAAAAGTTAAGGACGAGTCCAACATAATGCCCAAATCTTTAATGACCTGCACCTCTCGCAATGGTTGGTTATTAATGCAGTAGTTGTAATTGTGGCGTGTACGAGATCGGCTGTAAATTATGTACGAGCATTTAGAAATGTTGAGCGAAAGATGGTTAGACAAGCACCAATGGAACAATACGTCGATGTTAGTTTGCAGGGTAGCACAGTCCTGCGCAGTTCTTATAGTTTTGAAGATTTTTAAATCGTCTGCGAATAATTGATGATCGACATCGTTGAATATAGAAGAGATGTCATTGATAAATATTAGAAATAAAAGGGGTCCCAGATGGGAGCCCTAGGGTACACCAGACGTTACTGGGAATGAAGTAGACTTAGCAGTTTTTAAATTGACAAAGGAAATGCGATCCAGCAGGTAATCACTAAACCATGAAAGCAACGTACCGGAAATTCCATAGTGATTTAATTCGGAAATTAGAAGCAGATGATTGATTTTATCAAATGCCTTAGAAAAATCGGTGTAAACTGCGTGTAGTTGTAGGTTGCACTCCATTACATTGGTAATCTTATCAATATAAGGTAAGAGGTTAGTTAATGTTGCCTTACCTTTTTGAAAGCCATGTTGATGAGGCGATATAATGGCTTTAAATAACGGAGTGAGCTTGTTAGTAACAATTTTATCGAAAATTTTAGCGGCAGTAGACAGGATGGAGATCAGTCTATAATTTGCAATGTTACGCCAGACTTGTGAATGGGTACCAGAAAAGAGGACTTCCACATAATAGGAAACCTACCTGTATGGAGAGAGAGGTTAAAAATAATGGTTAGAGGTAACGTCAAAAACTCTCGACATTTCCACAAAACCAAAGGGGGAACACCATCAGGGCCCATACCTTTGTTCGGGTTAAGGCCATTGAGCATCGATGCAACATCAGCGAAATCAATGGACAAAGAAGAAAGACCAAGACAAGAATTAGGGCAAGTTCCTGTAATTGGGGTGCTTGTAGTAGCAGCCACGTAAGTTGTATCAGAGTATACACTAAAGAAGAAAGTTGCGAACAAACTAGCAATTTCTAACGGATCGGAAGCTATGTCATCATTAAGGTGCATGCAGGACTGTAATATATTATCCGATCTAAGAGAGTTAATATGATTACAAAAGGCCTTGATATTGGATGAAATATTAGTTTCAACGGATTGAACGTGTTCAGCGTAGCACTGTTGCTTCCTGACTTTACACAAAGAACGAAGGCGAGAGAATTCGAGGTAATCAGCCCGAGAACCTGATTCCTTGAATCTAACGTGAGCTGCTTTTTTAATAGTAATCAAACGCTTGAGTTCGGGGCCGAACCAGCGAGGATAACTTGAACCCGATATTACCTGAAGTGGAATGTATTTATCAAATAAAGAGTAGATAACGTTATAAAACCGAGCAATTGATTAATGAGAGCTGCTGACAAATAACATCATAATTGGCATTTTTGAAATTGTAGGAAGTAAATTGTTGAATGGGAACATTACATGAGTTAAAAACAATTTCAATATTAAGCGCAGGATGGTACATATCATCCAGGGGTAGTAACGCGAAACTTGAACGATGAACAACGATCGTTGATTCGAAATTTGAAAAGACCAAGTCCAGAAGTTTTCCTTTAGCATTTAGTATAGTATTGCTTTGATGAAAATCCAAAAAACAAAAGGAGTCGATGACCGTGTTGCCAGGTGAACTTGTGTTAGGTGCAGTCCAAATAGCGGATGTCCAATCCACTAGTGGCAAATTGTAGTCACCAACAATAATGATATTGGAACTTGGAAAGCTGTAAGTGATGTTCTCGACATATTGGCAGTGGCTGGTGTAGATATCAACTGGTGAAACAGGAGGGATGTAAACACAGCCCACGATGAACTTGTGTTGATGAAGGGTAACTTCGATGAAGATCTGTTCAACGTTGTCAGGTGAAAAAGACAGAAGTTTGGAGACGTAGATATTCTTGATTGCTATAAGACAGCCACCAAAACGTTTTTTGTAGCCAAGGGTTTGGCTGCGATCTCTCCGATAGACAGTATAGTTGCATAGCCCTAGTTCGTTGGTAAATATGTCGTCATCTAGGCCAGTTTCGGTTAGAGTAATAATATCGATGTCCGTGTTAGCGATGCTGGTGCGAAAACTTTGCAGTTTGGTCCTCATACCTCTTACGTTCTGATGATAGATGCAGAAAGAATGAAGGCCCCCGTTTACATTAATCGTTTTGGACATGTTTAACGCAATAGTTGACGATGAAGTTACATTAGATGCAGAGAGGCTAGAGGCCCACGCTGAAGTCGCCTAAGTCGGACGAGAAACGCTGGCCATACGAGTATCTGCTATTTTGAGATGCTCGTTATCACGGATAGCTCGTTTTTTGGCAGATGCTTGAAGTGTCTTACTACGAGCCCAGCAGGCCAAAAATCAGGTATAAGACACTTACTAAATGCAGTGGAAGGCAACCCGACTTTAAAATTAACAAAACGTAGCGCATTTAAGTCAGCATTTTTTTTTATTAATTTCACACATCGGATATCTTCTTCGTTAACATCCAATTTACAATATAGCTCGAGATTGACTTTTCTGTCGTTGAGATGTCAAATCGGGAAAGATGAATCCATTTGTGTGCAATAACAATTTTAAAGTTCTCAGACAAGCTTCCACTACCGACTACTTTCTTCCTCGAATTCCGATTGGTGCGAACAGTAGCCCATTCATCAGTTGTTTGGCTGGTTTCCGCAAATGGTACGTCAGCAGGATCGGTTGAACGTACAACAGCTACTTGTTTTACCGTTGAAGCATATGACACTGATGTGTTTGGAATAGAGGCAAGTGATGATGAAGTCTGTGAAGATGATGTTGCACCATTGCCGTATTTTTTTACATTTGATCGAAGAAGTCTAGTAGAGCCAGGCACGGAATAATCGGTCACAATAGTCGGTGTAAGCGGCTCAGAAACATTATTCTTTGAGGAGTGCATATCGTTGACATTAGTACGAGCAAGGATATTATCAACATCTTGAAGAGCTACTTGAAGTGTTTTCTGATGCTCACGCGATTCAGCTTCCAATGCCGACACAGTCGCTTTTACCAATTTTAGTTTTGCAATGCATGTTGACATTGAAGATGAGCGGCACGATGGGCAAAACCAATAAACACCGTTGTCAGATTTCAATACTGCATCACCAATTGTAACCGAAAGGCCAACACATTTGCAATGAAATGATTTTTCGCAGAAACCAGCACAGCACTAAAAAGGTGACTTATTGGATTTGTCTCTACACGATATTGCGGCACAATCAGCCATAATAATGCACTTTATCACATATACAACCCTAGTATCAGAGCCACGAGCCAGTGTCAAGGCAGCGTGAATAAACTACAAAAATAAATTAAATCAATTTTGGTGATTGTCTATGATAGAAGTTTCAAAATTAAAATTAAAATTAAAACAGCTGATTATTAACAAATAAATGTACAAAAATAAAACAATTCTACAATAAAAATTAAAATAGCTGATCAAAGAAATAAGAAAAGAATATCAAAACCGGCACCGAGCTGGCGGAGGACCAAGATGATATCTTTATTTTCCAGATTTGAGGAGTTAGGTTTTAATTAGATTGTCGGTTTTACTTTATTATTTTAATAATAAAGTATTGTAATCGACTTGGAAAAAAAAAAATTTGCTACCCTGAAATTTTGTTTTTTCGCGCTTCATGACTAAAATAGCCTAAAAATGCAAAAAAAATCCGTCTGTCTGTACGCCGTACGCCGACGTGTACGCTCAGCGCACATTAACTCCCAAACCCTTCAAGATAGAAAGTTCATTTTTGGGGGGATTGTAGATAGTTGCGGATCTCAGGCGGATACTCATTTTGGGGGGGTGTAAGGGTTCAGGAGGAGGCGGGGGAGCTCTTAAACCGAAAAATACGAACTCAAATATCTCAACCATAGTTGCAGCTAAGAAGCTAAAAATCAACATATATATAGAGGAGTTTGTAGGACAACTTTTAAAAATAATTTAATATTTTTATCCATTGGCGCTCGAAAAGGGGGGGGGCCGAATTTTTTTTTCAAATGATTACATCTTCGAAATTACTTACCATGAAAAATTGATATTTTGAGACCATTAAGATGGCATATAGATCTACTAGAATCAGTTTAGCTAGAAGCTAATTATTGTAAGGGGAAGGGCCAAGAGGGGAGGGGGGGTGCAAAGAAACACACTTAAAAATTAATATCTCGACTGCCTCTTAAGCTATGTAATGGAAACTTGAAACGTATACTAAGCTTTACTAGTGAAATATGAAAAAATGTAGCATGTGGAGATAATAGTAGTGGCGGGAAATGGGGAGCATTTAAAAAATGGAGCACTTTCCAAAATTACAAATCGGTATATCTCAAAACTGAGCACAGATATCAAATCAAAAATTTGTCAGATTTTAGAACTATATAGTTTTTAATTTTGGCTAGGATATAGCCTAGTGGGTAGTGTGTTGGTCTTGTAATGTGAAGGTCGTGAGTTCAAATACCGGTCGACGCAATATATAATTCCAGCACATTGCCTGCTTGGATATACCTTGGTCACCTCAATCATATTTTCTTTGGTATGAACCGAAAAGCTACCTAAAGTCAACCGACATTATCAAGATTTTAACTTGAGTAAATGACCATGTCATATAATTCAAGTACCAAAAATCTGTGTGCTAGAAGAAAGGACGAGATAAACGTCACTGATACGAAATTCATATACGAGTATTACGAAAATGCATATCATTTGAAAGTGTTGGAGAGAGAAAAAAAAAATCATGAAGAAAAAAAATGAAAAATGAAATCGACCAAGACAAAGACGATCTTTGCCGATAAGACTAGTATTCTGTCTGAAAATAACATATTTGTCACACATTTCGACGCCACTGTTACGGGAGGGAGAAAAATCCTTCATCCCGCTTTAGATAATGGAGATTTCTTAGGCCGGAGCAGCACGATTTTGCCGGCGGCGCAGGAGCTTGGGGATGGTCATTGACCTAAAAAATCCACATCCTTGTTCCTGCAGAATCTACAGGAACGGGAAAGTATCATTTTTTTACCTAACTTTAATTTTATTACAAATTAAATATTATAATAATAATATTATAATAATTTTAAATATAAATATAATTAAATAATTATCATGGGTATGCTAGAAGAGAACATAAATCAATATGATAGAAACACATATTTAGATTGACTTTTAATGGGCATATGATCTGAAATATAATATAAATTATTACATTTAGTCTTCGATTTGAATCCTTTGATTGAATTGAATTTATGTTTCGTGAATTATCATTTCTCTCCAGTTTTATAGAAAAATATGGACAAAAAAATATGTTTGTCAATAAGATTAATTGTTAATTCAAGAATAAGGATCTTTATAATTCTAAATTAAGAAAAAGCTATGTAATTAGCCCAGTGGGTCATAAAAAAATAACATTAAAATGACAGTTTTATAACGCGTTTTTTTGAGAAAAACTACATTGAACGACGAGAGAAACGATCGAATTCCATTAGATTTGGGGAATTCAAATGTAGGAGATCAAAATAGGGTATTTCTGGTAGTAGTCTTTCTTGTAGTAGTCTTTCTTGTAGTAGTCTTTCTTGTTGTAGTCTTTCTAGTTGTAGTCTTTCTTCGGCTTTTCTTTTTTCGATTCTTCTCTGACGTTGTCTTCGCCTGTGTTGCGTTTTGTTATTTTTTTTTTGAAATTATCGAATTCCATTAGATTTGGGGAATCCAGTTGTAGTATGAGGTTTTACCAATTTCTGCAACTATCTTAGGAGTTAGCGACTCCACGGACCTGAGCTAACTATCCCCCTCTGGGATGGGGGCTGTAGAATTCACCCACAGCCAGTCCTGCTTGCCCTAAAAATGGCAAATGGACACTCACTGGATCATGGGCTTATCACCCGTGATCTTAAGACCTAAATGATACGAGAAACAGATACATCGCCTCGGATACGGACTGATTCTACGGTAACGACTTTTGGCATTCGAAAACGGACTATGATTGGCTTCTGGAACGTTCGAACATTGAATGACGGGGGAAGAACTGGGGTTACTCGGTCCTTGCACCGCCAATCAGTGATCGACCGTGAAATGGAGCACTATAACATCCAAATCTTGGGCTTGAGCGAGGTCAGGTGGACAGGATCAGGAGAAGAACGAACCCCTAGCGGAAACACTATTCTCTACATTGGCCCTGAAAGTGAAGCCAGAAATGGCGTGGCGTTCGTCCTTACGCCGAGAGCGAGAAACAGTCTCATTAGCTGGGAACCAATCTCGGATAGGATTATCGTCGTCAGGCTCAGGACCAGTGTCAGAAACGTCACAATTCTGCAGTGCTACGCACCAACTAATACCGCAACATCTGGTGACAAAGAGGAGTCTTATAGCCAACTGAGTGCCACCTTCGAACGTGTTCCAAGAGGTGATATTATTATCATCTCGGGAGATATGAACGCCCAGGTTGGTTCAGACAACACTGGACTAGAACACGTCATGGGGAGGCATGGTGACCCTTGGGTCGACCCTTCACGACCTTGGATTAAGAGACCCGAAAACGGCGAATTATTTGTGGAGTTCTGTAGTACTCGGCAAATGGTCATCGGAGGGACCCTTTTTCCACACAAGAGTCATCATAAAACATCTTGGGTTTCCCCTGACGGTGTTACTCAGAACCAGATCGACCATTTGGCTATAAGTCGCCGATGGAGAAGATGTCTCCTCGATGTGCGAGCGAAACGTGGAGCTGACGTGGGGAGTGATCACCACTTGATGGTTGCCTGCTTGAGATTGTGTACAGCAGCTATCCGACGACCACAAATTCTTCAAATGAAGCGCAAGCTTAATGTGGATAAACTCAGAGATCCCAACAAAAAACTCGAATACACCACCATTCTACGCGAAAAGTCATCCACATTGGGTGAACATGAAATGCGCACACTGCACGCCAATTGGGAGGCAACCAGAAACACTTTTCTAACTAGTGCTGAAGAATCTGTGGGATATGTGCAAAGCGGTGAGAAACCCTGGATGTCGCAAGACACATGGGACAAGGTTGACAATCGGAAAAAAGCCAAATTGGCAATCATCTCTCAACCCGATGTCAACCAACGAACGCCCGACTTGAGGCAGAACTACCGCGATGCTCATATACAGCTTAAAAAGGCTGTTAGACGCGACAAGAGAAAGGCCATTGAAGATCTGGCAAACAAGGCAGAATCTGCGGCTTACCTTGGGGATATGGGTTCACTATTTAAAATCATGAAACAGTTGACGAACAGGAATTTCACCGCTAACCACCTGGTGAGAGATGTCAACGGAACTCTCCTTAATATGAGTGAACACCAGTTGCGACGATGGAAGGAATACTTCTCTGATATTTGAAACATCTTGTCAGATGAAGATATTCCGGAAACAGAACAACTTCCAAACATTCAACCGCAACAATTCTCTATTAGGGACGATCCCCCAGATAAGGAAGAGATAGTTTCCGCCATTCGGTCAATGGCGGGAAGGAAAGCTCCAGGTATAGACGGACTACCAACCGAACTCCTCAAAGCGGACCCGGAAATAACAGCCGATATACTCCTCCCACTCTTCACTAAGGTGTGGAATGATGGAGGATATCCGACTGAATGGAAGGAGGGCGTCATTGTGAAAATTCCGAAGAAGGGCGACCTTCGGGATTGTGGCAATTGGCGTGGTATATGTCTACTTACTGCCGTATCAAAAATTATGGCTCTAAGGTAATTCTCAATAGGATTAGTGATGTCGTCGAGAGCACTCTCGAAGTTTATCAGGCTGGATTCCGTAAAGGGTCGTCTTGTACCGACCACACAAATACCCTACGGATAATATTAGAGCAGTCAGCCGAAATGGGTTCGCCACTACATCTCATGTTTGTGGACTTCGAGAAGGCTTTCGACAGCGTTAAGCGAGATTACATATGGAATGCTTTGCGTAGGAGAGGTATTCCAAATAAGGTCATAGCTATGATTAAAGAATCCTACGAAGATGCAAGGTGTCGCGTCTTGCATAGAGGAGAGCTGTCCGAGAGCTTCCCTGTGCGAACGGGTGTCAGACAAGGCTGCATATTATCACCAGCCCTGTTTCTGGTGGTAATAAATGACATCTTGAAAGCTGCACTGGAAGGTGGGGAAGGTAAAGGTCTTCAATGGAGACTATTTAACATCTTAAGTCACCTTGATTATGCTGATGACGTGTGTTTGCTTGCACATACCCGTTCGGACTTAGAGTCAAATGTTCGCTCGTTGCATTCTAAATGCAAAGAGGCGGGACTGAAAATAAATGTGCGTAAAACCAAGTACATGCACATGGGTTCGAACGCAAGCACACCGATTGTTCTTAATGGACAGGATGTGGAAGAGGTGCAAGATTTTTGCTATCTCGGAACCATTGTCAGCATGGACGGCGGAGCCGAAAAGGATGTTGAGGCTCGGCTAAATAAAGCTCGTCAGGCCTTCGGTATCCTTTCCCCTTTCTGGAGGTTAAGAGAGATCTCCCTTCGCACGAAGCTGCGAGTTTTTGACGCATGCGTCAAATCCGTGTTGTTATATGGTTGTACTACGTGGAAAGTGACCGTTCGACTTACCAAGAAACTACAGACTTTCGTAAACCAATGCCTCCGACGCATTTTAGGAATATTCTGGCCAGAAGTGATCTCCAACGACGAACTTTGAAGTACAACTCGCCAGACTAAAATAGGTATTGAGATTCAACGGCGAAAGTGGCAGTGGATCGGTCATACTTTGAGGAAACCAGAGCAAAACATCGCAAAACAGGCTCTGGATTATAACCCTCAAGGAAGACGTCGGGTTGGTCGACCATGTAACACATGGAAGCGAGCAGTTGAGCAGGAGGCCAGAGGAATAAACAAGTCCTGGCAACAGCTTAAAGCAAATGCGCAGGATCGCGCCTTGTGGAAGAGAGTTGTTTCTGTCCTATGCCCCTACAGGGGGTCTTAACAGGAATTTGATTGATTGAAATGTAGGAGATCCAAATCGGGCATTTGTTTTAGTAGTCTCTCTTGATCAGCTTTTCTTTTTTCGATTCTTCTCTGACGTTGTCTTCGCCTGTGTTGCGTTTTGTTATTTTTTTTTTTGAAAGTATATTGGTTTTTTCCTTGTTCATTATTGGCTTTTTTTCTGTAGTTCCCACGTTTTTTGTTATTACGCTTTTTTCATGATTGATTTATCATGACCATCCCGTACTACTGTGAGCGGTAAATCCGCCTAACCGGAGGATTTCCTGGCCGCTATTGTTAACTAGCGGAAAACTTCACTTTCGTCGCGTATCACTCATGACTCACATAAACGCTAACCTACCCTCCGGAGAAAGCCCGGGAACCCTCTTTTGAGTTCCTCACTCTCTCATATTGCACTACTTTGCGAACAAAAATTGAATTATTCTGTTCCGCCGTAATTACAACAACCTTAACACTCAAAATTATACTAAAATTTTTCCCTATTTATTTTTTATTATGTTATTAAAGAAACAAAAGAATCAGATACTATAATTGTATATCAAATTTTTTTTTTATTTAGTTTGAAAAATCTTAAATCTAGTTACTTGAGAACGTTGGGGCCCTTGCTTCTTCCAGTGGTATCCTTTCTTTTAAATATCAATCGTTGTTTTAATGCGATGCACTTACTATTTTGCTCGGTGATTCACTCAAAAAAATTAATATGAGGCAGGCTGAGTCTTTATTGGTTAATTTTTTATTGTTTTTTTTTTGTTTGTTCTAGTCTTGTATTACTTTATTATTCACTTTGGATTAATTCACTTTTTTTTCTCTTTCGGTTATTCTAGTGCACTTTTTCCGAATCCCAAAAAAAAAACAATCCTGCACTCTGTATAGTTCTATTCCTTCTCTTCCACCAACTTTTTCGCTGTTCTACTTGAGCCGGCAGACCAGATTCCACAACGACTTTCGTTTTAATCTGGTCGACAATTTTGGCGCCAAAATATTTTACAGAAGCTCTGCAGTTTTTTTGTCCGCTTTTTTTTTCATCTGTCCATTGCCGCGAACCGAATTTGACTGTAATTAATTTTTTTTATTAATATTATTATTTATTTATTATTATTATGATGATTATATTTATTTAACAATACGAGCTAATACAAAGTACCTAACAGAAAGAAAAAAATCATAAAGGAAATTAAAATTTATGCTATGAGTAACTTAGGATATTTGAATTCTCTGGAGAGAGAAAAAAATCAATCAAAGGAAATATATTGCAACAGCTTGCATAGGAAAATTTGCGTCATCTAACTCATGAGTAGTATTTTGGTTACTCTGGTGATCGTCGTAATAGTTATCCAAACATTGTTTATATTAGTCATTTAATTCTGGATATGAGTTATTTGATTGTTCATGGATGTTTTTTCGCTGTAATAGCCTGAATGGGTGTAATCTTGTTACAGATATGTATACGCGTTTTCGTTTTCAGGGTAGTAATCGCTAGAGGGATTGGATTCTGTTACGTTATGCAGTTCTTTGCTAGTAAAGTTGGGGGTTCCGCTTGGACGAAAGTTATTATTTTGTGGAGGTCCTTGGAACTGAGTTTTTTATCGTAAATGAGAAGTGCCTGAACTGATCTCCATTGGTTCGTGTTTCTGTCTATTTTGTCATTGTGGTTGTTGATTAAATAAACTCTGAAATTGGTTTGACCTGTAAAATGTTACAGTTTTTCCCCGCTTGGGAAAAACGTACTGTTCAATCTCAAACCCCTTGCACCAAGGGGCGGAAAGCGGCCTGTCCGGCCAACCCGTGAAGAAGGGTCGTGGGTGCCAGTGGCTCTCAATTTAGGCCGCGCTCCTTCCTATTTCTCTCCGGACCGAACCACGAGTCCGGGGAAATCGTCACAACACAAAAAAAACTGATTGCGGAGCAGGCAAGAAAACTGTACACGATTTTCACAAAGGGGAGTAGAAGATTAGCTTCCGATTTTAATTATAAATTTATTTCACCAGTGAAATCTTAACTTTTATATTGTTCTTAAAGAGAAACTTAATTTTACCTGCACTTAAAAACTAACTTTAATCGTTGGGGTCCTACGTTGAGGTCGTCCCGTGCTGTCCCACGAATCCGCTTCGCTGATTTCGTAATCTCCGTTGCCTCCGTATCAAGAACTCGAAACTTTTAAGTGTGGCCTTCTGTCGCCACTTACACTTGCGAAGCAGAAATCCACTATTCCAGTCTCTGCGGAAGCCTTCTTCGTACTCACTCCTCCGCCTTTTAGTGAGCACGTCTTTCGTTTCCCGAGCACGTCGGGCAGTTCCTCCTTATCGAGCCTTCTCTACCGCAGCCATAGCAACGCCTTGGTCGCTTGCATCCGCTCGATAGGTGCCCCTCTTCCCGGCAGTTGTAGTATCGGAAGGCTCAAGTTGGATTAGTCCATTTTCGTCCATTGTTGATCTCTCCTGTTTCCTTTGAAGTAGATGGATTTGCCGTATTCAACTCCATTGTTGTTTGCAGTTCTACGTAGGCCAAGTCCGGTTCGAGGAGATTTGGTCGGCGTGGCGGCGGCTCGTAGCTTTCCACCTTAAATCGAGCCTCTTCCAACCTCTTGCCTGTGCTAACCAATTGTTGCAAGGACGCTATTTCTACCAGCGCGAGTTGGGCTGAGTAGAAAGGTGCTAAATTTTTCTTGATGAAGCACAGCTTCATCGTCTCACTTACCGTCCCGCTGAGTCTCCCGAACATTCGTAGCATTACGCTTACGTACATCCCAATGCTTTCGTTCTGTCCCTGTGTCCAATGCCTAATTTCCTCCAGAAGCCGGTCATCGTAATCTGGTGGTAAAAACTCCTCTTTCAGCATTGTCACCAGATCCGCCCAGTTCTTGATGAATAGCATGTTTGTTCGGAACCATATCAACGCTCGGCCTTCGAAAAGATCGACCGCAGCCTTGAAGACATCTGGCTCCGAGCACCCTCTGGCTTCGCGGAGTTCTTCCACCCGTTCTAGGAATCCACTTAAAGATTCTTTCGCTGAGCCGGCGAATTTTAAGCCCCATTTGTATATCGGGATTGTAGCCACCCGACATCCGAGCGAGTCATTCAAGTGTTTAATTCCTTCCATTGTTTCTTTCACTCCCGGTGCTGTGTTGCATTTTTGCTTTTGTTCCGGTAAAAAGTGTCGAAGCAATGCGAAATCCGGTGAGTTTTGCACCTCGTTTTCTCTTGCGTTAGGTGGTATTGGTGATGACGCGTCATTTGGCTGATTAAACGCCTGTTCCTCCTCATCATCCTCCTCGTCGATCGCTTTCGCGTCTATGTTCATGCAAATTGTGGCTGCCGTCTGCCTCATTCTTGTTACGAACTCCCGATGCTCTGGTTCTAGTGCCATTGCTCTATTGATACGTCTTACGATCCACGCCAATTTTGCATTTATTTTCCTGTATTCCGCAGAGTTTTCGTCGCCAGCGAATACCGATACTAAACCCTCGATTTCCTTTTTTTTTTCCTCTATCGCCGATTTATCCTCTTCGAACGCGAAACGATATTCGGGTAGTGAGAACTTGCTTGCCGACCTAAAGTTGCTCGCAATAGTCTCCTCATTTCGTCGACTGTTGTTCCATTGATTCCGAAGATTACCAATTTGTATTTTAATTCGTCTGCCGTTAGTCTGTTAATTTCTGATTTATCCATTTTGTTGGTCCCGTATTTCCACTTCTTATTGAATTGTAATAATGAACACACTCAGATTTTGTACGAATTTGTTCCACTTGATACGCGAAGCAGTGTTTTGATCACCCAAAATTTTTTGATTCCCTCTACACACTAGAAATATTTTATGTTTATGCTCTACTTGAACGTGGATATTGTTAACAGCTCCTACTTTATCCCAACATTAATTTTGGTTATTGGTCAGCCCGCAGTAACATTTTAATTTTACCCGGATTTGGTATAATCTCACCTATTATTACACAAGAATATGGTTAAAGGAAACTTTTGGATCTTTAGGAATCCTTAATGTTATCTACGCTATTGGGTTATTAAGATTTTGTTATGGATTTACATATAAATTATTTTATTTATTTTTAAATTAAATCTCTCGTGACAACCAACAATCATTCCAAAAACAGTTCCCAACAACTAACTAACTATTTTCTCGTCGATCCTCTTTTTTATCGACATTCCTAGTCTCCTGCGTTAGACTATCAATTCTCCTTGCCAAGTAGCGTCTCCAACATATCCCTCCTTTAAACAAAACTGGTGAAGAGTCTCAACTTGAAGGATGTCTTTTTCCATGGTGTGTTGGTTGAAGCCGTCTAGGAGCTGTACGAGTACGTTTCGGATATTGATGTTGCCCCAATATTGGTTGTATAGGTTCTTCCGTTACGGAGTCTGCGTTAATAACGACTGGTTCTTCCAATATTGGTGGATTGCGATTGCTAGCGATAGGCTTAACATCGAATGTGTCAAGCAACATGTCCAATGGAAGCTCTGCTGTTGACAGTGCAGTAGCATTTGAGTGACGGCGTCGAATTTGGTTTGCGTGCGTGGGGGGGGGGGTTCCCGGGAATTTTCTGATCTTAAGATGCGCGCTGCTTTTGAACACGTGGAGGAGGACGTACTCGTCGGTCTTTCCGCGGGACGGTATATTTCCCTCTACTCACTCATTTCTTTTCTTTTTTTTTTCTTTATTCTCCAATATTTACATGTTATTATTGTTGTTATGTTAGCTATGTTATTAATTAATGGTACATACCCCCGACTCTTCATGGTCCAGAAAAAAAATAATCAAACACAAAGCACTATTTAAAGTGTACTCACTGCCGGTCAATCTCAAAGTGACCGCCGTCGCACTCTCGAAAGACCTTCTCCCCCGGTCGTTTTTATACTCTAGATGAAATCTGAGAGTAAATTGTGTTTGCCATACCGTTTGTAACGCTAAGAAATAATGCTCGCACAGAGCCGCTAAGGGTACAGAAATATTTTTTGTCGCTCAAAAACTTCGAATCCGAGTTGCTGTCTGTCCGTCTGTCTACAGCATAACTCTCGAACGCTTTGAGCTATCGTGCTGAAATTTGTTGTGTGTCATTTTTAGCAAAAGAGTGACTTTAAGTTCGTGAACGGGCCACATCCCCCCACTCCTTCTACCCCCTCCCATACAAATTTCACGAAATTCCGAAATTTTCAAAAATTGATTTGAAACTATTTGAAACTATTTAAGCTATCGACTTGAAATTTTGGTTAAAGTATTACGATATAGATGTCATTAATATGACTGAATATTGATCTGATCCCATCACTCCTTCTACCCCCTCCCATACAAATGCATAATTTTGAAAAATGCAGTTTTTCGATTTTCATTGAAACTGGCAAAGTAAGAAAAACGAATTTTTGCCAGAATTAATTTTATTATAATTCCAATCAGCTTTGAAAAAATTATCAACTTCACCTCACTCCTTCTACTCCCTCCCATACAAATTTCACGAAATTTTGAAATTTAAACTAAATTATTTTTCTTCGAAACTGTTAAAGCTATCAACTTCATATTTTGCATAAAGTATAAAAATAGAAATATCAATAACGAGAAAAAAATGTGTTTTGATCCGTATACTTCTTCTACCCCCTCCCATACAAATGTACAATTTTTGTTAAGGGCATTATATCGATTTCCATTAAAACTCGATAAAGTACAAACTTCAAATTTTGCCAGAATTTGTTTTTTAATAATTGCAATACGTGCCAAAAAAAATTATTAGCTCCTTTTCACTCCTTCTACCCCCTCCCATACAAATATCTGTATTATAAAGCATTTCTTCTTCGAATATATTAGAACTATCGAATTTGAAATTGAATCAAAGCGTGGTGATAAGGATGATGATAAGCAGTTTCAAAATCATCTTAAACGCTCCACTTCCTCTGCCACCTCCCATACAAGTGCCTCAATTTCAGGAAAACTATGCCCAATTGAAAATAATGAAAGCTACAAACCTTAAATTCAGCACGAAATATTTTGAATACCACATTAGGTGTCATATCCAAAAATTACAAACCTTGCTCCTCTGCTTCTACCACCTCCCATACAAAAGTCACTATAAATTATTTAAAAGAATTGGAGGTGACATATTTTCCGGTACATTGAACTCTTTCTCATTTCATCTAGAGTATCATATGATTGGGCTTTACGCCCAATCATAATTCTTCTCATGGCGCGAATTGTAGCGTCTAAAGGTTCCTTTATATCAATCAGGAATGTATTCAACATTTCGGCATTCTCTCGACTTTGCTAGAAGCACAATACGACACTTTTGATTTCTTCCGTACCGCCAGAACCTTAACGTGCTTCGCGTTATCTGCGATTAACCGTCGTAAATTAGCGTAGCACGATTGATCAATAAACCATTGATCAAAACAACACTTTTCGATAACCCGTCGAATAGGTGTTATTTTTATTTATCGATTCCGGGATTTGGTACTTTCGAAAAATCCTACCGACTGCGCCAGTAAAGTTAATCTACTTTTTAATTTAAAAACAAAACAAATTTTAAAGTTAATGAAAGCTTTTATTCCGGGAAAGATACAAAAATTGACTGACTTAATATTTTATTACGTTATTTTAAATTTACTTAAAATTAAATGTTGACGTTGCAAGTGCCGGTCGTGTTGCTGGGGTCAGGTTTCAGAAATATGCTCACTCGGTCGGTGCTGCTGAACCAGGTAAATGTCTGGGAATATGCTGATGGCAGGTGACTGAGAATTGGGGTCAGATTGCGTTCCGTAACTCGTGCCATACACGAGTACAGTACCTATCCTTTTATTATTTGTTTGTTTAGCAAGCCCATAAGTGTATTAGTTCATTTTTTTTTTTATAATTTCATGATCCTTGAGCACAGACGAATATTGTTCTGCCCAGCTATTCGCCTTCGGCGTTAGGTGCTTTATACGTGCTGAGTGCTAACACATAAGAACTCCTTTGTTTTGAACACATCCAACATTAATTATTCAGCGGAGAATCGTGTCCTCGAATAAACTCTTCCATTAAAGTCTGTCTGCACAGTTTCCTCTGCATTCGTTTATAAAGACCGGTTTTGGCAACCTGAAAGTGGGAAGCTTATGAAAAAGAAGGAACGGTCGGAAACCATCTGGACGCTATTTTTGCAGAGCCAACTCTAGGACGGCGAAATCGATCGTCACCAATACCTACGTATTCCAATCGGAGCTTAGGATCAGAAGTTGTCGTTCTCCGCGTGAATTGCCTGAAATCATGAATTGAATTGATCTTGGACATCAACAGCGCACCCTAATCCAGGATAATGCTCCACTCCGTGGTTCGGATATTCAAGATACTAGCCTCCTTGCCATTGGTATGCTGCATTCGAATGATCCAGTAATTACGCAAATGCAACTGCTTAAAGGACAACCGTTGATACCACATCACTTGATGTCAGCTAACAATTCAATGCTCTCCTGTATAATTTTATAACTCGTTTGGTCTAACTCAAGCGGAATAACTAATATCTTTCATAGATATGACAATCGGCCGATATGAGGATTCAGTTTAATTAGAATGGCGTTAACTGTGACCACCATACTTATAAGCGTCCTCGCTTGAATGTTTTTTTGTAGATAGTATATGTGCACTTGGTCTCCACCAACTTAGTCTTGTTCGGAATTCCTATGGAAGACAGCTTGACCTGATTTTGTATACTGACTACTGTGCTTGTTCCGTGGAAGAGAGCTTATCACCAATTTCAAATATTGATGTTTTACACCCTCCGATTAATATATTTCTTATTATTGACGAGGAGCATATTTTCAATCCTGGTGAGAAAGAGCTATCTTTTGATTTTATCAAAGCAGATTTTGTGCAGTTGGACTACCTTATCTCTAATTTCAACTTTAACGAAATACTTGACAATCCCGATTTTGAGGGTGCCGTTGTTGATTTTTATTATATTCTGTACCAATTTTTTGTTGCTACAGTTCCTTTTACTTATCGTAAAAATATCTCATTGTCTTATCCCTGGTACACTAGTGAGTTGCGTGCAATTCGCAATTCTCGTAATGCTGCCTGGAATAGGTATACTAGGACGAAGACTGACACTAATTTTCGTTTGTATGTAGAATATTATGACTTATTCAAAGATTTATCTACTCGCTTATATTCTGAATACTTACTTAAAGTGCAGTCGGATATTATTAGAGATCCCCAGAAGTTTTGGAAATTTGTTAATTGTAAGCGTAAATCTGATGGTTATCCAGCTTCTTTTCAATTCCTTGGCAGCAATAGTAATGATCAATTTACTATTTGTAATTTTTTTGCGACATTCTTTAGTGGCTCTTTTTCTAGTAATAACTTTATACCTGACATGACGTACTTTGATAACTTCAGAGGTACCGCTTCAACTACCTTGTCTGCTATACCGATTTCTTATAATGATATAGTTAGCCATATCTCTCGCCTTAAAGATGTTTCTTATCCTGGCCCAGATGGAGTTCCTGCAGTTGTCTTGAAACGCTGCTGTGTCTCTATTGCTGAACCACTCTCCCTCCTTTTTCAAAGGTCCCTAAAAACTGGGATTTTCCCGAACGTATGGAAGGCCTCTTTTATCATACCGACTCATAAGGGCGGTGCAAAATCTGAAATCGTTAACTATCGACCAATAGCTAAGCTTTCAGCTATTCCAAAGCTTTTTGAGTCTGTAGTGTATGAGTGCTTGTCGTTTCACTGTAAATCCTTGATTTCAAGTAAACAACATGGTTTTGTCAAAAATAGGTCAACAGTCACTAATTTGATGGAGTTTACGAATAAATCCATTGTGGATATTGAGGAGGGTAAGCAGATGGACTGTATTTATACTGATTTTAGTAAGGCATTCGATAAACTACCCCATTCCATTATTTTGTTGAAGTTAGACATGTTGGGTTTTCCTACATGGTTTATTAATTGGATTAGGTCATATCTATTTAATAGAACTTATCAAATTCTCTTTCGTGACTGTACTTCTATGCCATTTACTGCGCATTCCGGTGTTCCTCAAGGAAGTCACTTGGGGCCACTTTTGTTTGTCCTAGCCATTAATGATGTTGCATCTGTTCTTAAACACTCGGAAGTACTTATTTATGCAGATGACATTAAGATCTTTAGGTCTCTTAGTTCCAACTCCGACAATTTTCTTCAAGAAGATTTGATTAGTTTTAGTAATTGGTGTCGCCACAATGATCTTCATTTGAATGTGGATAAATGTCATGTTATGTCATTTACTAGGAAAGTCTCACCGTTTGTAATAATATACAGTCTTAATGACTGTATATTGGATCGTGTCAAATCAATAATTGACTTAGGTGTTACATTTGACCGTAAACTTGATTTTAGCTTGCATATAAATAAGATTGTACAAAAGGGTAATTCTATGTTAGGATTTACCACACGCTTATCCAAGGAATTTAACAATCCCTTTGTTAAATTGATTCTTTATAACACCTTCGTTAGATCTCACCTTGAATATGCTTCTCAAGTTTGGTCTCCTTATTATGATGAGCACATTGGCAGAATCGAATCAATTCAGCATAAATTTGTGAGAATTGCCTTATGCCACCTTAATTGGAATGACAGAGTTCGTCTTCCCCCTTATATCGATCGACTTAAGCTATTAAATATGTCATCACTCTCTAAACGACGTGAGGTAGCTGATGTAGTTTTTGCTCATCAACTTCTTACAGGGTTAGTTGATTCTTCCACGCTTTTGGGCTTAATGCAGTTTGCAGTTGGTCAATTTTTACCCAGGCAGCCTAGACTTCTTCAGATTTGCTTTCATCGGACAAACTATGGTATGAATGAGCCGATTTCGCGTCTCGCGAGAGAAGTTAATAAGAATGCTGATGTATTCGACTTCTCTATCGATAAGATGTGCTTAAAGCGTAAACTTAATGCTGGTTGATATCAATTTTTTTTTTTGTCAATTTTTTGTTAATTTTTTGTTATTTTTATTTATGTACATGGTGTAGGGATGTTCTTGTTTGTTTCGTCCCTTCACTAAATGATGAGCCAGAGGATAATTTGGTTTCCATCTTTTGAATTTGGAACCGATTTATGGCATTTCCTTGCATTAAGGAATTCTGATAGTGATAGTGACAAAACCAAGCAAGTTAAGATTGTGCACAAGAATAAGCTGATCAATTTTATTGAATGCCTTACTGAATCTGTATAAATGCAGTCAACCTGCTGCCCTTTCTAGAGATTAGAAAGACAGAAATTAGGAAATTGCATCAAATTAGTAACGGTGGATCTGCCTTTCACAAAGCCATGCTGAAACGATCCTAGTATCGACTTAGAAACAGACGAAATCAAACGACGGATAATACTTGCAAATAAGACGTATTATTCGATAGTTCCAATAATGAAATCCAAGAAAGTGCACAGGAACAATAAGCTGCGGATATGTAAAACTATTAAACAACCTGTGCTCTGTTATGGCAGCGAGACGTGGACATTAACGCGAACTTCCGAAAAAGCAGTTAACGCATTTGAAAGAAAGGTCCTCCGAAGAATTTTGGGACCTGTGAAGGAAGGAACGGAATGGCGAATAAGATACAACCATGAGTTGTATCAACTCTACGACGAGCCAGAAGCTTCGACGTTCATCAAGCTACGTAAACTGCGGTGGGCTGGCCATGTAGAGCGAATGGAAGACAGAAGAATCCCCAAACGTGCTCTAAAAGGCAAAGCAAGTAGTAACCGGCCAGTAGGCAAGCCACGCAAGCGATGGGAAGACTCGGTTGATGAAGATAGCAAAGCCATCTTAAAAATTAGCAGCCGGAGGACGCGGTCTTTGGATCGAGACGATTGGAGGCGGTGACTTCAGGAGGCCAAGGCTCGATTTGGGCTGTCGCGCCATTGATGATGATGATCGACTTAGAATAGAAGTACAAAACATCACACACAATTGACTCAAACAATTTAGCAACATTAGAAAGAATCATCAATGAAACAACAAATCACAAAGTAACAATCAGAATCGTGACTGGATGAATCGCAGATACGACAATAATACGAAGAGGAGCGATAATCGAGAACGTGGACGAGTGCACAGCCAGTGTAACATCCGACAAACAGGAGCTTTTTCATCATAAAGGAAGTTCGAGGAAACTATTGCAATCCGAGCAAGACTCTGGTTTGTGAGCAAGCTAATAACCAAGCTGAAGAAGAGGATAATGTTCCTGTGGGCTACGATAAGAGAAGCATCATTTGATAATATATGGCTCGATCAACAGTGGAAGCAAGTACTACAAACAATCTCGTCGAATCCAGAAGCTGCGGGCCCTATCAACAAGTTCCTTCGGATAGTAAGCATAATATTATGCAAAAGCTAAGCACCATAGTGACATGAATATCTACGACTCCCGGAAGCATTTCCCAGCAGTAATCGAAGATATGGGAGTCTAGAATAAAGTAGAGAGAAAAAAAAACGGACAACATAAGCTACGAGGATTTCGACTGAAACGAGTTACAAAGGCGAAATTTATCCCGGAGAGAGTCTAAAGAAGACCTAAGTGACAGGAGGGGACGTGGGTGGAAGTGCGGACCGGCTCAATCCTATGAAAAGATCGGGGTATCTTTCCTTCTTCGATCCAGCTTTGTAATTTCAGGTCAGTTTTTCTGTTCACCTTAAATTTGGTTTGAGTATTAGTAGACCGGCAAAGATTTGAGTGATTAATCGTGGGTAGAGGAAATTGTATCGTGTTATGGCGATGAGCCTCGGGTCTAAAATTTATCCGCGACATTTTGTTTCGCGGACACTTGCCCTGTTTAATTAATGTTGCACTAACTTCAAATTTGTTAGCTTATGTATCTGGTTTTTTGTAGCACTATCATCCCCATGGCAAAAAAACATATTCCTCTGTAGCGCAAGTGAGCTTATGATTTGGTCTCTCGTGGAAATATATTCGGACGCGATTCGTCGGTTGTCTTTAGCATAGCCATCTTGAATATTTCTTTTTGTAACAGGGACCACATCACAAAGCCTTTGATTTGGTTGTATAGGGATGCATGATTTAGAATAATCAATTTAAAACATTCAATCTCCCTTTAAGTATGTGTGGGTGTTTAATTTTATGTCAATTTTGAGTGTTTTCTTTCTCAAAATGCTCTTCTCAAAATACGAAATGAACTAATATTATAGTGAAAATAGCATTACTAGATACTGAAGATTGATTTTTTTTATAAGCTACGCTTTTTCACATTAACGGAAAATTACGTTTTTAAGCATTCTTTCTACCATTTTTTCGAATTACGAATCAAATCTTACACGTACATACCTATATGATTCGTGAGAGAAGATTAGTGAGTGGCTTTGTATACAACTGTAAGAATATTAACGTCATTCCGTTCCAAAGATCAAATAACTGAATCCTGACAAAATATCCGGATATCCAATCCGTCAGTTTATATTCTACTCTCTCTACAATGGCGCTACAGCCCAAATCGGATCTTGGCCTCCTGACATTCAGGTTCCTTAACATTTTTCATTCTTATTGTGGAAGGGTTGTTAGCCCTTCGCACAATTCTCTTTCTACGAATTTTTCATTTTGTAGTTTGAGGTGACCAAGGTATATCCAAGCAGGCAATGTGCTGGAATTATATATTGCGCCGACCGGGATTTGAACTCACGACCTTCGCGTTACAAGACCAACACGCTACCCACTAGGCTACACCCTAGCTTATATTACTTTTATGAATTATTTTGTTAGCATATTGTTATATTGTTCTAGCTATTATACATACATATATCATACGCACCCACTCTTATCACGATTATTTTCTTATTCCCTCACCTGTTAACCATACTCACACTAATACCACCTAGTTCAAGCATGTAGAGAGGACATAAGCGGCTCCTGGGATATTTCCGAAATTTGAATTTTAATTGAAAAAAAGATTAATTAGTACCTTTTATTAATATCAAATATCAAATGTGGTCGCCGCAACTGGCGCATACAAGGCGTAATCTAGAAGTCTAATTTTCATGCACTCTTCGCAATAAATCAGGCTGTGTTTCGACAATAACACAACGTATGTTGGCTTCCAAGTGCTCAGTAGTTTCTTTCTTTTATCGGCGTAGACATGGGACTTTACATATCCCCAGAGAACATAACGGAATTATGATTGGACATAAAGCCCAATCATATGATACTCTAGATGAAATAGCAAAGAGTTTATTGTTGTAAAATATGTCATCACAAATGCTTTCGAATAGTGAATAGTAACTTTTTTATGGGAGATGGTAAAAGAATTGAAATGTAATTTTTATGTAACGAGATAGAAGGTAGTATACAAATTATAGGACATTGAACAATTTTTGCCTGAATTTATGGCATTTGTATGGGAGTTGGCAGAGAAAGTGCAAGATTTTGGATGATTTTAAATCGGCTTACAACATTCCAATCACATAGCTTTGCACTTTTCTTGAATTTCCAATATAAACATTTTTATGGGAGGTGATAGAAGGAGTGAAGCCAAGTTCATATTTTTTAGCATTTATTGCAATTATTAAGGGACAAATTCTGGCAAAAATTGTAGATTGTAATTTTTCTAACTTCAATGAAATAATCAATGCATTTACCAAAATCGTGCATTTATATGGCAGGGGGTAGAAGGAGTATTCGAATCGAAACCAAATTTTTTGACATCATAATATTTACAATAGTATACTTTTCTCAAAATTTAAAGTTGATTGCTTGGACGGTTTTGGAGAAAAATAATTTAATTGGAAGTCCGAAATTTTGTGAAATTTGCTTAGGAGGGGATAGAAGGAATGAGGGAAGTTGATAGTTTTTCAAAACTGGTTAGAATTGTAAAAAAATTAATTATGACAAAAATTGATTCTTTTAGCTCTGCTAGTTGCAATGCAAACCGAATAGATGCATTTTTGAAAATTGTTCATTTGTATAGGAGGGGGTGGAAGGAGTAAGGGGATCTAATCAATACTTTTCTGATGATATTTACATCATTATACTATGACATAATTTCCAAGTCAATAGCTGAAATCGTTTCGGAGAAAAATCAATTTCTTTAAATTTCGAAATTTCATGAAATTTGTATGGGAGGGGGTACAAGGAGTAGGGGGATATGGTCCTTCACGAACTTCAAGTTACTTTTCCGCTAAAAATTTTAGCACGATAGGTTAAAGCTTTCGAGAGTTATGTTGTAGCCAGACGGGAAGACGGTCACTCGGAAACGAGGTTTTTGAGCGACAACAAATATTTCTGTACCCTTGGCGACTCTGTGCGAGCAATATTTCTTAGCGTTATAAACGGTAAGGCAAACACAATATGCTCTTAGATTTCATCTCTTCTTCTACTTCTACAATGGCGCTACAGCCCAAATCGGACCTTGGCCTCCTGACATTCAGGTTCCTTAGCATTTTTCATTACTTATTGTGGAAGGGTATTTAGCCCTTCGCACAACCATCTTTCTACGAATTTTTCATTTTCTTAGATTGAGGTGACCAAGGTATATCCAAGCAGGCAATGCGCCGGAATTATATATTGCGCCGACCACGATTTGAACTCATGACCTTCGCATTACAAGACCAACACACTACCTACTAGGCTATACCCTAGCTAGATTTCATCTATAGAAAACTAATGGCGTCAAATCGCACGACCGAGGTGCCCAGTTAACAGGTTCAATTCAGGCGCGTACTGCATAAAATCATGTTATAGTTTGGAGTTTTGTTTTTCTGTTTTGTTTTAGTTTGCCTTGATAGAATTAGATTTTTGCACTTAAACTTTAAAGTGCAAAAACGATCATATAATTTGCCGCAAGGATTTTTTTAAACTTCCTTGGAGTGTAGTAAGTCTCCTGATAAATAGTGATTTTTTTTTTACATTGATTTATACATATTTAAGCTATTTATTCTTCTATAGACTTAGCGACGGATATAAATTGTGAAGGCGTTGGGTGCTTTATCTTTGAAAGCATTTCACACAATAAACTAGTGCCGTTTCAGTTTCACTATTCAGCTGTTTTTTTTCGATCATAATAGTCTACGACTGATTGTCCTTTAATGCTTGGATTCAGTAACTCCTTCAAATTTAAATTCAAGCAATATTGCCGTCATTGCTGCCTTGCGAAATAGACGAAGTGCTCGGACATGTTGAATTCGTTCCCAAAAGAAAAATGTTCAATTATGTGACACGGGATTACAATTTAAAAAAATACGATCTGAAAAAGTTCTGATGGCCTAATTTTAAAAAGGTAATATTTATGAATTTACCGCAATATATTTTGAAATGTAACGTACACCGCCTAATGCAATAATATATTGGTTATATATATTAATAATATAATAATTTTGCAAACATACCATATTGGAGCGCCATGTCCGTAAACCTGATTTAAACAACACTTTTTGCCCAAATTGTCGAATATCTTGAAATAATAACTCGATATCACTAAGCACAATATTTTTCAGCACTTCTAAATTTTTTTTTTTTTTTTTTTTATTAGGTAATGCAATACAATACAATATAACAGTTCTTAAATATAAACAATCTTATGCACTACTCCTCCTTATAAGGTAGAATGCCTTGTATTAGGAGTGAGGAGTTTTTTGGTGATTTCTTTTTTAAAATATTTTCACTTTAAGAATTTACAATTTTCAGTTGTTTACATGTAATATGTTACTTAAAAGACTAAAAAGAACTATAAACAATGAAACAAAAATTCATATTCATATATCATATTCATATGTGTTCAATTAAAGATGTGTTCAAAATTCTGTGCTTCTGTTATTCTAATTTGTAATTTCTGTATAATGGTAGCGCTTTATATGTAATTTAAAATTCATAAGACTATCCGAGGTTCTAATGAAATTTGGCAAATTATTAAATTTCCTGCGTTTTTTAAGGTTTTTTGAAAATACGAGCTTTTAGCAATAGATATAATACAATTTAGTTTATTCCTGAGTTTTTTGAAATATGTTTTAAGGTGGTCATTTGACGGATGCTTTCTTAAGGCTTTGCTAAGTTTATTTCGTTTTCTAATTGAAATGATGAGGCCTAATGATATCCATTTTTTTTTTTAATTTTGTATTTTTATATTTTCTCTTAGCAAACGTTTGAGTATTTTGTTGTAGCAAATCCGTTAGTATTTTTTGAAAATTTGTAGCACTTTCATTTACGTCTGTTGTATTAAGTACTTGCCCATCCGTTATAATTTGTTAGTTTCTCCAGTATTCTGTCATAATTTATAATTTTTATGAATGTTGGTGTTTGATCGTTTTTTACTTTTTCAACTGGATATAGCAGAAGAACTATGCTTTTATGATCAGTTATATCAGTGTGTAGGACAGCAGATGAAATTTTTTGGAACAAACTATATCTCAACTTAATAAATATATGATCAATGCAGGTATTGTTTCTAGTAGCAATATTTATTAAACTAGAAAACCCCATTTCATTTAGCATACTATCATATCCTATACTAGCTTTACACGTTTTGTTATTAGTATCTATGTTGAGATCACCTGTTAGGATGATATTTTCGTCGTCGAGATTAATTAAAATATGTTTTAATTATTCATTAAATAAAATGGCACAATGATTTGGAGATCTATAGATTGCAACTCTTTTAAAGGAAAAATTGCCAACTTTAACCTTCGCTAGGAGGCAAGAAGCACTGTGTAAATATTTTTCTTCTATACCAATAATTTCAATATTATTCTTTATATATATCACTACACCGCTATTTTGGTTTATTATGTTTATAGTACTAAACCATTGACAGCCGGGAATGTCATATAATTGTATGCAGGTCGGATTCCAGCATTCGGAGAGGACAATTATATCAAAAGAGTCATATTCTGTTAAAGTTACAGCGAGATTGTCGAAGTTTTTTTTAATGCTTCTAATGTTTGTGTGGTACAATTTTAAAATTGGTTTTGACCGTCCCATTTTCGCTTTAAACTCCTTCGCACTGCTGCATACAAATTCATCGCATAGTTGAAAACTATCAATACAGTCTATTAGATTATTAGCCATTTTAAGTAGTAAAATTTATAATAGAGCCGCGCTGCCATTAATCTTATACTAGTGATAAAAATGATGTATTTAGGTATAATTTTACGAAAGTGATTGAATTTTTGAAGCTTGATATTTGAATTTTTGTGACTGAATACGATGTATGTGTGAAAAGTGAAATTAAAATTTATTTGTATAGCAAAATGTGAAGTTGATAAGAGTATGAATATGAATAATAATAAGAATAGGATATTGTGATAAAAATAAATGCAAACACGATATAATAACAATATAATTAACAATTTTATAATAAAAAAGTTAAATCATTTTCCGACCTTATTTTGATGGTCCTATCACCTTCCGTTTTCTTGCAAAGTATTTGACCGTCTTTAATCCATGTAAATTTATAACCAGTTTCCCTCGCTTTGGCTTTTGTTTTCCAAAGAAGTTGTCGGTTGAATGATGTTAGGCATTCGTTCATGTAGATCGTTTTTCCATCTAGATTTAGTTTACGTCCCATATTGACACAATCTTTTGCAGCTTGCTTAGACTTAAGACTTATGACGATTTTATCCATTTTCTTACCATTACGTTTTTGTCGCCGGTATACATGTACGATGTCTTTTTCGCATTTTAGATTTAGAGAAGTGAAAACTTTGTGAACCGTTGTATTGAGATCTTCCATTTCACCGGGTTGTATTCCAGAAATTTCAATACTCTTTTCCAAATTTCTTTGTTCCAAATTATTAATTTTACATTCAAGATATAAAATACGTTCGGTGTTTACTTTATTTTCTTTTTGAAGTTCTATAATTTTTTTGTTTAAAAGTTTCATCTCTGAAGTTGTTACTTTCAGTTGAGCGCAGGCTTCTTCATTTTGTTTGGCAAGGAAATTGTTGCTGTCAATAAGATCTTCGATTTTTTTTATTAATTCACTTGTATTCAATGTATTTAAACGCATTCCAACTGGTGTGTTATCAGATTTCGAGCCATACTTAGATTTCCTTGTACACTTCGTGCATTGCCATGATTTTCATTTGTTGTGTTCCTTCAGATATTCTAAATCCGTTGGTTTTAGTCCTGTGCAATTAGCGTGATAGACAGCATTACAGTTATTACATTTAATGGAGACAGTTCCGCGGTGTACGGTTTCCATGCACTCCATGCAGCTTGCTTGCCATTTCACGATTTTAATTCAAATTACATAACTCTTTAACCCAAATTATAGAATTCTTTATTGTTTCGACTTGGTTTCCCAGTACGGAATGAACCGTGAAACTACACCAACTCCTTCGAAGAAATAACTTGCGAAATGTTCGTATTCAACTAACAGTAGTTAAAAAGGAACAAAATAATTGCAAAAAAAATAATGAAATTAATTTTTGAAATATTTCGCAAAAACGAAATGGTTTCTGCCTTTAAGCCCCAAGATTTCAAAAGATCGAAAACAATGAGATCTTCAGCGGACTCATTTGTTTCGTGAAATATGATTAATTGATCCATTTCACAGGTATCAACCACTTCACAAACTTTATCATTACCCATTTTACTTTATTATTTTTTAATAATAAAGTATTGTGATCGACACAGAAAAAAAAAAAAATTTGCTACCCTGAAATTTTGTTTTTTCGCGTTTCATGACTAAATTAGCCTAAAAAAGCAAAAAAAAAAAATCCGTCCCGCCGTACGCCGTACGCCGTACATATGGACTCGTACCTCTAAAACCGTTAAAGGTAGAATGTTGGTTTTTGGGTGGATTGTTAATTTGGTTAGTGAGCTCCATTATCCAAATTTTGGGGAGTGTGGGGTGGAAGGGGGAGGCGGGGGGATGGAAAAAGTCGAAAAATACACTTGCTAATATCTTCACCACGAATGCAGATAGAAAGATGAAAATCAGCATACATATAGAGAAGGTTGTGGGACATACTCCAAAAATAATTTAATTTTTTTATCCATTGGCGTCCGAAAAGGGGGGGCTAAAAACAAATTGTCGGCCGAATCTTTTTTTGAAATGGTTATATCTTCGAAACTACTTACCATAAAAAATTCATATTTTGAGACAATTAAGATGGCGTATAGATCCATCAGAATAAGCTTAGAAATAGGCTAATTATTGTAAGGGGGAGGGTCAGGAGGGGGTGCAAAGAAAAACACTTAAGAATTAATATCTCAACTATCTCTTAAGCTATGTAATTGAAATTTAAAACATATACTAAGCTATACTAGCTATACTATATAAAAAAAATATAAAATTTGGTCATAATAGTAGTGGGGGGAAATGGGGAGCATTTCAAAAATGGTGCACTTTTCAAAATTAGAAATCGTTATATCTCAAAATTGAGTGCAGATATCGAATCAAAAATTCGTCAGATTATAGAACTATATAATTTATAATTTTAATAAAAATTTTAAGTTAGGGGGTGTAAAGGGAGGGAGGTGGTAAGCAAAAATGTCGAAAATTTTGAGTGATTTTTTTAGGACTCTGGTCAAAGATAGAAACTTTAAATTTTGCATGTGGATACATCTATTTTATATACACAGAAAAAAAATAATAATTTGATCCACAATTGTTACGAACCGACCAGCACGGTCTAAGGGGCACAAGGTGTTTCATGTGCAGCGAAAAAAACACGAAAACTGAAAATTTTTGGATGTAATTTTAAGGTAGAAACTTGAAAATTTGGGAAATACATTTAAAAAAAATCCCCAAACGTATAAGATATTAACTGGTCGAATACCTTTGAAACTTCTACCCCCTCCCATACAAAATTATTTTTTCGACCATTTTTAAGAAATTAATTATCACCTAACTATTAAAAGCTATCAATGTGAAATTTTGCATAAGAACTTATAAAAATATTTGAAATAAAATTATTTTAAAAGTTTCAAAATAGCACTTGCCCTTCTACCCCCTCCCATACAAAAGTATGATTTCGACCAATTTCATTAAATCAACTAATAAACAACAAATTAAAAGCTACGAACTTGAAATTTTGTACGAGCACCTTACTAGAGAAAGAAAAGAAAATTGCATCACAAATTTTGCAATTCCCCTACCTCTTCTACCCCCTCCCATACAAAATTATTTTTTCGAGCATTTTTAAGAAATCGGTTATCAGCTAACTCTTAAAAGCTATCCATTTCAATTTTTGCCGGAAAACTTATAAAAATAATTGAAATGAAATTTTGTTAAAAGTTTTGCAATCACGCTTGCCCTTCTACCCCCTCCCATACAAAAGTATCATTTCTACCTATTTCATTGAACCAACTAATAACCAACAAGTTAAAAGCTGCGAACTTGAAATTTTGTACGAGAAGACTACAACAGAAAGGAAATAAAATTGCGTCACAATCTTTACGATTCCCCTACCTTCTCTACCCCCTCCCATACAAATGTTGGTTTCGTGAATGTAAAATACACAGAATCTTATTCTATGCAACTTCGTCTATGAAACTGACATTCTATACAGAGAATATTGGACGTCAATTAAAAAACTATTAACATCCACCGACCTCATCCCTCCTCTCAAAAAACTCAAACTTGCATAAATAAACGAACGAAATATTGGTTATATATACTGAAGCTTTGAACGTTTCCGCAAAGTGTTGACAACTGTCCTGCCCAAGAACCCCCTTTCACTTAGTCTTCCCTAACCACTCTAACCTGCATATTGACTTTCCACGCATCCGCAACTTGTCCCAAGAATAATAAAGTTTCGCCCGACTTGTTGGCAGTTTATTTACACTTTCTTTTTACCATTTCCGTCACCCTCAATTGATCTTCGCTGTACAAATTGAGAACTTAAAAGGCACGTCGTTGTTCGCTGGAAATCGCTAAAAATCTACTGCGCATTAGTTTGCTACTCGTTTGTTTGTCAGTTAGAGTTGAATAAGCGTTATTGCTATAAAATGGTAACATTTCACTTTAACAAGTAACCATTTCAAAACAAAATTCAAATTCTATAATATAAAACAGAATATGCAAACATTTTCAAATTAGCAGGCAAGAATTTTCTTATCAAATCTGTTAACCATTTGGAATATTATGCAATTCCAGTTCTACTTTTCTAGCAACTTGTTACGCGTTTTCCCCGGCTGGGAAAACGGACACAAAATAACCCCACGCACTTGGGGCGGAACGGGCCTGTCCGGCCAACCCGTGGAGACGGGCCGTGGGCGCCAGTAACTCGGTTTTCTTTAGGCCTCGTTCCTTGTCCTGATACCCCCGGATTGAGTTACAAATCCGGGGAGGCTTGATACCGAAAAGATCTGAAAGGCTGAAAAACTTCACATACAATCCTGACAAAAATATCTTTGCAAACGAAAAGAAAATACAAGAGAGAGAGAAATTCTGATTAAGTTAGCACAGTGGCTTTATTCGTCGGATTACCCTATCTAGCACTCTACGTTACAAATTATATGTTAAGCAATCCAAAGGTCCCTAGCTACGGTTTTTCTTTTTCTTTTTTACTTGTATCCTGTCCTGATTGAATCGCCGCTCGGTGGGGCCCTTGCTGCTACTCCTCGTCGTTATTCGTCGTTTCGCTGGTCTTTACTTTGTTGATTTCGGTCGTCGCACTTCACTATCACTTAGTAAAAAATCAATACCACCGACTCGTGGTGTCTTTTTCCTTACGTTACTTCACTTCAGTTCACTTCAGTTCTTATTTTCTTATCAACACATCCGGAAAGTTATTTCGTTTTTCGCCTCTGGTCTGTTTCACGGTCACTCGATAAAAGAGGACGAGCTGGCTTCGCTTTTTTTCTATCCAGCCTCAGCCCGGAATCCTCAACGGCTTTTTTTTCTAGCTTTGAGAGGCTTTTTTCCCCAATATTTTAAATGTTCGTTGAACTTTCTTTGTTAACTTTATTTTGTTATTTCGCAGGTTATGTGCGGTTGTTGTTCGCTGCTGGTCATCAGTGGTTCCCCGTGTCCTTGTTCAAAAAAAAGGCTCGTAGTGATGTGCGGTTTTAGTGTTACAGCGCGTGTGATAGTGCCTCGTAGTGAAGTGAATAGTGCTATCAGTGTTTATCTCCTTTCTTTTTAGGTTACCTGCGATGCTCCGCTGGCGCCGTCTGTGTGGTGCCAGGACGGGGAATTGGACGTGATATGTGAGTCCATTCCTTGGCTTGGTGTCAGATGACGGTGCCGAAGTTCATCAGCGATGTTTGTGATTCCTCTACGAAAATGGTTCGCGATTTCAACGTCAGTATCTTACAGGTAATTCAAATTTACATTTTAAGCTAATTTTTACTATATGATTTATTTTACTCTATGATTTCAACGTTAGTATCTTACAGGTAATTCAAGTTTATAATTTAAACTAATTTTTACTCTAGGATTCGTTTCTTTCAGCTCTTATTTAGTTGACGAGTTTATCGCGAGGTGCGTAAGCTTCCAGCAGTGTGGAGGGTTCCAACTGTGTTCCCGCCTGACCGTAGTCGAGGTGAGTAAACGTTCGAAATCCAGGTTTAGTTATAATCTATTCTCTCGTTTTCATTTCAGACATCAAATTTTTGTTACGGTGGAGCCGTAACATTTCCCCCCTCACCTCGAAGAGAATTGCCTCAATTCTCTACAGGACTTGGGTAAGTATACCCCATAAAATTTAGGTAAGTCCTTCCGCAAGATTTTTTTTTTTTTTTTTTTTTTTTTTTCTACCTTATCATCCTTTTCTTCCTTCTCAATTGTTAACTCTAACCTAATTTTACTAAGCCTACCTCATCTTACTTATGCCTACCCATAACCTTAATCCTATGAATACCTAAACCCAAGAAAAAAAGACAATACCACTCGAATTCCAAAACCTAACCTAAGAAAAAAAAACAACCTATCCATCTTATCTACTAGCCTAACAGGACTCAGCACAAGAAAATTTTCCCCTCCCTAATTCTACTAATAATTTAACCCACTGTTACCCATAAGATTAGGACTAACCTACCTACATTTCTATTCCCTCCACCTCACTTAAATCTAATTCCCGTAATCCATTATTCCTATTATTCAAATCCCTACAGCTAAAACTAAAATATAGCGTGCTAGTGCCGGTTGATTTCCATACTTGTTTACATTTACATATACTTATTCCTAATGTCCACGGTCCTACGACTATAATTAAAATTTCAATGCTCATTTCGATTTATTTCACGAATACTGATACCCAGTTTTTGGTTTTATATTTTAGGCAACGATCAGCAGGGAACCAACAAGGACAAACGAAAGAGGAAAAAAAATCTGGACACGTCATGCGAGTCCTTACCGGTGGTCTAACTAAATCATCACAGCACTCGTTCACAGCTACGGGCAACTGACAGACGACACCCTGGCAACCACGCTTAGCCGGAGTATATTTGCCAAGAATGGAAACAACCACGGCTGCTTCTACCGGTCACCGGTTTCGTATGCGTTTAGTTTTTTTTTTTTTTTTTTTCTTTACTGGACCTAATGTATTAATTTGGGTATATTTTTAGGTACTAAGCGTGTCCGCCGTATGTACGACGCACCACGGGACAAAAGAAAAACTTCATCGTGGAAGCGAGAATTTCGAACAGCCTATGGAATTCGCTCGTCTATAAATCATCATCTTGGAACCGACCGAGCTAAACTCGTCAGCATAGCCGTTCGAAGTGGGAGATAGTTTTAGCTTAGATTAAGTTAATCTTACTAACTCTTTTCGCTTGTTATACTACTATAAGTTACTTACTAATCCTATTCAATATTCTTATTAATTCATTAATGTTGGTGTGATCGCGGCACCATCAATGACTTAAATTTGATCGCCTACCGGCCACTCTTCAAGCCACTAGGCTTTCGGTATACACTATCGACTTCTAAACCATATTAAGAATACACTGGTAAATTCCTGTTAACCTAAAATTTACCCATTTACCCCATTATTCTCGTCGGACGGTTCGAAAAAATTATTTTATTCTTCGGCATGGTTGCCATCTGGCTTCAGTAGAACGTACTCATGCTCAACTTCAGTCAACTTCTCGGAAGAGACACACTTCTCGTAGTCTCCTTCTTCAACTTATTCGGCCTGTACAACGTATATATCATATTTTCCGACTGTAACAGTAAACCTGTCGCTTGTAGTCAGTTCCCGTCTAAGGACAATTTGGAACAAATCGTGAATGATTGATCCTGTCGTCATGATTTTATTGTCCGAATCGTTACCGCGAAATTTTTCTTGCAATACTCCCCTCCGCGCACCAAACAAAGATTCTCCCCTCTCACCACTAAGAGAATTTACCAAATTCTTGTGATTTGTGATTGTGTGTTCGAAATTTTACGATCTATTTTCAAATTGTAAAACTTGCCGATTTGAATGTTGTAGATTGCTATCCATTTCGTCGTCTTGTTGTTTTAATAATTAGGTTTGAATTCAATGTTATAATATACCAAATGTAATCCTTCGTTTCGCTACGCCTCATTAATCGCGTCGTTAGGTCCGCGAAACGGTTTCAGATCTTTCGCGTGCCACGTACCGCCGCGTTTGCCCTCTTTGTCTCCTAGTTCGAATGTCCAAGGTGAAACTTTCCGAATGACTTTGAACGGTCCGATGTACTTTGGTGCGAGATTAGCGGAAAAGTGCTTCGATGCATCCGATAGGACGTAATTTTTCCTCCAAACCAAATCGTTTGGAAGGAACGTTACGTCACGCTTCCTCATGTCGTATCTTCCTTTGCTCTGTTCAGAGGCTTTCTTAAATCGTAGCGAAATCTCTTCCCGGAGTTTTCGCAGAGCTTCTGCACGAGCTGCGGTTCTTATTTCGTCCGATTGTCTCTGATCATCTGGTTCATCTGGTTCCTCTACCTCGTGGCCTTGTAACGACATCTCCTTGCCGAAATTCACGAAGTACGGCGTGTATTTCATTACCTCATGCGTTGAAGTCCGGAGAGCGCACCCGATTTTGGCCTAATTCTCGTCCCATTTCCTGTGATTCTCCGAGACATAAGCCCGCAACATCGTCTTGATGGACTGGTTGATGCGTTCGGCCGGATTAGCTTGTGGGTGGTAAAATGCCGTGAATTTTATTTCAGTTCCGTAAGATTCAACCATTCTCTGAAAATCTTTATACCGGAACTGTACTCCATTGTCGCAGATCACCCACTTCAGGACCCCGAACAGTAAGAAAACCTGTTCCTCCAGAATTCTGGTCACGGCTGCTCCCGTGGCCACTCTGAGAGGGTAAATTAGTGGGAATTTTGAAAAATAATCTACCACCGTCAGTATGTACGAGTGTCCTCGCGATGATCGTGGTAGAGGTCCCACCAGGTCTATGCATACCATCTCCCATGGTTTTTTTGCTTCTCCGTTCCTAGACACCATTAGTCCTGCTGGAGATCGTCTCTCAGGTTTTATTGCCTGGCATATTTGGCATTCTTGAACGTATTTCCGGACGTCCAAACGCATTTTAGGCCAATAATACACCCGTGCTATGCGATCTAATGTTCGCCGACTACCCCCATGGCCGGCCTTTGGGTCATCATGACACTCTCGCAGGACTTCTTGCCTATCGGCTCTCGCTACGACCTGTTTCCACTCTTTCCCGGACTGTAAGTCTGGACTTTTGGGAGGAATATGTTTCCATAGTCTATCATCATGGATTCGCCAGTCTGAGTACTTTTCTGGTTGTTCTGCGATAATCTTCCGGAGGTTGTTATACCAGGCATCCTCGAGTGCTTTCGTCGAGATTGTGTCCACCATCGGTACGGACCTGGATAGTGCATCGGGAACTAGGTGTTCTTTCCCTTTTCGGTGTAGAATATCGAAATCGTATTGTTGGAGCCGTACTGCCCATCTCGCCAATCTTCCGGTTGGGTCTTTTAAATTATTTAGCCAAACGAGAGAGTAGTGGTCAGTTATTACTTGGAAACGCGTCCCCTCAACATACGGGCGTAATTTTTCGATGGCCCACAACACCGCCAGACACTCTTTCTCGGTCGTTGAAAACTTGCGCTCTGAATGTGATAACGATCGGCTTAAGTAGCATATCACTTTCTCTCCGTCATGGTGGTTTTGCGTTAATACGGCTCCCAATCCAAAGTTAGAAGCGTCCGTTTGTATCACGAATGGCAAGTCGTAGTTTGGGCATGTTAAAATTGGGGCTGTTGATAGTTTAATTTTCGCCTGTAGAAACGCTTTTTCGCATTCGGCGGTGAATATGAATTTTTGGTTCTTTTTTAGAAGAGCCGTCAAAGGTGCGACTAATGTAGCGAAATCGGCTATGAAGCGTCTATACCATGACACCATACCAAGGAACTGTCTTACTTCTTTCACAGTCCTAGGTTTTGGAAACTTCGTCAGGCTTTCCACTTTCTCTGGGTCCACGTGCAGACCGCTCTCATCTACTACGTAGCCTAAATAACGCAGTTTGGATCTGCAAAATTCGCATTTCTCCTGAGACACCTTCAGCCCTGCTCCCCGTAAGCGGTTGAAAACTATCTGTAATATCTCCAAGTGTTTTTCGAAGGTCTGCGTGACTATAATGATATCATCTAGATATACAAAAACGAAAGGCTCTAGATCCGCGCCCAAAACTCTGTCGATGAGCCTCTGCCAGGTTGCTGGGGCGTTTTGCAAGCCAAAAGGCATCCTCAGAAATTCATCCCCGGTTCGGTACTGTGAAGGCCGTGTACTGTCTCGATGAAGCCGCCATTGGTACCTGCCAATACGCGGACTTGATATCAAGAGATGACAAATACTTCGCGTCTCGTAGTTTATCCAGAGTGGCCGATACGTACGGAATCGGGTACGCGTCCCGCTCCGATACTCTATTCACCTTTCTATAGTCGACGCAAAAGCGAAAAGATCCATCTTTCTTCTTTATTAATAGAATAGGTGATGACCAAGGACTCTTGGAGGGCTGTACCACCCCGTTCTGTAGCATCTCCTCTAGCTCCTTGTCTATATGCTTTTGCATGGCTGGTGACACCGGATAGTAACGTTGTTTGATTGGTTCCGCTTGTGTCGTTATCACGTGCTCTACTTCCGATGTACGCCCTAAGCCTGACCCCATTTTTCCAAATTCATCGTTTATTAGGTCTTCAAGTACTCTCGCGTCGTCTTTTGTGAGTTTCGTTTTTGGGTGTAAATATTCCAAACAAGAAAGTTCTGGGTGTTTGTTGAACTCCCAGGCTTCATTTTTTAGGTCTACTATTAAACCAAATTGCACCCAGAAATCAGCCCCTAAAATCAAAGCGTGTGGCAACCTCTTCACCACCAAACACTCGACCCACCGCTGACGATGGTTCATTTTTATAGGTACTTGAATGGAACCATCCACGGCGCATTTTTGGTTGTTGGCGAGTTTAATATCACCGGCTTGTGACTTCTTCAAACTCACGCCAAGCTGTTCCAACTGCGCCCAGCCCGTCCCTCCAATGATCGTACACGAAGCCCTCGAGTCCAGCAGGCCCACCATTTGAATGCCAAATATCGAGACTCTAAGATGTGGCCTACTATCGCCACCTACATTTGCGAAGCAGAAATCTACGACCGCTGCGGACGACTTCTCCGTACTCACTCCTCCGCTTTTTAGTGAGTACGTCTTTCGTTTCCCGGATGAGTATTACGGTTTCCCGAACAATTATCACGGTTTCCCGAACATGTTGGGCAGTTTCGTCTTATCGCACCCTCTCTCCCACAGCCGTAGCAGCGCCTTGGTTGTTTACATTCGCTCGCTAGATGGCCCTCCTGATGGCAGTTGTAGCATTTCCAGCTTCGCGTCACGTTAGCCCATCTTCGACCATTATTAGGCTCGCCTGTGCCCTCTGCATTTGGTTGGTTTGTTCCCGGATTAGCGTTTGTTGTCTGAATATCTACGTAAGCTAGGTCTGGTTCAAGGAGATTTGGTCGGCGTGGAGGTGGAGCGTAATTTTCCACGTTAAAGCGGGCTTCTTCCAGTCTCCTGCCCGTGCTAACTAATTGTTGTAATGACGAGATTTCGATTAGCGCGAGTTGGGCCGAGTAGAACGGTGCCAGATTCTTCTTAATGAAGCACAGTTTCATACTCTCATTGACAGTTCCGCTCATCCTACCAAACATTCGTAGCATAATGCTAACGAACATACCGATACTTTCGTTCTGGCCTTGTGTTCGATGCCTAATCTCCTCAAGGAGTCTATCGTCGTAATCAGGTGGAAGAAACTCTTCCTTCAGTTTATCCACTAGATCAGTCCAGCTCTTGAAGGATGGCTTATTCGCTCTAAACCATATTAGTGCGCGGCCTTCGAACAGGTCGACTGCCGACTTGAACACTTTCGGCGAGTTGTATATCTCGTTTTTCCTAGCCTGGAATGGTATCGGTGATGACGCACCCACTGGTTGAATAAACGCTTGGTCCTCCCCGTCCTCTTCCTCGTTGATGCCCACTTTGGAGTCCAGTGCCATGCAGCATCTGGCTACTGCTTGCCGAGCTTTAGTCACCACATCTTTTTGTTCCTCCTCTACTGCCGATGCCCTATTCAGCCGTCTTAGGGTCCATGCTACCTTGGCATTGATTTTCCTAAACTCGGCCGAATTCTCCTCCCCCTCGAACTCCATTGTTAGCGCCTCTAACTCTTTCACTTTCTCCTCTACTGCCAACATATCTTCCTCGAAATTAAACGGGTATTCCGGCAAGGAAAAACTCGATGAACGATTCACTGCGGAGCGCAGTAACTTGCGCATCTCGTCCACCGATGTTCCCCTCAATCCGTACACCGCCAACTCGTATTGGAGTTCCTCCGACGTCAACCTATTAATATCCCCCTTCTCCATTAAAGGATAAATTGATCTACTAGTTGTTAACTACAATACTCTAACTAAACAAAATGTTGGTTGTGAATCACTTTGTGGTAGATTTTCCTACTGGTGGAAAATTTTCCGACCTTATGGCCGGAGTTTTCGCAGAGCTTCTGCACGAGCTGCGGTTCTTATTTCGTCCGATTGTCTCTGATCATCTGGTTCATCTGGTTCCTCTACCTCGTGGCCTTGTAACGACATCTCCTTGCCGAAATTCACGAAGTACGGCGTGTATTTCATTACCTCATGCGTTGAAGTCCGGAGAGCGCACCCGATTTTGGCCTAATTCTCGTCCCATTTCCTGTGATTCTCCGAGACATAAGCCCGCAACATCGTCTTGATGGACTGGTTGATGCGTTCGGCCGGATTAGCTTGTGGGTGGTAAAATGCCGTGAATTTTATTTCAGTTCCGTAAGATTCAACCATTCTCTGAAAATCTTTAGACCGGAACTGTACTCCATTGTCGCAGATCACCCACTTCGGGACCCCGAACAGTAAGAAAACCTGTTCCTCCAGAATTCTGGTCACGGCTGCTCCCGTGGCCACTTTGAGAGGGTAAATTAGTGGGAATTTTGAAAAATAATCTACCACCGTCAGTATGTACGAGTGTCCTCGCGATGATCGTGGTAGAGGTCCCACCAGGTCTATGCATACCATCTCCCATGGTTTTTTTGCTTCTCCGTTCCTAGACACCATTAGTCCTGCTGGAGATCGTCTCTCAGGTTTTATTGCCTGGCATATTTGGCATTCTTGAACGTATTTCCGGACGTCCAAACGCATTTTAGGCCAATAATACACCCGTGCTATGCGATCTAATGTTCGCCGACTACCCCCATGGCCGGCCTTTGGGTCATCATGACACTCTCGCAGGACTTCTTGCCTATCGGCTCTCGCTACGACCTGTTTCCACTCTTTCCCGGACTGTAAGTCTGGACTTTTGGGAGGAATATGTTTCCATAGTCTATCATCATGGATTCGCCAGTCTGAGTACTTTTCTGGTTGTTCTGCGATAATCTTCCGGAGGTTGTTATACCAGGCATCCTCGAGTGCTTTCGTCGAGATTGTGTCCACCATCGGTACGGACCTGGATAGTGCATCGGGAACTAGGTGTTCTTTCCCTTTTCGGTGTAGAATATCGAAATCGTATTGTTGGAGCCGTACTGCCCATCTCGCCAATCTTCCGGTTGGGTCTTTTAAATTATTTAGCCAAACGAGAGAGTAGTGGTCAGTTATTACTTGGAAACGCGTCCCCTCAACATACGGGCGTAATTTTTCGATGGCCCACAACACCGCCAGACACTCTTTCTCGGTCGTTGAAAACTTGCGCTCTGAATGTGATAACGATCGGCTTAAGTAGCATATCACTTTCTCTCCGTCATGGTGGTTTTGCGTTAATACGGCTCCCAATCCAAAGTTAGAAGCGTCCGTTTGTATCACGAATGGCAAGTCGTAGTTTGGGCATGTTAAAATTGGGGCTGTTGATAGTTTAATTTTCGCCTGTAGAAACGCTTTTTCGCATTCGGCGGTGAATATGAATTTTTGGTTCTTTTTTAGAAAAGCCGTCAAAGGTGCGACTAATGTAGCGAAATCGGCTATGAAGCGTCTATACCATGACACCATACCAAGGAACTGTCTTACTTCTTTCACAGTCCTAGGTTTTGGAAACTTCGTCAGGCTTTCCACTTTCTCTGGGTCCACGTGCAGACCGCTCTCATCTACTACGTAGCCTAAATAACGCAGTTTGGATCTGCAAAATTCGCATTTCTCCTGAGACACCTTCAGCCCTGCTCCCCGTAAGCGGTTGAAAACTATCTGTAATATCTCCAAGTGTTTTTCGAAGGTCTGCGTGACTATAATGATATACAAAAACGAAAGGCTCTAGATCCGCGCCCAAAACTCTGTCGATGAGCCTCTGCCAGGTTGCTGGGGCGTTTTGCAAGCCAAAAGGCATCCTCAGAAATTCATCCCCGGTTCGGTACTGTGAAGGCCGTGTACTGTCTCGATGAAGCCGCCATTGGTACCTGCCAATACGCGGACTTGATATCAAGAGATGACAAATACTTCGCGTCTCGTAGTTTATCCAGAGTGGCCGATACGTACGGAATCGGGTACGCGTCCCGCTCCGATACTCTATTCACCTTTCTATAGTCGACGCAAAAGCGAAAAGATCCATCTTTCTTCTTTATTAATAGAATAGGTGATGACCAAGGACTCTTGGAGGGCTGTACCACCCCGTTCTGTAGCATCTCCTCTAGCTCCTTGTCTATATGCTTTTGCATGGCTGGTGACACCGGATAGTAACGTTGTTTGATTGGTTCCGCTTGTGTCGTTATCACGTGCTCTACTTCCGATGTACGCCCTAAGCCTGACCCCATTTTTCCAAATTCATCGTTTATTAGGTCTTCAAGTACTCTCGCGTCGTCTTTTGTGAGTTTCGTTTTTGGGTGTAAATATTCCAAACAAGAAAGTTCTGGGTGTTTGTTGAACTCCCAGGCTTCATTTTTTAGGTCTACTATTAAACCAAATTGCACCCAGAAATCAGCCCCTAAAATCAAAGCGTGTGGCAACCTCTTCACCACCAAACACTCGACCCACCGCTGACGATGGTTCATTTTTATAGGTACTTGAATGGAACCATCCACGGCGCATTTTTGGTTGTTGGCGAGTTTAATATCACCGGCTTGTGACTTCTTCAAACTCACGCCAAGCTGTTCCAACTGCGCCCAGCCCGTCCCTCCAATGATCGTACACGAAGCCCTCGAGTCCAGCAGGCCCACCATTTGAATGCCAAATATCGAGACTCTAAGATGTGGCCTACTATCGCCACCTACATTTGCGAAGCAGAAATCTACGACCGCTGCGGACGACTTCTCCGTACTCACTCCTCCGCTTTTTAGTGAGTACGTCTTTCGTTTCCCGGATGAGTATTACGGTTTCCCGAACAATTATCACGGTTTCCCGAACATGTTGGGCAGTTTCGTCTTATCGCACCCTCTCTCCCACAGCCGTAGCAGCGCCTTGGTTGTTTACATTCGCTCGCTAGATGGCCCTCCTGATGGCAGTTGTAGCATTTCCAGCTTCGCGTCACGTTAGCCCATCTTCGACCATTATTAGGCTCGCCTGTGCCCTCTGCATTTGGTTGGTTTGTTCCCGGATTAGCGTTTGTTGTCTGAATATCTACGTAAGCTAGGTCTGGTTCAAGGAGATTTGGTCGGCGTGGAGGTGGAGCGTAATTTTCCACGTTAAAGCGGGCTTCTTCCAGTCTCCTGCCCGTGCTAACTAATTGTTGTAATGACGAGATTTCGATTAGCGCGAGTTGGGCCGAGTAGAACGGTGCCAGATTCTTCTTAATGAAGCACAGTTTCATACTCTCATTGACAGTTCCGCTCATCCTACCAAACATTCGTAGCATAATGCTAACGAACATACCGATACTTTCGTTCTGGCCTTGTGTTCGATGCCTAATCTCCTCAAGGAGTCTATCGTCGTAATCAGGTGGAAGAAACTCTTCCTTCAGTTTATCCACTAGATCAGTCCAGCTCTTGAAGGATGGCTTATTCGCTCTAAACCATATTAGTGCGCGGCCTTCGAACAGGTCGACTGCCGACTTGAACATTTCTGGTTCAGTGCACCCTCGGGCTTCGCGGAATTCTTCCACCCGTTCCAGGAATCCACTTAGCGACTCTTTCGCTGAGCCGGCGAATTTTAGTCCCCATTTGTATACCGGAATGGTCTTTACCCGGTTCTCGAGCTGTTCGTTCGCGTGTTTGCTTACTACGACCGTCTCTTTCGCTTTTGGCGCCGTGTTGCGTTCTTGCGTTTGTTTCGGCGGTAGGTGTTGTAGCAAGGCGAAATCCGGCGAGTTGTATATCTCGTTTTTCCTAGCCTGGAATGGTATCGGTGATGACGCACCCACTGGTTGAATAAACGCTTGGTCCTCCCCGTCCTCTTCCTCGTTGATGCCCACTTTGGAGTCCAGTGCCATGCAGCATCTGGCTACTGCTTGCCGAGCTTTAGTCACCACATCTTTTTGTTCCTCCTCTACTGCCGATGCCCTATTCAGCCGTCTTAGGGTCCATGCTACCTTGGCATTGATTTTCCTAAACTCGGCCGAATTCTCCTCCCCCTCGAACTCCATTGTTAGCGCCTCTAACTCTTTCAGTTTCTCCTCTACTGCCAACATATCTTCCTCGAAATTAAACGGGTATTCCGGCAAGGAAAAACTCGATGAACGATTCACTGCGGAGCGCAGTAACTTGCGCATCTCGTCCACCGATGTTCCCCTCAATCCGTACACCGCCAACTCGTATTGGAGTTCCTCCGACGTCAACCTATTAATATCCCCCTTCTCCATTAAAGGATAAATTGATCTACTAGTTGTTAACTACAATACTCTAACTAAACAAAATGTTGGTTGTGAATCACTTTGTGGTAGATTTTCCTACTGGTGGAAAATTTTCCGACCTTATGGTCGTTATTTTGCCGTATTCTATAATATCCCTAAAATTTATTGGTCGAGAACCTGTTAACTATCGCGATATATTTCCCAACGGTTAGGAAAAAAAAATTTTGTCTTGCAATTCACCGTAACTTTTCGGTTTACGGTTATTTAACTTGCCCTAGCGCGGTATTCGCTTGCCTAATAATTTTTCACCCGAATTTCGATTTCTAACGCGCACTCCTTGTTCACTATTTAACCCCCTCCACACTCTGAATAGCACAAAATCATTTACCAAAAAAAATAAAAATAAATTAATTCCGCGTTTGGCCAAAAACCACGTTGGGCGCCAATGTTACGCGTTTTCCCCGGCTGGGAAAACGGACACAAAATAACCCCACGCACTTGGGGCGGAACGGGCCTGTCCGGCCAACCCGTGGAGACGGGCCGTGGGCGCCAGTAACTCGGTTTTCTTTAGGCCTCGTTCCTTGTCCTGATACCCCCGGATTGAGTTACAAATCCGGGGAGGCTTGATACCGAAAAGATCTGAAAGGCTGAAAAACTTCACATACAATCCTGACAAAAATATCTTTGCAAACGAAAAGAAAATACAAGAGAGAGAGAAATTCTGATTAAGTTAGCACAGTGGCTTTATTCGTCGGATTACCCTATCTAGCACTCTACGTTACAAATTATATGTTAAGCAATCCAAAGGTCCCTAGCTACGGTTTTTCTTTTTCTTTTTTACTTGTATCCTGTCCTGATTGAATCGCCGCTCGGTGGGGCCCTTGCTGCTACTCCTCGTCGTTATTCGTCGTTTCGCTGGTCTTTACTTTGTTGATTTCGGTCGTCGCACTTCACTATCACTTAGTAAAAAATCAATACCACCGACTCGTGGTGTCTTTTTCCTTACGTTACTTCACTTCAGTTCACTTCAGTTCTTATTTTCTTATCAACACATCCGGAAAGTTATTTCGTTTTTCGCCTCTGGTCTGTTTCACGGTCACTCGATAAAAGAGGACGAGCTGGCTTCGCTTTTTTTCTATCCAGCCTCAGCCCGGAATCCTCAACGGCTTTTTTTTCTAGCTTTGAGAGGCTTTTTTCCCCAATATTTTAAATGTTCGTTGAACTTTCTTTGTTAACTTTATTTTGTTATTTCGCAGGTTATGTGCGGTTGTTGTTCGCTGCTGGTCATCAGTGGTTCCCCGTGTCCTTGTTCAAAAAAAAGGCTCGTAGTGATGTGCGGTTTTAGTGTTACAGCGCGTGTGATAGTGCCTCGTAGTGAAGTGAATAGTGCTATCAGTGTTTATCTCCTTTCTTTTTAGGTTACCTGCGATGCTCCGCTGGCGCCGTCTGTGTGGTGCCAGGACGGGGAATTGGACGTGATATGTGAGTCCATTCCTTGGCTTGGTGTCATATGACGGTGCCGAAGTTCATCAGCGATGTTTGTGATTCCTCTACGAAAATGGTTCGCGATTTCAACGTCAGTATCTTACAGGTAATTCAAATTTACATTTTAAGCTAATTTTTACTATATGATTTATTTTACTCTATGATTTCAACGTTAGTATCTTACAGGTAATTCAAGTTTACAATTTAAACTAATTTTTACTCTAGGATTCGTTTCTTTCAGCTCTTATTTAGTTGACGAGTTTATCGCGAGGTGCGTAAGCTTCCAGCAGTGTGGAGGGTTCCAACTGTGTTCCCGCCTGACCGTAGTCGAGGTGAGTAAACGTTCGAAATCCAGGTTTAGTTATAATCTATTCTCTCGTTTTCATTTCAGACATCAAATTTTTGTTACGGTGGAGAAAAATGGATACATTTCTGGCAATTGTTAACAAAGTTTTGAATTTTTTGTTTCATATGGGGAAACCAATAGGTTTTCTTCAAATGTATGTAACATTTGTCCGTACCAATGTGACACATGGCTTCATGGTGGGTTTGAATTACACCTTGTTCCATTTGTTTAGGAACATAATGTTGCGAGCTAGGGGTTCGCCAGATTCCAAAGAAAACGCAATTCGTTTTAAAAACAATGAATAGATAATTTATTTATTGCACTTTATACACAATTCTCACTTTAACTTAATTCGCCTTAAAACGCACTACCGATATTTCGCTTTCTATCACTTTTACTACCGTCGCGTTCAGATGTCTCTGATTCACCGATAGGTGTCGCCAAAATCTCACTAACTCGTTGTCTGAAAGTTGGCGGGTATTTATACTAAGTCTCCCAGACAGGTGTCGTTGTGTGTGTGTGTCTAGAATGATTGGCTACATTGTGGAGCTCGGTAGAAGTGTCTGGAAACATGTGTATAGCGTTTCAAATGTTGATGGACGTTTCTCGGTGTTGCTGGGGACGTCGAGGTTGTCAGATTTATAACATTACCCTCTCCTTAGTCCCTGTTCGTCCCGAACAGAGTTGTTCACTTCCTCCCTGGCACCCTGGTACTTTGCTAGTCGGTCTAGATGTACCACTTTCATTTTAGTGCGAGGTTTTTGATGTAGTTGAATCCGATAGACGACATCATTTAACCGGTTGATGATCTGGTAAGGGCCTTCCCAGTTTCGCTGTAGTTTCGGCGATCTGCCCTTCTGTCGTTTGGGATTGTATAACCAAACCAAATCGCCCTCTTGGAATCCTGATGAGTTTGCCCGTTGATCATACCTCGTCTTCATGCGGTCGGACGCCAAATCAATTTTATCTCTGACCAGGTTATAAATTGTCTTTAGTCGACATCGAAGATCCGAGACATAATCTTTAGCATTGGTTGGTTGGTCTGGTGGCACTCCAAACATTAGCTCCGCAGGGACTCGAATATTTCTTCCGAAAATGACTCGGGACGGAGTTTCTCCTGTTGTTGAATGCACCGATGTTCTATAGGCCATTAAATCATTCGCGTGTCTACTGTCGACCAGTACACAAGTGATTTTTAATATACGTATATATCCAGTGCCACTGTACAATAAAATAACAATTTTAATTGAAAGTGAAAAATTCGTGAAACACATTATGCAAAGCCAAAAAAGGGGGCGTGAGCCTCCCGGACCCAAAATTCGTGAAAAACTGAAACTGAAACTACGTAGAATAACCGGTGACAATAACAGTGAAAACAGATTTGCGATTCTAGAAAATCTGAACGAGGATAACGCCGAACCCGAACAACACCTGTCGGAAAATGTAAGGGAACGAGTTCCTCCACTAATATTTACTGACCTCAATGTGAAGTCCATTGAACTCATCCTGAACGCGACGCATATCAGTGAGTACAGTATTAAACTAATGGCTACGGGTAAGAAACTAATGCTAACGTCGACTGCAAACTACGACGATCTCTGCAAATACTTAATCAACGAGAGAGTGAATTTTTATTCACACCCGCGCAAGGAAGACAGACCTATAAAAATTGTTCTCACTGGACTTCACCAAATGTCACCAGACATCCTCCAAAAACACCTGATTGAATTAGGCCATAAGGTCATTGACGTCAAGCAGTTCAACCTGAAGAGCAAACGTTACCAGGAACAAGCAACGTATCTGGTATACTTTGCCCACAACTCAACAAAGCTTGCTGACCTCCGCAAACAGAAAGCGGTAATGAACACCATAGTTCAATGGAACTATTACAAGCGAAAGAACAACGGTCCTACTCAGTGCCGTAACTGCCAACAATTTGGACACGGGTCATCGTACTGCAACCTCAAGCCGAAATGTATGATCTGTGGTAATGAGCACAAACTAGATAACTGCGAAGCCGAGGAGAATACCGAAATCAAATGCGTTAACTGCGGCAAAAATCACATGGCCAACGATGTCAACTGCGAAGCTAGGACCAAGTACATTGAGTTTAGATCAAGGTTCGTACAACGTGGGAATTCAAAACACTACACCAAACGTATCAACACATTCGAGATGAGACCTGCCGACTTCCCGATAATGCGAGGTCACGGACCAAATTTATCACCCAGAAATGTTCAAAACGAAACGTCACCAGCACCTTGTGTAACATTCGCCAGCGTCGCAAGAAATGCAAACAACGTCCAACAACCTGACAGCGATGTCACCGCGCACGCGCCACCTACAACAAATGGAGTCACGTTATTCTCAACTGCTGAGATTATTGCACTTACTCGAGAGGTACTAACTAGCCTAGCCAAGTGCAAATCGAAACAGGAACAACTTCAAGTCGTCATCGAATTAACATGTAAATACATCTATGGATAGAGTTACTGATCTAAAATGCTTACTATGGAACGCGCAAAGCATCCGGAATAAAACGGTAGAAACATTTGATTTTGTAAAAAACAATTCTATTGACATTCTATTAGTAACAGAATCGTGGCTAAAATTTAATGATAAGTTGTACAGTCCTAATTATAATATATATAGACGAGATAGGGAGAATAAAGAGGGCGGTGGTGTAGCAATCCTCATTAGTAAAGGAATAAATCATGTCGCTTTACCAGCAGAAAACACTAAGGTAATTGAAAATATCGCAATACTTTTAGTCGATACTAACACAAAATTAATACTAACTTATTTTCCGGGAACTAAATGCAACAAAAAAATGCTTGATGAATTTAGAGAAGACTTTGCATTATTATGTAAACACACTTCAAACCTTATAATAGCTGGTGATCTCAACGCGAAACATATGCATTGGAACTGCAGCAGATCCAACAAAACAGGCAAAGTTCTTTACGAAGAACTGATTAAGTCAAATTTCATTGTCCATACCCCCACAGAGCCCACGTTTTATTCCCACAAGGGAATTGGTTCGACTCTCGACCTTGTTATCAGTAATACTAGTGCCATAAGTCAACCTAAAACTCTACAAGAACTGTCCTCTCCACATCTGCCTGTTGAATTTTTTATAACCGACTTATTCAGTATTAACAACAAAACAGTTAAAATACCAGCATATGCTAAAACTAACTGGCTTAAATTCCAAACCTTATTAAGTAATGCTCTTGATACCTCTAACCTTAATCTGGCAAATATCACCACAATTGATATTGATGATATGATCGCTACATTTTCTCGCAATATCCTTGAAATTACTGACAGGTGTACCCCAAAAATTATGATACGCCAAAATATCGTCACTCTTAGTAAATATGCCAAATATATAATATCACTACGAAACGCAAAAAGAAGGCAGTGGCAAAGAACAAGAAACCCAGCATTCAAATCAGAAGTTAATAAGCTCCAAAAAATACTGAATCAAGAAATCTCCCAAATCAGAAATAATAACTGGAATAAAGTGCTTAATAATTTGGATAAAGGTTGCAGTAAGCTTTGGCAATTAAGTAAAGTCTTTAAAAGAAAAGGACGCAATGTAATTTACTTACGCGACGGCAACAATAAAATATATGAAAGCTTCAAACAATCGGAACTTATAGCAGACAATTTTCTAAATGCCCACCATATCTCTTCCAACTTGGGCAGCATTTCTCTGAGTAATACAGTCAACGAAAAAATAAACTATCTTTCGTCTGCTACTCTCGATTTAGACCCCCAGTATCTCTGTAAGCCAAAAGATATAAAATTTCACCTTAAAAGATTGAAAGTCAAGAAATCTCCCGGTATAGACAAAATACCCAACTTATTATTGAAAAACCTTCCTAAAAAAGGTATAATATATGTAAATGCAATATTTAACGGATGTCTGAAACTTGGATACTTCCCCAATATCTGGAAAGAAGCGATTGTAATCCCCATTCCAAAGCCTGGTAAAGATCCCGCCGAACCTAGTAGCTACAGACCAATTAGTTTGCTACCAACCTTAAGCAAAATCTTCGAAAAAATTTTGTTAGAAAGAATGCTAATTCATATGAACGAAAATCATAAAATTCCGGACCACCAGTTTGGTTTCCGTCACGGATATTCTACGAATCATCAGCTTTTGAGAGTCTCGAACTACATCAAGAGATGTCTTAATCAAAAGGTATCAGTGGGGTTAATCACATTAGATATAGAAAAGGCGTTTGACTCGGTGTGGCATAATGGTCTACTTTTCAAATTAATGAATTTATCCTTCCCATTGTATTTGGTTAAAATCATTCAATCCTTTCTATCTAATAGGTCATTTCGGGTTAAAATTAAAGCAGAATCGTCAAACCAACGAACTATTCCGTCAGGTGTACCGCAAGGCTCCTGTATCAGTCCTATACTATACAATATTTATACCTCCGACATACCAACTACAGAAAACTGTCAAATGGCTACTTTTGCTGACGATACTGCAGTCTACACTTCTTCCATCGACCCAAATACAATTATCAACAACCTCCAAATCCAATTAGAAGAATTAGCCACATATTTCAATAAATGGAAAATTAAAATCAATAGTGCCAAAACCCAAGCTACCTTTTTCACCAAAAGGCGCGCACACAGATACCTCCCCAATCCAACTATCAACATATTAGGCGAAAGCATTACTTGGAAAGAAAATACCAAGTACCTAGGTGTATTCCTCGACCAAAAACTGACCTATCATGTACATACTGCACAAACCTGTTCAAAAATGCTAAAAGCCATTAGAATTCTCTACCCTCTTGTCAACAGAAAAGCGAAATTGTCTGTCCACAACAAACTACTGATCTACAAATCAGTTATGAGACCCATGCTATTATATGGTTCACCCATCTGGAAGAATTGTGCGAATACGTTTAAGAGAAAATTGCAAATAATACAAAATAAATGTCTTAAAATAATTTTGAATAAACCTTGGCATTTCTCTACCAGAGAACTTCACGAAATTGCAAACATTCCACTGGTCAAGGACTCGGTAAACAAGATTAGTACTAATTTCACAGAAAAATGTAGTAAGTCAAATAACCCTGTTATTCTCTCTATTTTACGTAGCACTTGAAAATTTGTTTTAGATATAGGAAATTTTCCTAATTTCAAATCGTAATTAAGTTCTTCTGTTAAATTCTAGTTTAAGTTAGTTTAAGTTTAGCTATAAGTTTTAATATAAGTTCCATATATAAGGTTTTTGCTTTTCCCTTTTCCTTAAATGAATTTAAAATTGATTCTACACATTTCTAAGCCTACGCATTAAATTAGCTATGAGTTGAAAAGACCTCTTGGTCTGAACACCGAATGCAATTATAAAAATCTCTTTTTGTAAAAATGTCAATAATATGGAATATAAATAAATCTAATCTAATCTAATCTAATCTAGGCCATTAAAAATAGAGGGATGTGCTGGTCCCAGTCCTGTTGCCTCTCGCTGACGAGTTTGGATAGGTTTGAGTTCAATGTCCTATTGAAACGTTCCACCATTCCATCAGACTGTGGGTGTAATGGAGTTGTCCTCGTTTTGTTTATTCCCAGCATTTGGCACACGTGTTTGAATATTTGAGATTCAAAATTGCGCCCTTGATCGGAGTGTAGTTCGCGTGGCGCTCCAAATCTGCTCACCCAGTTGGTAACAATTTGTTCTGCGACGGTTACTGCTTCTTGGTTTGGAATTGCGTAAGCTTCAGGCCACTTGCTGAAATAATCCATGACCACTAAAATGTAGCGATTACCATTTTCTGATTCCGGGAATGGTCCAGCAATATCCACAGCAATTCTCTCGAATGGGACTCCCACGTTGTATTGTTGCATTTCTCCCTTTGATCTGCGGTGTGGGCCCTGACTCGATGCACACGTAGTACATTTACGGCACCAGTTTTCGACATCATCTCGGAGATGGATCCAATAGAACCTTTCTCGTATCTTTGCCAAGGTTCTGTTTACTCCCAAATGCCCACCGGAGGTACCTCCATGATATTCCTTCAAAACCTCCTCGATTTTACAATGCGGGACGATGGTTTGCATGTGATACGACTTTCCATCAGCGTTCTCCCATTTCCGTTTTAATAATCCGCCGTCTAGGTGAAGGGAGTTCCATTGTGCCCAATAACACTTTAAGGTTTCACTGAATTGTGAGATGTCTTTCCACTCAGGCCGTTTCATTTCGTCCTTCCATACCATGATCGGTGAAATATCTGGATCTTTACGTTGGGCATCTTCCAGTTCTTGCTGATTCCATCCAGTCTTTGGTTCGGTCGTTATCCTCTGAATGGTTTCTCCGGCTTCTTTTCCTTCTACACGGTGACAATGCTTGCAGTTCGGTGGACAAGGACGACGTGAAAGCGCATCGGCATTACCGTGGATTCTTCCTCTTCGATGAACAATCTCGAAATCGTAGGATTCGAGCCTTTCGATCCATCTGGCTACTTGGCCTTCGGGGTTCTTAAACTGAAGTAGCCATTTAAGCGATGCGTGATCCGTTCGAAGAAGGAACTTTTGACCATAGAGGTATTTGTGAAAATGTTTTGTTGCTTCTACTATGGCTAGTAGCTCTCGGCGAGTTACGCAATAGTTCCTTTCTGATTTTGAGAGGACTCGGCTGTAGTAAGATAGCACTCTCTCCTGCCCATCGATCTCTTGTGATAGTACTGCTCCGATACCGACATTGCTGGCGTCAGTGTCTATGATGAAACCATGACCTGGTTTTGGATACGCCAGAACTGGGGAGTCGCAGAGTTGGTCTTTTATCCTCTCGAATGCTTCCTGGCACTGTTGACTCCATGTAAATGGCTTCCCTTTTTCTGTTAACTGATGCAGACATTTCGCCGTGTTAGCAAAGTCTTTTACAAATCGTCGGTAATATGTCGCTAAGCCTAGGAAGCTGCGCAACTGGTGTTTATCACTCGGAGTAGGCCAATTTTTCACCGCCAGTATCTTCTCCGGATCTGTCTTTACGCCATCAGCTGAAACGATGTGACCCAAGTACTTGACTTCTGCACTAAACAAAGTGCACTTTTTCGGACTCAGCTTTAATTTTGCCGCTCGCAGTCGCTGGAAGACTTCCTGTAGATTTTTTAGGTGTTCATTGAATGTTTTTCCGATAACGATCACATCATCTAGGTAAACGAGACAAGCTTTCCAACTCAGACCACGCAAAACGAATTCCATCAGTCTTTCGAACGTAGCTGGAGCATTGCACACGCCAAATGGCATTACGATGAACTGCCACAGTCCACTGCCGACAGAGAATGCTGTCTTCTCTCTATCTTTTTCATCTATCTCCACTTGCCAGTAACCACTCTTCAGGTCCAACGTTGAGAACCATTTAGCATCGGTCAGGGTGTCCATGATATCGTCGATTCTAGGTAGTGGATAGCTATCCTTTTTCGTAACATCATTTAGTCGCCTGTAGTCCACACAAAAACGGGTACTGCCGTCTTTCTTCTTTACCAGCACTACTGGCGATATCCACGGGCTCTTTGATTCTTCGATGATTCCCTGATGCTCCATAGTTTTGACCATTGAATTGACTTCTCCTTGTTTCGCTAATGGTACTCTTCTTGGAGGTTGACGTATCGGTGTAGCACTTCCGGTATCTATACGATGTTTCACTAAGTTTGTTCTGCCATAGTCGTCATCACCGGTGGAAAAGACGTCGCTGAATCCTTCGATTAGATCTACTGCTTGCTTGTGTTGTTCTCCTCTAAGGTTGCTTGACTGAAGAAGTGTTGATGTTACATTGTCCTTCCTTCTTGGCTTATTTAACTCGTCACCGCCGATATTGGTTCACAGCTGCCAATTACATCTCCTTTCTTTACGCTGGTAGTGCTGTCCGCAACGTTCAGGACTCTTATTGGTACCATCATCTTCTCATTCCTTTTTACGAGCGTTTTTCCTAGTATTAGACTTCGTAATGCAGGTGTCGTTTCCGGTTTTATGAGGTAGAATCGGTGGTTCCCGGGATCACCATCGAGCTCTGCCCAAATAACATTCTCAGATGACTTTGGTATGTCCGCATCTTCGCATAATACAACTCGCAGCTTTGTTGTTTTGGAGGATGTTATTTCCATCGGGATTTCAATATTCCGCCACTTCATTATTCGTTGTCCTAAGTCCAGCTGGATACCGTGTGGTTTCAGAAAATCCATTCCAAGGATACACTCATCGGTAATATCAGCTACCACGAATACATGCGAGAAGGTCAAATCTCCAAGCTGTATGTCACGAGCTATTTCTCCATGGACCGTTGTAGTTTCTCCTGTAGCAGTGCGAAGTGCGTACTTCTTGGTGTTGTGAAGCCAAGTACGATCTACGAGGTCAGATCTTAACACTGACCGTGTTGCGCTTGTGTCGACTGTTGTGATGCAGTTTAATTTGCCGACTCGACCACTCATACATAAGTCGTTTTCACAACGATGTAGTCGAGAAACTGCGATGATGGTTCCGGGGGCGTCGATTCTACCAGCCAACTTCTGCCCCATGAAGTTGGCCTTTACTCGTTTCCCGGACTGTCATTAGGCGAAGCGTGCTCTCGTGACGGTTCGCCCCTTCCTCCTCTTTGTTTAGCAGCGCAGCCGGAACAGTAGTTGATCGCTTTTCTGGGTTTGCGGCAGTCGCGTCGTAAGTGTCCTGCCTGTCCACAATTCCAGCATCGAGGAGCACCAGATCCTTCGCTCCGCTTGGTGTACTCGGCTTTCTGGCATACACATTCTTCTACTATTTCTCGAACTCGATAGTTACTCCGCGAGCTTTGCTTGGCAGCTTCGAACGTCAGCCCATATACTAAGGCTTCGCCAATCGTTTTCTTACCTGCCAGTTTTAACGCCTGTTGCAGCTCTCTGTCCAGTACAGCATTGTTGAATGCGAAAACAGCCGTATCGTTGCGTTGCTCTGTTTGCGCATTGGGCAGCGATAATAATGTGAGTCGTTCAATATCGCGTGCCAGCTCTTGAAGTGTTTCACCATTCTTTTGAGTTCGGTTGTACAGTTGCGTTTTGTAGATCTCTCGCATGTGGTCACTGCCATAATGAAGATCCAATGTCTGGACTAAGGTTGAAAAGTCTTGTTGTTGCTCCTGCGGAATCGTTTGAAGAACCTCTGCTGGTGGACCTCTTAGCGCCAATATAAGAGCTGTTCCCCGTTCCAGATCATTCCAATGGTTGTTTCTTGCGGCGGCCTCAAATTGGGTCTTATAAATAGCCCACGGTGTTTGTCCATCGAAGATTGGAGCCTTGAGACCCTTGTGCGCAACATGCTCTGTCTTGATGACTCCGGTCGCTTTTACATTATCGAAGTCCTTTTTTAGGCGTTCGACTTCTTCTTCGAAGACTCGAAGTTTCTTCTCTACGTTTTCTTCTATTGCTTTACCCATGGTGTCTATTTTATTATTTTGTAGTTCCAATTTATGGTTGAGGTCCCTTGAGGTCTCATCTAATTTCTGGTTAATGTCCGCAGATTGTTGCTCTAGTTTCTGATTAATGTCCGCAGATTGTTGTTTAATGTCCACCGATTGTTGTTCAAATTTCTGATGCATGTCCGCTGATTGTTGTTCTAATTTCCGATTCATGTCCGTTGTCACAGCTGATTGTTGCTCTAATTTCTGATTAATGTCTGCTGATTGTTGATCCAATTTGTGCATCATTTGTTGCATTAACTGTGTCAGAGCATTCGATGCACCAGAACACTCCTCTGCACGAGTTTCTTCGGTTTGGAACTCAAAACTATCTGCATTCTCACCCTCAGCCTCAAGTGTCTCGATCATACGGCTGACAAGTTCAGACTTGCTCCCTGTTGTAGATAACTCGCGTCTACTGAGCTCTTCCTTCAGCTCCGTTACTTTTAAGTCTTTTAAATAACGCGGCATTTTCACTACCAATTATTTTCCGCGATCGAATTCACTTAAATTTACGTCACTAATTAAAGTCACTGCTCACTCGAGAATATTCGTTTTCACAAAATTCTCACTGTCCGTTCGAGAATTTTAGTTCCGCGATTTTACTTCGCTAATTTACGTCACTGCTCACTAAATTACCCGAGAATATTCGATTTCACAAAATTCTCACTGTCCGTTCGAGAATTTTAGTTCCGCGATTTTACTTCGCTAATTAAAGTCACTGTTCACTAGAGCACTCGAGAATATTCGGTTTCACCAAATTCTCACTGTCCGTTCGAGAATTTTAGTTTCACTTTTCCGCTCTCACAAAATTATCCGTTCCGAGAATTTTTAATTTCACTCGCGATTTTTAACCCGAATTTATCCTTGGAATCCCACTTCTGACACCAATTGTTGCGAGCTAGGGGTTCGCCAGATTCCAAAGAAAACGCAATTCGTTTTAAAAACAATGAATAGATAATTTATTTATTGCACTTTATACACAATTCTCACTTTAACTTAATTCGCCTTAAAACGCACTACCGATATTTCGCTTTCTATCACTTTTACTACCGTCTCTGATTCACCGATAGGTGTCGCCAAAATCTCACTAACTCGTTGTCTGAAAGTTGGCGGGTATTTATACTAAGTCTCCCAGACAGGTGTCGTTGTGTGTGTGTGTCTAGAATGATTGGCTACATTGTGGAGCTCGGTAGAAGTGTCTGGAAACATGTGTATAGCGTTTCAAATGTTGATGGACGTTTCTCGGTGTTGCTGGGGACGTCGAGGTTGTCAGATTTATAACAATAAAATACCACAGTGTTTTTATTTTTCCTATAGACTAATCCATTTATTAAAGTATTGAACTTACTTTCCTTTTCCTCTTATTCTCTTGATTTTCTTATTATTTCTTCGTCCTTGTGTTGGGCGGCAGCAAAAGCGAATTCAAATGAATTGTTTTCTATGAACAAGATGTTATGGTCACGACTAGAGTCACTCTATGAAAAAGAAAGAACAAGGCACCTAGTAAAAGAGTTGGGCCACCTTGTCATATGGGGCGCTTTTTATTTTCGAGTTCGAAAACCGATACTTATGTGTGGGTGAGAATGGATGAGAATGCATGTAGTACTATTTGTAGTTCCTTATTTCGACGCAAATATCGCTGGCATAGGTGCAATTTCGAAATTTGACATCTGGCGGGCTTTTTCATTTCAGCTAGGATTAGGGTTTATGCATTAGTTAGTTGTTTTTTCCTGAATTGATAGAGTGATATTGCTGACGAAATTAGAGAACACATCACTTGTTACTTTAACATACGTCTAATATTTATTTGTTTATTTAGTTAATCGGTTTCAATGGCATCCTCGGGAGTTCTGCATACTAGAGCGTTACTCGTTCCAAAAAGGATGGCTCTTCGATCTCTCGCGGATCGAATTTTAGCACAACGAACACAAGCTTCATATTTCTGGGATCGGTTATGTCACTAGGCTTTGGAAATTTCTTAGTGACGTTATCTTAATGTTCTAATTTGTAAATAGTCCAACGGCCAAAACGTCTCGATTTCCAGCATTGAGATGTCTAAGACAACACTACCTGTAAAACTAATGAACTATTTTGGGTACAACAGGGTTTTTTAATAAAAGGCATATTCTGAATTTACAACACATTTATTAAAGGAAAGATACCATATCACACATCGCGAGCTAAATACCAAAACCAAAATATATTGCACTTGTCGACTCACCGGCGAGAAGCTTCGACGCGATGTAGATTTTCTCTTTCGTAGCTGCAGATTTCCACTTTCGCGGGGTGATCCCCATCAATTCCGGATGGTCTCCACTTCGGTTTCCTGGAATGCTTAAATTTATGAAAATTTACGGAAATAATTAGAGTTTTTCACTTACCTTCGCCGAATGTACAAAATGAATTGTCATCGTGACAGTTCTCTTGACATTTCTTTACTAAAAAAGAACAAAACTAAAGTTCGAAATTCGAAATTGCAGTCCTGATGCATATGTGTGCGTGCAACTTTTTCTGATTTTAACTCGCGAATATCTTTAATTTGCAGTACTTTTAAGTGGTGAAAATATTTAATTTGGTAGGTTTCACGTACTAATGAACGGATTGCAATCACATTTGCTTACTTATCGCACGCTGGAAAATAGCAGGGCCCTTTTTCAAATTTAACGCCTTGGCCGAACTCTAGTACGTCTTGTTCTTTCTTTTTCATAGAGTAACTCTAGGCACGACTAAGTGCATCTACATGAGCCATACGACTTCCAGCTCGATGCTCAATCTTATAATTATAGTCTTGCAGTTCAAGTGCCCAACGCGAAATTCTTGGGTTTAGCAATTTCTTTGTTAGAGTTAGCGTCAGCGATTGACAATCGGTAATAATCTTAAATTCTATACCGTAGAGGTAAATGCGGAATCGACGTAAAGTATAGATTATTGCCAACGTCTCGAGTTCGTAGCTATGATAACGCGATTAAACCTCCGTTGTACGTTTTGAAAAGTAAAATACTGGATGCATCTTTCCGTCGCTTTGGCGTTGGAACAAAACGGATCCAAAACCAATGGCACTTGCGTCACAGTGTACCTCAGTTTCGTTCAACGGACTGTAAATCGCTAGTATAGGTGCCTTTATCAATTTGGCCTTAAGGGGCCATACATACCGAAAAGACGATTTCGTGCAAAAATGGCTATTTTCGCACAGACATTCCTGACAAAGCACTCAATATAATGAAAATTTGTTTTTATAATTTTAGTCCTTATTAATTTTACAACAGCAGATTGGTAACAAATTTTTAAAATTATGTTTAGGAAAAAGTTTACAGCATAACTCCGAGTTCGGTTTTTTAAAAATGAGAAAAACAGTACTTTTCGATGCGTTTTATCACCTATAAGTCAGGCGACTTGCAATAACAATAGAAAAAGGTTGCGACAAGTGCTGTATGGCAGAACATTTTCGATTTTTATAAGTATTGTTAATAATAAATGGAGTTAAAAAAGAGCGTTTCTTATTGATATTTTTGTTCGAATTTGTGTATTAAAACTGATGACTATGAAATTTTTTTAACACTCATACCGAAGAATAGAATGTTGTTAAGCTTATTCAATGAGTTTGATATTGGTTTTCATAAAAAATACATCATAATTCTTTGAAAAGCAATCAGTAAATTTCGCATGGAAAATTGAAGATCAGTATGCCTTGAGACGGCGACCAGAGCAGAGGTCGGTCCGCGCCGATTTTTCAATCGGTTGGTCTCTTTTACAATATGTTCGTACGCTCTCAAGAAATTTGTCTTTTCCCCTTCGCATTTTCTATGATCGCTTGCATTCTTTGTATGTGTTGTCGCAGATCAAAGTTCGTAGGTGAATGATGAGAAATCCATTGACCTAGGCAAGTGTGAAGCGGGAAGAATATTGAATGGAGTTGTTGGGAAATCGTGTCGTGTGGATAAATGAATGGCTTGTGTGTTATGATTTAGTTTAGGAATGCAAAAAAAGAAAATACGTTTCCCTGTACACCGTACAGATGGATTCATATCTCCTAGATCCTTGGAGATAGGATGTTAATTTTTTGCTGGACTGTAGAACGCATAAATAATAATATTTATAAATACAAAAAGAAGTTTCAACTTTCAAAAATGTGGTTAATTGAAGACAGAAAACGTAATACAATATAACATATTGAATGATATTTTTTATGTGCTAGCGATCGCCCGCGATTTTATCCGCGTAAGAACCACAAAATAATTTTCTGTAATAGTATACCAGTCCAAAAGTTTTTGGATTGTTCAACCCCTCAAGTACATGACAAATTTTTGGTCGAAGGTAGGCATCAGGTAATATAGATGAAAATGGTGTTCCTACTATAACAGTAGTAGCTGATGGATGTTGGTCTAAAAGATCCTACGGCACCAACTATTCTGCACTTTCCGGTGTAGCAGCAATTGTTGGCTTTCATTCTAAAAAAATTTTGTACATAGGAGTACGTAATAAATATTGTTTAGTTTACAAAAAAGCGAAAAATAGATTGGTTGATCCACCTGAGCATATTTGTTACAAGAACCATGAAGGGAGTTCCACTAGCATGGAATCCAATATTCTTCTTGAGGGATTTAAGACTTCCGTTGAGAAACGTGGATTGATCTACTCACGATTGATTGCTGATGGTGACTCCAGTACTTACAATAAAATTTTGCAAGCAAGACCATATTTAGATAAAACCGTCGAAAAAATTGAATGTAAAAACCACTTGCTTCGAAATTATTCCAGAAAAATTAAATTACTTTCGTGCAGCACGCAATATCCTCTGCAGCTCCGAAAAATAATTCAATTAAATTTGCAACGCTTTAGGACTGCAGTAAGTTGCACAGTGAAATATTGCAAACAAGAAAATTGCGATTTTTCTCAGAAAATTAGCAATATTTATAAAGATGTACTAAATGGGCCCCATCATGTACCTGGTGATCATTCACAATGCAAGAATAGGCCGTATTTTTGCAAAAAATTAGACCACGACATAAACTATGTTCCGGAATTTGAGAAGTGTGGCTTGATGGAACAAATAACAAAGGCAGTATCTTGTTTAGTTGTTCATTCAAGGAGCCTCATTCATGACATCGATAGCAACATCGCGGAGTCATTCAATAACGTTGTTGCGAAGGCCGTTGGTGGCAAAAGAATTAATTTTTTAACAAGACGCGGTTACCAAAGCCGGTGCGCTGCATCAGTGCTATCGTTTAATACATCGCACTTATTGTCAAAAACCCAAAAAGAAATTTTCGGAAAAAACCCCAACTCAATAATTGGTAAAATGGAATCACGAATGATACGAAGAAATCGCAAGTTATCCCGAAAACGTAAACAAGCAATTTGACAATTAAAGGATTTGCTCAAAAAGTATAAAAGCTATTGGCCTGAAATTTAGAATATATTACTTTTATGATAATACCAATCTACCGTATAAAAATTATTTGTGTCCTCCCCCTCCTTCTAGCACCTCCCATACAAACTGTACTTTTCATGAATTACTCTAAGCCAATTTACTCAGTGCGTATAAAATTTAGCGAGCTGAAATTGTGCACCAAATATTTATTTAAAATTGTTAGTAAGGCGAAAAAAAATTAGACTATTAGCTTCACCTCTTCTACCCCCTCCCATACAAAATGACGCAAATTCGCAATTTACCAATAAATTAATTTACTCGAAAAGTATAAAAGCTATTAGTCTGAGTTTTGGGATATATTACTTCTATAATGATTTAAATCTACAGTAGAAAAATTATATGGGTTCTCCCTCTCCTTCCACCCCCTCCCATACAAACTACACTCTTTCATGAAATGCTCTAAGACGATTTTCTCAGAACATACCTATAACATTTATAGAGCTCACATTTTGTAATAAATACTTAATTAGTATTATCACTAAGATCAGAAAAAAATATTTGATTAGCTTCACTGCTTCTACCCCCTCCCATACAATATGACACAGTTTCACAACTTCACAAAAAATCGATTTTCTTGAAAAGTATGAATGGTACTAATCTGAAATTTAAGGGCTGTCAATTTTATAATATCACTAGAATCCCCCCACTCTTTCTACCACCTCCCATACAAAATGCACATTTTCACTAAATCTAACAGATTAATTTTCTCAGCTCCTATTCAATTTTTGGAGTAAGCATTTTGTATAAAACATTTTTATAGCTACTTTAGCATGATGGGGAAAAAATTATTTCAATGCTATCACCCCTTCTAACACTCCCCATCCAAAATTTCTTGTGATAACATCTAGAGTATCGTAAGATTGCGCTTTATGCGCAATCGTAGCCCTGTTATGTTTTTTTCTTAAAAACTAGTAAATTCATCGGTGGAATAATTATTTTACGTCAGGAATATTGTATAGCCCCGATTCAATTCAAAATGAAAAATAAGGAAGTTTCTCTCGTGCTTACATTGGTTTTATAAAATATTATATGATTTATTGTTATGTTGTAATTTGACTGATCTATCAAACAAGCCAGAAGAGAAGAAAAAAAATATCCAATTAAAAATTATAATATAAAAAAATATTTGCCAACTGTAAAACGTCATGCGAATTACTATTTTTAAACTATGTAATCATATATGTACATATGTATTAGATATGTGCTACGTAAATTTGTATCAAATAAATTTATTGATGCATGCACGTACATAAGACACAATTATGTACGTAAGTGTATTCATTTCAAATATGGTAAAACTATCATTGACCTTGTGTTTATATTTTGTTGATAACTTTGTGTGTGTATTTTTTCCAATGCATCATTTTCTTTTCTTATTCCTTCGCGACCTATTTCCCCGCTTTCATTTCCACTTCCTCTTAATTCTTGCACATTCCTTTAGTCCTATCTTCCCGCATCGATGTAGAAAAACTAATCATCACAGCATGTACGACTGGCTAGAAGTCGAGCAAATTACGACACGAAAAAGTGTTCAGAGAGAAAAAAATCATTTACTCTCTCGATTTTAAATCGTAGGCAAAATGATTTGAAATCGCTGTCGACCGATGGTAGGTACGGTCCGTTAAGTGTTTCGAAAGACTGTCTTTCTTCGCTTCCAAACTTGAATATGACATCCTTTTTCAACAAATCGTAGAGTGGTTTCGCGAGATGAGCGAAGTCTTTAATAAATCTTCTGAAGTGTAAACACAGTCAAATAAAACTATGTACTGCCCTCGCACCATTAGGTATTGGAAACTTTTCAATAGCTTCCAGATTTTCTCAATTTGGTTTTATGCTTTCCGATCCTACCAAGTAACCCAGAAAAACAATATGATCCTGTAAAAATTTGCACTTATCATAACGGAGTTCTAAATTATTCTTTTCTACAATTCACATTACTTCTTCCAAAGATTTTAAATGCGTTTCAACATCGTCGGAGGCCAAAAGCAGATCATCCATGTAAATAAATAAACTGCCAACAAGTCGGGCGAAACTTTATTATTCTTGGGACAATTTGAGGATGAGTGGAAAGTCAATATGCAGGTTAGAGTGGCTAGGTAAGGCTAAGTGAAAGGGAATTCTTGGGCAGGGCTGTTGTCAATTTAACAATATTTCATTCGTTTCTGCAAGTTTGGGTTTTTATGAGGGGAGGAGGAGGGGTAATAGTAAGGGTGGGTGAATGTTAATAGCTTTTAATTAATTGCTTGAATTACGTCCAATATTCTCTGTATAGAATGTGTTTCATAGACGAAGTTGCATAGAATTTCATAAAATTCGGTATATTCTACATTCACGAAACCGAACATTTGTATGGGAGGGGGTAGAGAAGGTAGGGGAATCGTAAAATTTGATATGTAGTTTTATTTCGATTCTCTTGTAAGGTGCTTGTATAAAATTTCAAGTTCGTAGCTTTTAGTTTGTTGGTTATTAGTTGATTTAATGAAATTGGTCGAAAACATACTTTTGTATGGGAGGGGGTAGAAGGGCAAGCGCGATTTCAAAACTTTTAAAACAATTTCATTTGATTTAGTTTTATAAGTTTTTGTGCAAAATTTTAAATTGATAGCTTTTAAGAGTTAGCTCATAACTGATTTCTTAAAAATGCTCGAAAAAAAAATTTTGTATGGGAGGGGGTAGATGAGGTAGGGGAATCGTAAAACTTGTGATGCAGTTTTCTTTTTTTTCTGTTTTAAATTGCTCCTACAAAATTTCAAGTTTGCAACTTTTAATTTGCTGGTTATTAGTTGATTTAATGAAATTGGTCGAAAACATACTTTTGTATGGGAGGGGGTAGAAGGGCAATCTGGATTTCAAAACTTTTAACGTAATTTCATTTCAATTATTTTTGTAAGTTTTTGTGCAAAATTTCAAATTGATAGCATTTAATAGTTAAGTGATAATTGATTTCTTAAAAATGGTCGAAAAAATAATTTTGTATGGGAGGGGGTAGAAGTTTTAAAGATATTCAACCAGTTAATATTTCAAACTCTTTTAAATTTTTTTTAAATGCATTTCGAAAATTTTCAAGTTTCTACCTAAAAATTTCATTCAAAAATTTTCAGTTTATGTGTTTTTTTCATTGCACATGAAACACTTTGTGCACGTTAGACCTCCACTTCGGTGCATAACAATTTTGGAACAAATTATTATTTTTTTTCTGTGTACATTAAATAGATATGTCGACGTGCAAAATTTAAACTTTGTATCTTTTACGAGAGCCATAAAAAAATCACTCAAAATTTTCAACATTTTTGCTTTCCACCTCCCTCCCCTTACACCCCCCAGCTTAAATTTTTTACCAAAACTAAAAACTATGTAGCTCTACAATCTGACAAATTTTTGATTTGATATACATATGTATTCAATTTTGAGTTTTGGTGATTTGTAGTTTTGGAAAGTGAGCCATTTTTGAAATGCTCCCCATTTCCCCCACTACTATTATGTCCACATGTTGTATTTTTTTCATATTTTGCTAGTAAAGATTAGTACACGTTTTAAGTTTCAATTACTTAGCTTAAGAGGTAGTCGAGATATTAATTTTTAAGTGTTTTTCTTTGCACCCCCCCTGACCCTTCCCCTTACAATAATTAGCTTATATCTAAACTGATTCTAGCACATCCGTATGCCATCTTAATGGTCTCTAAATATCAATTTTTTATGGGAAGTACTTTCGAAGAAATAATCATTTGAAAAAAAAATTCGGCCGACAATTGGTTCTTAGCCCCCCCCCTTTTCGCACCCCAATGGATAAAAAAATTAAATTATTTTTAAAAGTTGTCCTACAAACTCCTTTATATGTATGTTGATTTTTAGTTTCCTAGCTGTAGCCATTGTTGAGATATTTGAATTCGTATTTTTCGGTTTAAGCGCTCCCCCTGCCTCCCCCTGAACTCGTTCACCCCCCAAAATGGGTATCCGCCTGAGATCCGCAACCACCTATAATCCCTCCAAAAATGAACTTTCTATCTTGAAGGGTTTGGGAGTTAATGTGCGCTGAGCGTACACGTCGGCGGACGGCGTTCAGACAGACGGATTTTTTTTTTTTGCATTTTTAGGCTAATTTAGTCATGAAACGCGAAAAAAAAAATTTCAGGGTAGCAAAGTTTTTTTTTCTTTTGTCGATCACAATACTTTATTATTAGAATAATAAAGTAAAATTCGATCTGCATCAATCAAATCCTTAAATATACCATTTATGTACCCCTGGAATACACTAGGTGCATTTTTCAAGCCAAATGTCATTGTAAGGTACTCAAACTGACCAATAGGTGTTACAAAGGATGTATATTTAGTTGAATCTTCTGCTACACTAACATGATGGAATCCGCTCTTAAGATCCAAAATAGAAATAGTTTTTCCTCGCAACCGATCCAGCAAATCGTCAATGAGAGTAAGTGGGTAATTGTCGCGGAACGTAAGTTTATTAAGTTCGCTGTAATCAACACATAAGCGCGACTGACCGTTTTTCTTGCGTACCATAACGATTGGAGGCGCATATGGGGATGAACTCTCGCGAATTATTCCTTCCTCTAGTAGTTTATTAATAATAATTTTAAGCTCGATTTTTTGGGAGTATGCTAACCGCCTCGGAGTACAAGAGAATGGAATATCTTTCATCAATTTGATACTTAGTTTGAATTTTGAGCAAATCTCATTATGAACTTTGTTACTATAGGTAATTCCCTGACATACTATTTTAATCACTTTTTCTTTCACTTGATAGGGAACATTGTGCGCTATGTTTAAGTCAGGCAACGATGATTTATTACTACAGTTATCGTTTATATCAATTAAATAAATTTGCTCACCGAAATTCACTTCTTCATGACCGAGATTAGCGCTTTGGACATTTTCACTGGGACTCACATCAAAATCTGGGTATTTCATGCTATTATCATCTACAACAAATATACAAAAATCAAATGACTTATTAACATAACGATTTGAAACCTAGAAAATAATGCTAATATTTAAATTATTTTGTATTGCTGAATGTTGAAACTTCTCAACATCCAGCCACTCCTTTTATCTTCCACCTTCAACCCCCTATATACCGAAACTCACATAAATAAACGAATGAAATATTGATTATATGTATATACTGTCGCTACTGCTGGAAATCGCATTTAAGTGTTACATAATTTACAACAGCCCTGCACTAGTGTTACGGTTCCACCGTAACTAAGGTTAAGCTTGTGGGAAAACGGAAAGGACTATGTTGGCAACGGTGTAAGCCCGGATCGCGTGAAACTACTTACTTACTTGCCTTTCACATTTCTAGATCGAATTTGCATCCACCTTTTAGTTTCATTCGTTAATACTAAGAAGCTGGCTGAAAGCGACGAAAGATATCAATAGAGTAAGAAGTAGTTGAATGTAAATCGAATTAATTTATGAAACGTATCGAGTTCGTGAATCAACGTCGAATCGCGAAATATCATCGGAGAACAAGCGGCATCAGAAGTACCTCCACCCACAATTCTTAGCGTCCCCTCTATTGGGCGGTACCATGAGCCCAGACCTAGCTACAAACGAGTACCTGAGCGAAGATTATGACGACGGCTAACCAATCATCGACCGGCGTAGCGACCATCTTGAGCACCAACCATAGAAACACACCCGATATACGAGATCCAAAACTGAGCGAAATGGGTGGAGTTTAGGATAATGGTCATACGCGCGTCTTGGCTAAGACTTAGAGACCAGAGGCAGGAACATGTTGACGAATCATGGAGGGGAACACCGATACTTGGACTGGCCGCGAACTATGCAGTCTACCGGCCATAACGCGTACGAGTAAGCGAGAGACAACCAATATATGAGCAGTCGTACAACTAGACAAAGAGAGTTCAATGGCCATAACGCGTAGGAATAAGCGAGAGACAGCCAATATATGAGCGGTTGAGCAAATTGGACAAAGGAAGTTCAACGTCCATAACGATTCAAAATTTGAAATAAAGCCGTTGGCAAAGCTTGGTAATGCGGCAGGAATCAGGCTCGAGTCTCTTTGGAAGTGACCAGCACCGCGTTAAGACGTGCTAAGGGAAATAATTTTATGAGTGCCAGTGAAGCAAATATCGTTAAAATTAAATTAAGGACCACAAGTTGGTGGTAAGAATTGTGAAAAATCGGAGTGTGTGCTAACGTAACGAGACCTCGAGCAAGAATCAACCGAGCAGAGATTACGAGACAGCCGATTACGAGAAAAGACGGAGCGATCATCCAGGAAGCCGTGTGGTGGAGACGACGATCGAGAGGACGGCATTGGAAGAATAATTAAGTTACGACGAGCGACGTGAAACGACGATACGAGATTCGACGGCGACGAGTGCAGCAAGGGCCCCAACGATCGGCGATTCAAAAAAGACAAGTAAAGTTCATTTTAGCCAGGGAACGTTGTTTGGTGACTATTCAGTTAACGTAGAGATTAGCCAGGGAATATTCTTTTAATAAAGCCAGTGGGCAAATTTTTCCTATATTACCATAATTTCTTGCATTTTTCTATATTTTATTGTGTGAAGATCGTTGTGAGCGTCCGTTTTCAGCCGTGTCGGTTCTATTTTCGTATTTTTTTTTTTTATCATCGAGAATTTCCTTCGGCCCCGTGGTTCTGGCTGAAGAAAGACGGAAGGAGCGTGGTCTAAAGTAAGGACCACGGGCGCCCACGACCCGTCTCCACGGGTTAGCTGGACAGGCCACGTTCCGCCCCTAAATGCGAGGGGTTTGAATTTTGTGTACGGATTCTCGACCGGAGAAAACGTAATACTAGAACCCGCATTCACATAGACACCTTTCCACTCTAGCCTTTATATCCTTAACTTATACCAAGAATAATAAAGTTGAGCCTGACTTGTTGGCAGTTTATTCAACATTTGATGCAATTATTAAATTTAGCATCTGTATCTTGGTTTAATATATATTTATTGATTGTTGCACTGTAGACTCGTTAATTTGATTGCAGCATAAATGAGTTGAATTTAATATTTTTTTTTTATTTCATGAAAATAATATAAAAGTTTCTATATGTATTGTTTTGAATTAAAATACTTTTGATTGTTGAATTGAATATTTGTAAGGTTGATTGTAGCTCTCTCGAGTTAAATTGAAAATCCTATCATTGCACGATGATATCAGTATATAATTCAATTTATAAACTTTGTAGATTTGTAAAGTTTATTGTTGCACCAGGCAACCGAATTGATTACTTTTTTATTGTACGATTATAACTTAAAAATTGCCCACGGTTTTTTTTAGTTAATTTATTGTTCGTTTTTGCATTAAATATGTTTAATGTTGATTGCAGCACTAACGAGTTAGATGGTAGATCCTCTCCTTTCATGGGGATACTAGCATTTCAGTTTGTATGTTTTGTAAAAATGTTTCCTAAACATTTCTTATTTATTAAATTGTAGACCAACGATTTGAAACCTAGATAATTTAAATTAATGCTAATATTTGAATTATTTTTTTTTGCTGAATGTTGAAACTTCTCAACATCCAGCCACTCCTTTTACCTTCCGCCTTCAACCCCCTATATATACAGACCGAAACTTACATAAATAAACGAATGAAATATTGATTATATACATATACTGTCGCTATTGATGGAAATCGCATTTAAGTGTTACGATAGTTAACAAAACTGCTTGATTCAAGTATGCTAAATATTCGTCTATTTTTGCATTAGTCACGTTCGTATTTTCAAATCGGGGCAGCAACTCAAAACTGGAGTCCATTTCCAGTATAAAAGTTCGCCAGTTTGTGTTACGAAACGATCTAAAGCTTGGTGAGCATACGATTTCGAGAACGAGCGAGGAAAAGGTAATTTTAAGCTTAACTCCATAGTGGTCGGAAAATGAATCTACAGTTTGACATGTATAATTTGGTGTTAAAAAGTTGATTATATTGCTGGAGACTATAAAAAAATCGATCACACTGCTACTTAGAGGAAAAGTTATTGTGTTGGAATGCACAATAACAAAATTATTGATATGCGTATTTTGATTAAACCAATCGTTAATAATTCTACCGTAATTATTTATTTTAGCATTGGCCCAGCTAGGATGTTTTGCACTTAGATCTCCCCCCAGGATAACGAAGTCAAATTCATTACTTTCGTAAAGAGAGTTTATTTCGCTTAGAAGATTACGAATATCCGAAGCAAAATGAGCTTTTTTTTCTGCGAGTTGTCCCTTTCCAAAAATTTTAAAACCGCAGAAATTGTGGGTATATTAGAGAACTGTAGTGATGCCGTATTAATATTCAAATTGCGTCTGTATATAATCGCAACACCCTGTTTATCATCGTTTCTAAGCACTACATGGTTAGCTAAGTATAGACGATTATTTGCTTTTAATCTTGTTTCGTTTAACAGAAAAACAACTGGTTCATTCTCCTGAACAAAATCAAGCAGCGATAACTTTCTAGCATTGGAGACCAGTGATCTTGCATTTAAAGTAATAATTTTAATTGATTGATGCATTTTTGCATAAAGTAAAGAAGAACTCGAAGTATTGTGCCTGCTTTTCATTTCTGTCTTGCAGGGATAGAAAGTCAGGTAGAATTGGTTAATGCTACTAATAAGCTCTGATAGGTTCATACCGAAAAGATTTTGTGACAGGTTCAAGAAATCGTTGGAAATAAATACACTGTTCGCGCTTGGGATTGGTTTATTTTAAAAAACTTGAGAATTTTATTCATTATTAATAGAATCGTTAGGGTGAGTCCCTAACGATTTTCAATTCTTTTACTGTCTTCAGAAAAGAAAATTGCAGAATATCGAACTATTTTACACAATAGAATAGAATATATATCTTAAATTTTTAAATTTATCTAACTCTAGGCTAAACAATATTTCACTCGCCTCGATGAACTGCCAACTAAAAAAGAAGTAATATTTTAAAAGTTGATTAAGGCACAGATAAGATAAAAAAAAAATACGAAATTTAATATTAATTAAATTATTTTCGAATTATAATTGGTTTCGGACAATCCACTACTGGTCATAGCGATCGCGATAATTACAATTTTCATGTTTCGGACAAATCTCATCCATAAAAGGATAAGTTTCATCGCATGTCGATGAATAGCAGCGCAATCCCAATTTTAATTCCGTTTTTTTTCGCAGTCGAATATTTAAATTAATTGTTAACATCTGGACAACTGAATATAAGCGCACTTTTAACAGTTCCGAGCCTACAACCGAAAAAAAAACGTTTTTCGTTGCATCGTAGTTTCCCCCCCCCCCCCCCCACTTATTTTTTCATTGCCGCAGATTAGAGCACGACTGTAAATAACTGAATCGTTGCGGAGCCGGACCAAGTCTCGCGCAGACTTTAGAAATTTCCAACCACTCCGATAGTTCGGAAAATGCAGGACATGGAGGTGTAACTCGCACATATTCGGGGACGATACGATATCGACTTTTCCGTGTCCAATTAAGAATGAATTCAAGCGGGATGGAATTCGTTTCTACACCTACACTCCAAAAGAGCTCAAACACACAAGTCTTTTACTTAAAGGAGTAGACTGTGAATATACTACAGAGGAAATACTTAGAATCTCTTATCCCCGGGATAAAAATCACAAGTATAAACAATTCAAAACCGGTAAGTCTATCAGGGAGGGACGTGTGCTAGATATTTTCCTGATTCAAATTCCCCCGGAACAACAACCAAATATTTTAACGGGAATCAAATACATTCTCCATCAAAAAGTCAGTTGGGAGACATTAAAATCCTCAACCGTCGTGCAGTGTAAGAGCTGTCAAAAGTTTGGGCACTCAGCATCTAACTGTAACCTTGGTTACAGATGTGTAAAATGTTCGGAAAGACATGAGCCAGGCAAATGTCAAAGAAGCAAAGACTCAGAGTCCTCACCGTACTGTACAAATTGTCAGAAATACGCCCACCCTGCTAATTACAGGATATGCCCATACTATCTCTTATTAGTGAAAAATAGAGAAACTCAAAAGGAAAGAGCGGAAATTAGGAGAGAAGACCGTAGATCCTTTGTGGACAGAGCTGTCAACAATTACCGAAAAGATAACGTACAATTCAATAATTAGACGCATATAATTATTTTTAAATTTTTGTTTAAACAAAATTAAAAATTCTAGAAATGCAAATCTAGAAAACATAATTTATTTAAGTATTTTAGTTTGAGTAAACCACGAAAGCAATTGAAAAATTCTTTTAAAGTTTTTAAGTTCAGCAACAGTTTCTAAATAGGATGCCGAAAATTCGATCGAAAAGCTCGCTATCGCAAAGCTGTTTTTCACTTGGAAAAAGTTGTTACTAGTCGTCAAAAAATGAAGCAAAAAGTCAAGCAACTCCGGATGAAATTATCTCGTTGAAAAGACCTGCAAATATCGCGATAACTATCAACAATGTTGGAAGGAATGTCCACAACCGAATATCGTTCGGCAGCCGTTCGAATTGCCCTCGATACCATTCGTTAAACGAAAAATTAAACCGACCACAGCTTCAAAATATGTCGTACTAAGAATATGTTCAATTAAGAAAAGGTGTTATGTGCTTTGTAATCATCTACGACTACATATTTTACAGGTGCCATTCTTCGTTTTTTAGGTAGTAATTTGAATTTGGAAACTTAGATTTAATCATCTCACCAACCAATTTTACGTTCGCTCCCATTAGAAAAGGGGAGGGCAAAAGAGTGTTTTCGTTCTGGTCAATGTTTTGGACAAGTGAATGTTTTTATGGTTGTTTAATGAGTTATTCCTATCTATATTTACTTCATGATTCTAATTTGTTACTTGTTTCTCCGTCTCTGATGTTTCACCCGGGGCTGAAAACGAGTTAATCCTGTTGCCAAAATTTGCATTCCTTGAAGAAGGCGTCGGTTGAGAGTTGGTATAGTCGCATTCGTCATCGGAGCGCTGTCTTTTTCGGCTGCAGACTATTTCCGTTTTCTTTCGTTTCTTGTCCGGTTCCTGGCAGTCGGTTATCGCGAATTTCGCTGTATGTTCCGCAGCTAATCTGTTGAATTCATCTCGATTCATTTTGTAATAATTCGCAACGTTACTCTGAAGCGGGCTATCAGGATTTGGTGATGCCAGCAATGCTTGTATATGTAATAAAATCGACTCTAGCGTTAAGGCAGGCTTATATAAACCTTTCGGAGGCATTCGCAAAATATCAAGACAAATATTTCCCCCATTATCGATGTTCGGATGGTGGAAAATTTAATTATTGGAGGCTGAAATGGGTAGTGGTCAGTTAGCGAGATTGTTACGTTGAATTTTCCAGCTTCGCACGGTGTACCCTTCGGACCAGAAACAATGGCTTCTAGTTTTGTAATGTCTTCGTCTGTTTTCGGTTTGCAAGTAATTCCGTGATTGGGAAAAGACGCTTTCAAATGTCTCAATTCGATTGGAACTCGCTTCATTCGATGATCCGGTAGGCTCACGGTTTATTTTTGCGTTTTTCTTTGAGGAAGAGGGCGCGTAGGACCGTAATAACAAAAAGGATTTAAAATATGTCCAAAAAGGATTCATATTATGTCCAAGTCGGGAGATAATTCACGAGCCTTGTGAAGGAGCTGGTTTCGCAAAATCAGCGTTCTGGCGGGAGAGCCACAAGTAATTTGGTGGTGGCTACAGCAGCAAAAGAGGATGTTGTCTGTCCCCTGTGCGCCATCCAAGACGCAGCCCAAGCCGACGGAAACATGGGCCGTGGTGGTCCGGAGCCGAAACGCTAGTCTCCCTCCAGCTGAGCTAGTCGAAAAGGTGAGGAAGGAAGTTGGGCCTTCACTTGGGGTCCGAGTTCACGACATCAGACCGCTCCGTAATGGTGGTGTGGTCATCAGGACACTCATCGAGAAGGAGCGGAAGATTGTTACGGAAAATAAGAAGTTTGGTGAGCTCTCTCTGGACGTCACAGTCAAGAATAAACTTGGGTCAAGACTGGTGTTCATGAAAGTGCACACCGAACATTCTGACGAGGAGCTTATGATGGAGATCTATGACAAAAATCTCGCCGGGGTAACTGACCTGGTGACGTTCAAAAACGCGGTCAACATAATCAGCCGTCCCAAGAAAACTAGGCAAGAGACAAGCAACGTGATCATTAAGTGTACTGACCTGGTATCTGATGCGCTTCTGATGGTGGGCCGCTGCTACGTGAAATGGTTCAGCTATAGGCTCCGCATTCACGAGTCAGTCGGCGAGTGCTTCAGGTGCCTCGGTTCGATCACCGGGCGAATTAATGTAGAGCCACAAAGGAGGTGTGCCGACGTTGTGGTGGTGAAGGTCACATTAGTGCAGACTGTAGGATGCCCGCGCACTGTCGGAATTGTGATGATGATGTCGGCCCGTTGCCCGATCTTCAGCCGCTTCCTCGAACGTGTGAATGCTAGGAACTAAAATGGCTGAGTTAAAAATAGTCCCATACAATTGTTGGGGCAAATTCGCGGTGATTGGCGATCTTTGGGGTTCAGATTGTTCTGATATAAGAGCCGCTTGGACTCATAGGCCGGGTGCGTGGCCTCCCTGGGAGCTTCCATATGTTCTCTGATAGTAGGCTGAATGCTTCTATTGTTGTGAATGATGTGAATACGGATTGTATGAGCATCGACGAACTGTGCAATGAATGTGGTGTGTGTGTTTGTAGGTATGAAAACGGCCTTTGGTCAGGTGTATGTGGTCAGTGTGTATTGTAAATTTGATGAGCCCCTTGAACCTTATCTAAGGTACTTGGATGCGGTGCTGTTACTGGTTAACAGCTCACCGATCATCCATGGTATGGACGCGAACGTGTTGCGCACGTAAGAGTGCGTGTCACCTTTTGTGGTGGGTCTGTTTTAAGTGTCTTCACCCACCGGGAATCTTCCACGAAATTAAACACGGCGATGTCTTAATCACTTACAATTTATTACATAGTTAAGAATAGTTACAATTTATTATATAGTTAAGAATAGTTACACTTTTTATTATATAGTTAAAAATAGTTGCAATTTATTACATAGTTATTCACTATTGACGACGCGGCGGAAGATTTGGGGCTTGTTCGATTATACGACGCGGCGGAAGATTCGGGGATTTTGTCAAACGATTCAGGGTAAGGGAAATGAATAATTTACGACGCGACGTAACTAAGGTTTCCGTTCTGAAGTCGATACCAGAGTGTCGCGATCGAGTCACCATGCAAGATCGCAAGCATAAAACAATTAAGTAAAAGAAATATGATCTGCAAGATAAACATATTTCTCCTTACGGACTCCAACCGATCGTGGGACATGCCATGGACTTATTGTGCGTGGTAAGCGCTTCGAACATTTATCTCTAGAGGGTTAGAGTTGCGCTAGACGAAATATGAAAAGTACGCAACATGATAAGTACTTGCATGTGCACATCGTGTTGGGTCTTGTGGGAAAGGAAATGTGTAAGTACTTTTAAAGGTTTGTTAATTTATGGGATATCGTATCACAATGTAGAATTCGGAATAAGACTTAGAATGGGATTTAGGACATTGGTAAGATTGAGACGTACTTAGTTTTGAAGATAAAGATATGATCGATAATGAGTTGATACGATATGATAGAAAATTGGTTAATTGGTTGAGACATGGTAAGTAGAAGGAGGTGGCTTTATAACAAATGCAGCATCCCCGATCTGGCACAGCAAAGTAACTAGGCAGGCTACTAGTTACCGTAGCTGGCATCGGGGTGAGCTACTGAGTGAATGGCTTCTCGAGAATGAGCTCCATGTTGTAAATGAGCTTAGTGAATTTTTTTTTTTTTTTTATTCATTTTTTTTTACATTTTTATAGAAGCACTACTCCCCTTTTAAGGCAAGCCTTGTGTTAGGGGTGAGTAGTCGTGTTGAATTTCAGAAAATAACAATCAATAATTCAATATTAATTTTAAAAAATAAAAAAAATGTATTCTGACAAATATTCAAAAATTGTTTAATTCTTTTCTTAAAAACGACAAGATTTTCGTTTACATGATATAGCAGAGAATTAAATAATTTAATGCCTTTATAGGAATAATAAGCTTGCCCAATGTTCGTGAATCTGGAAGGCAGACTGATTTCCTGCTGGATTCCACCGCGAGTAAGATTTGTGTTGATTTTTAATATTCCATTTTTGAGCTCTTTAAATATTTGGATGCTAGCAATGATGCTAAAAACCTTATCAATGCTTAGAACATTATGCAGGGGAAATAGAAGACAGGAAGGGTATCTACGTTTTTTTTTTTAATAAAATTTTTAGTAACATTTTTTGGGCAACTAAAAGTGTATTTATCAGAGTTTGTGTGGCTACACCCCATGCAATAATACCACATTGTAGAATGGAGTGAATAGTTGCAAAATAAAACATTCTTATATTTGTTTTGGATAAAAAAGCTCTAACTTCAAGACATACTGGTATTAGTTTTGTTAATCTATTTATAACACTATTTATATGATCTTTCCATTTTAGGTGTTGATCGATATTACTCCTAAATATTTTATTTGAGACACTTTATTCAAGGATGAACGATTGCAGTTTAGTAGACACGATGCCGAATGTATTTTCAATTTCAAGTCTGTCGGTTGACTACGTTCTGATAGAGAGAAAGTCATGTAGTTACTTTTGCTAATATTTAGAGTTAACGAATTATAATTCAACCACTCTTTTAATAATGATAAACTATAATTCGCTTTCAGTGTAACACTTTCCCAATCATTGTCTTCAACTATTAAAACAGTGTCATCTGCAAATGATATTAATTCACCTTGAATTGGTTGGGAATACAAATCATTTACATATAACAGAAAGAGCAGTGGTCCAAGAACAGTTCATTGAGGAACACCGTGAATAAAAGTAAGCTCGTCGCTACAAATATCATTTATCTTAACCATTTGTTTTCGATTTCTTAAATAGCTAGATATCCAATCAATCCATTTACTATTAAAATTTAGCTTATGCAGTTTTTGTTCAATATTTTTATGCGGGATAGAATCAAACGCCTTAGCAATATCTAGAAATACTGCGCAAGGTTTTTTTCCTGCATCAAGCGCTGTTACAATTTTTTTGCTAAGTAGAGCAACGGCATCATGTGTACTACTTCCAGTCCTGAAGCCATATTGACAATCAGAGATTATTCTATTAAGACTTATGAACTGCATTATTCTGTTTTTGGCAACTTTTTCTATAATTTTAGCAATGATAGATATTAAAGATATAGGTCTATAATTATTAACAAGCTGTTTGCTGGATCCTTTGTGCACTGGCGAAACTATTGCAGATTTGCGGGAATATACCTTTTTCGAAGCTAAGGTTAACTAAATGAGTCAATGGTTTTATAATAAAAGAAGATATTTTTTTTAAACATTCAATAGTAATACCTTCGAAACCTGGACATGAACCTGGACATATTGTCAATAATAGACCTAATTTCAAGTTCACTAGCTAGATCAATATCTTCAGTCAATGATGTCTTATGGGTTATACTGGGTGAATTTGTAGAAGCAGTAACTATTCTGTCTGCAATATTTTTCCGACTTTTGTGAAATAATCGTTGAAAATGTTTGCAATTTCTTTCGCATGTTCGTCAGTCAACGGTTAAGCATGTTATTGGTGTATGTCTACTTCTTTTCCCTATACTGAGATTGATAACATTCCATATTTTTTTCCCGTCGCTACCGGCGTTGTGTAGTAGCGTAGCAAAAAATTATTTTTAGTAGCAGTTATAAGTGTAGTTAATTTATTTCGATATTTTTGGTAATATGACCTCAATCGTTCATTTTGGGGACTCTTCTGAAGAGCCCTACTTAATTTATCCCTCTTTCTAATTGAAATTAGTAAACCCATGGTGATCCAGGGCTTCAATCTTTTGTTTTTACTTGATGGTGTCTTATAATTTAAAGTACTATTTTTAATTAGTTCATTTAACTTATTATAAAATAAAATTGCCCTATCTTCTACATCCTTATTCCATAGTATATTATCCCAAGAGGTGGTTCTAAGCTTGTCAATTAATAAATCGTAACTCAATCTTTCGTAATTAACATTTGGTTTATCAGTAGTACGTGAATTTTTTAAAGAATGTAAAATAAGGCCAACACTTTTGTGATCAGTTAGATTTGTATAATATATAATATATATAATATCATATAATAATTGCAGAGGTTGATGATGATGATGCAATGACGCTACAGCCCATATCGAGCCTTGGCCTCCCGGATTCACCTCCTCCAGTTGTCTCGGTCCAACGACCGCGTCCTCCAGTTTGAAAAATTGAGAAGCGATCTGTAGTCTGCGTCGACTGAGTCCTCCCATCGCTTTCGTGGCTTCCCCTGCGGTCGGTTACCTTGAGCTTTGCCCTTGAGCACTCGTTTTGGGATTCGTTCCTCGTGCATTCGTTCCACGTGGCCAGCCCATTGCAGCTTGTGCAGTTTGATCACTATAGATGCTGGTGGGTCGTCAAATAGTAGATACAGCTCATGGTATCGAATTCGCCAATCATCTCCTTCCTTAACTGCTCCGTATACCTTCCGAAGAATTTTTCGCTCAAAAGTATCGATAAACTTCTCCGAAAACCGCGTCAAGGTCCACGTTTCGCATCCATATAGCTGCACAGGACGAATTAATATCTTGTAGATGCGTAATTTATTGTTTCGATGGACCTTCCTTGATTTCATTATGGGGAGGACCGCATAAAATGCTTTGTTAGCTGCCGTGATTCTTCTTTGAATTTCATGTCGCTCATTGCCGTCCTTTGTGAGAAGGGCTCCCAGGTATACGAATTCATCCACCTGCTCAAAGTTGTATTCGCCTATTGTAATGTTCTGCCTCTCTGGGACAGTCCTTCGTGTCTGGGTCATGTATTTAGTTTTCGCTTCATTGACGCTGAGCCCTACTTCACCCGCTGCCGACTCCAACTCCTGGAATACCTCCTTAACGCCAAGTATTGATTGGGCCAGAATATTCACGTCGTCTGCATACGCCACCAACTGTGCGGATTTTACAAGTAGCGTACCTCTGGTGTCCACTGAGGTTACTGAAGTTGCTTTCCTGACGACATACTCGAGCACCAAGTTAAAGAGCGTGGGGCGAGACCATCTCCTTGTTTAAGACCTGACTCCATTGGAAAGCTGTAACTTGTTTTGGATTTCTACTTGGCACTCATTGTTTTCCATCGTGGCTTTTATTAACCGAACTAGTTTCGGTGGGACACCTAGTTCAATCGTTATTCTGTACAAAACATTACGGTCGACACTATCGTATGCTTGGCAAAAATCGACGAACAGTTGGTGCATATTAATATCATATTCCCAGCATTTTGCTAGCACCTGTTTTACTAAGAATAGCTGGTCCGTTGTCGATCGTCCAGATCTGAAGCCACCTTGATATCCTCCGATGATGTTGTTAGCGTATTCACTGAGTCTTCGTTCGATAATTTTAGTTAAGATTTTGTAACACGTACATAGCAATGAAATTCCTCTGTAATTTTCGCAACGCAAACTGTCACCCTTTTTGTATACCGGACATATAATGCTTTTCCGCCAGTCGTCGGGCAATTTTTCAGTTGTCCAGATTTTAACAATTAATCTAAATATTCGAATGGTAAGCTCTGTTCCACCTTCTTTCAAGAGCTGTGCAGGGATTCCGTCAATTCCGGGCGCCTTGTTAGATCTTAAATTATGTAAGGCTGTTTCTACTTCATCATAAGTTGGTGCAATAGACAGATGATCTCCATCTGGATCTTCCGGAATTATAAAAGGTTCAGTCTGTGATGTCGTTCTATTTAACAGTGTTCGGAAGTACTGAACCCATCGTGCATTGATTTCGGTAGCGTCGCTTATGATGTTGCCTTCTTCGTCCTTACAGAGGGTAGTTTGCGGTTTGTAACCTTGTCTCATTTGTTTCACGGTATTAAATGCTGCTCGCACGTCATTTTTCTTCAGGTTTTCGTCCAGTGATAAAATTTTGTCATTGTTTATTTTGCGTTGTTTTCGTCTGCAGATCTTCTTGGCGTTTCGCCTGAGCCGTTGATAGTTGTCCTCTCTAGCTCGTGTTCGTCTTTCGAGAAACAGTCGATAGGCTTTGTTTTTCTTGGTGATGGCTTCTTGGCATTCCTCATCGAACCAGTCATTTCGTTTTCTCCGCTCTAAATGTCCTAAAGTGTATTCTGCTGCGCGGTGAATACTATCCTTAATGTTCTGCCACATTTGGTCAATACTTTCCTCAGGCTCAGCCTGAGGTAATACCTCAATATGTGCTTTGTTTGTGGTCATATATTCCACTTTCGTTGTGTCGTCCTTCAGTTTTTGCACATCGAGCTTCGGAGCCCAGCTCCTCTTAGTGTGGCCCTTGTTAGCTATGCGACAGCGGTATTTAGCTCGAACAAGAAAATGGTCCGAGTCACAGTTCGCGCCACGTAGAGTCCTGACATCTAGAATGCTGGAGGCAGCCCTTTTTTCGATGAGAACGTGGTCGATTTGGTTGAAGGTGTGCCCATCTGGTGATGCCCACGTCATTTTATGAATATTTTTATGCGGGAAGCAGGTGGAGCTTATGACAAGGTTCTTATTGCTGGCGAAGTCAATAAGTCTTTGGCCATTATCATTCGTTGCATTATGGAGGCTATGCCCTCCTGATATGCCCCTATGAAACAGTTCGTTGCCAATTTTACTGTTGAAGTCTCCTATAAGAATTTTGATGTCATTGGAGGGCAACCCGTCGAAAGTGCTGTCAAGTCGGGCGTAGAATTCGTCTTTAGTGACATCATCTTTCTCCTCTGTAGGAGCATGGCAGTTAATGAACCAAACGCTGAAGAACTTCAACTTGAAGCGTATTAAGCAGATTCGTTCGTTGATCGGTATAAATTTCGTTACGAGTTGTTTGAACGCATTATCTACCACAAAGGCGACACCGAATTCTCTGCTTCCTATTTTTTTCCCGCTGGTAAAAATCGTGTGAGATCTGCTATCGTTAATTTCGTTTTCGAGCCATTTCGTTTCTTGGAGAGCGAGGATGCTGATGTTGTTACGAGACATCTCCTGCAGAAGTTCCCGCAGTGCACCCGTTCGATGTAGTGAACGCACATTCCACGATCCAAAAGAATAGTCCATTTTCCGTTGCCGTGGTCTTTGCCGTTTGATCCGTCCAATCCGAGGCTCTATTCCGGGTTCCTGGACACGCGAGTTTATTCCGGGGAGACGTTGTCAGCGTTTCGCCCAACCCCCAACCTGGAGGGCCAGTCTGGATGGTAGTTCCTATTAGAGGCGCGGAACACTCGCCTTCACCCTTCTCCGTCTGCTGTTTTGAACAAAACACCCGGTGGCCACCGCGGGGAGGTGGAGATAGGATTCAGTAGCAGAGCTGTTGATGTTATTTACAGTAGGCTTTTCACAGAATTTATGCTACGTCGTGTACCAGATCACGATTACGCTCTGTGACTCTTACTACCATTCGACCAACAGTTATAAGTGTAGTTAATTTATTTCGATATGTTTGGTAATATGACCTCAATCGTTCATTTTGGGAACTCTTCTGAAGAGCCCTACTTAATTTATCCCTCTTTCTAATTGAAATTAGTAAACCCATGGTGATTCAGGGCTTCAATCTTTTGTTTTTACTAGATGGTGTCTTATAATTTAAAGTACTATTTTTAATTAGTTCATTTAACTTATTATAAAATAAAATGGCATCATCTTCTACATCCTTATTCCATAGTATATTATCCCAAGAGGTGGTTCTAAGCTTGTCAATTAATAAATCGTAACTCAATCTTTCGTAATTAACATTTGGTTTATCAGTAGTACGTGAATTTTTTAAAGAATGTAAAATAAGGCCAACACTTTTGTGATCAGTTAGATTTGTATTAATAATTGCAGAGGTTACATCAATGAATTTCTTAAATTTTACATTCGTGAAAATATATTTTTTTATTTTTATTTATTTTTATTTTACCAAAATCCAAAAACAATATATAATAACAATAACAATGAATAATAAAAGATGTGATAAGAAAATAATGAAAATAAAAATTTAAATTGCTTCCGGGTAGCTTTCCTGATTTGTTGCATTCAAGTGCAATTCGATTATTCTGGCGACTTATATTATTATCAGAGTCAGGTCAATCGCAATTTCATGTATCACAATCAGATACGATCTTCAAGTTAACTAGAATAACACGTAGCTTCGTTAAAAGTGTTTTCAGGATCCGGTAAGCATCTTCTTTCGATATATTTTCAAACATGTTACTGTTCACTTGTGCCTCATTGACGTTAATTTCTTTACTTTTTCGAGTGTCTACATTTATTTATATATTGTTGTTTGATAGAGCAGGATCTAATGATTTTATGGAGTGTATAATGCTTCCCAGACAATCGTCGATTGGTATAAGGGAAGCTTTAGGAATACCTATCAGAATGGAGGTCGAAGTTCACTCAACTATGTTGAATGTTCAACACTCCACACTTTTAGGGAATTCAGAATTCATATTATGTTAAGGATGTTATGTTAAGGATGTGGTATCTTAATGATTTTTTAAATTCTGCAATAGTTTTGCTTTTTCGAATGTGATAAGGCGTCTGGTTGAAAACTTTAATAGCCTGGTTTATTGGGTCATATTGAATACGATTTGTTCTAGCAGCTGGTGTTCTTATTTGGTTGGTACTTTTGTTCCATAATTATTCATTTCGTTTGTGTCAAATTTAACTGAGCTTTTGGTAAGACGATGAATCAGTATATAAATATATTTAGCTCTCTCTAGCATTATATATTGGTCAATACTTAGATTTCCAGTAAGTTTGTAGATTTCTATTGATGGTGTCAGTGCAGGTAGGTTATGAACAGCTTTGATTCCTTTATTCATAAGTCTTCCTATTCGATTAATATTGTATGTAGATGTTTGGCTCCATATTAGCAATCCATAATTTATATTAGATATTATGTATGCGTTATATATAATTTCTTTCATTTTCACGTGAAGGTATCGATATCGTCGTAAGATACCAATAATTGGAGCAACTTTCTTCCTTATTGTAGCTATATGACTGTTCCATGTTAGCTTTTCATCAATAATTAGACCCAAATATTTGGTTTGTGGCACTTTATTTATTAACTGGTTATTGATATGCAGCGATAGGTCGATATTTTTTTTGTTCTTTTGCTTGAATAACATGTAATTTGTCTTTGAAGCATTTATCGTTAATCTGTTTCCTAATAGCCATCTTTGATATTTTGTCAAATCTTCATTAATTCGAGAATTTAACTCCTCTTTCGATCTCATTGAATATAGTAGTAAGGTGTCATCAGCGTAGATTATATATTTTCCGCGCAGACCAGCTTTTTGCAAATTATGAATGTATAAAAGGTATAAAGTGGGACTCAGGATTGAGCCTTGTGGTACTCCTGAATTGACGTAGAGTTCATCGCTGAATTCATCAAAATTTTTAGTTATATATTTTCTGTCTGAAAGATAACTCCTAATGAGTTCATTTGTTTTTCCTCTAATTCCAATCTCTTCAAGTCCATCTATCAGCGTTTTGTGATCTACATTGTCAAATGCTTTCATTAGGTCAATAAATAATGCTACTACATAATTTCCTGTATCCAGTCCCTTGTTGATATATTGCATAACATCGAAGAGCAGCAGTTGTGTTGCTGTTTTCCTGAAATCCGTACTGATTTGTATCGAACCCACTTGTTTTTTTAATAAAATTTAATATCCTTTTGTTGATAATTTTTTCAAATATTTTGCTGAACGGCGTAAGTAGTGCAATCGGTCGATAGTTACTAGAGTTATTTTTATCACCACCTTTATGTACCGGAGTAATTACTGCTGTCTTCAATATGTTCGGGAATACTCCATCTTCCATATGTTTGTTAATTATATTAGCTATTGGCTGAGCAATTATATTCTTTAAATCCTTGAGGTCGTTAGAAGTGATTCCATCAAAACCAGGGGCCGTGCCTACTTTTAGCTGGGATAATGTACATAACACTTCTTCAGTGGTGGTTGGATTTAGAAACATGGTTTTATTTTGTCTAGGAAAAGAAATTCTGGAGTAAGTTACTGTTTGATGTAAATCATTCATATTAGCTAATAGTTTTTCAGCTACCGTTTCAAAATGTTGATTCATATTATTTGCAATAGTTTTCAAGTCCTTTTCAGTTTTATTTAAAGTTAATATTTCGTGAATTCCTGTTTTTTGCGGTGTGTTTTTTCCTAGGGATTCATTGATAACTTTTCACATTTTTGAAGGGTTTCCAGTAGCATTAATGAAGTTATTGCTCAGATGATTCTCCTTAGCTTTTCGTACAGCCTGGCTTGTTGTTTTATTAATTCTTTCGTAATCTATTTTAGATATCTTGTCCGTATGGTTTTTTGTTATATTTTTTGTATAGTTTTTTTTTATTTGACAGAATTTTTAGAATGTCTTGAGAAATCCATGATGGGTTTCTTGTGCGCATTTGTTTGAATTTAGTACAGCTTTCCTTGGCAGCTATGATTATCTCTGATAACTTTTCAAATGAGAGGTTCATTATCTTATTTATACTTGATGTAACTTCTTCTATAAATTTATGTTTTTCCACGATCTTAATAATTTTCGTAGTCATTTGTACTTGTAATTTCGATATCAAAATTTTCAACGTTATAACTCTGTGATCAAGCTCTGGCCATGTATTGAGATTGAGAGAGTGTGTCGATGTTGAGTTACTTATATTCGATACTACATGATCAATTAAAGTTTGAGTCTGCTCTGAGGTCGTATTAATAATCGTGCAATTATTTGTTAGGATCATGTCTATATAACAGTTCGTAGGAGCACTAGAATCAAATAGATTTAAATTAGTGTCTGCTAGTGTGGTTATGTTCTTATAATTAGAGTAGATTTGATCCAGATGGTCTAAGAATTTCTTGTTATCATCAGAGGGTGATTTATAAAAAGTACCAACTTTCATCGTTGAATTTTTTAAAAGAATTTCAACTATTATTGTATTAAATTTTCGATCTAACAATAATGTGTTGAATATGTATGTGCTTTTTATGAAAATTGCCGTAATTCTACCTTTTTCCTCATCGCAGCAATTATGAACTGCAGTAAAACCATTAAAATTGAAATATTTAATTTCAGTGCTGTACAGCCATGTTTCATTGAACACCAATATATCTAGTTCAGGGTTTTGGTGTAAATGAACTTGAATTTCAGGTATCTTATTTCTAATACTTCTCAAGTTAGCATAAAATGTATTTAAACTAAGTTTTGTGCTTGATTTGTCTCGAGTAATCCTTTTTTCAGATAGCATTTTTGAATTTATATCCATATTAAACTAATTTTGTTGTGTCATAATTGATCCTTATTTGCATGTGCTTTACTACTTTCTCATAATACGGGCAAATCCAGCTGTCCGCCCTATGGTAGTGCTCAGTGTTTTTATCGGCAATGCAGTTCGTACATTTTTCATAGCTATTTGGACAGCTTCGAGTTTCATGGTGTTCACTGCATTTTGCACATGTATTAATAGTACTAGTACATTTCATTGCAGTGTGCCCAAATTTTTGACATTTGAAACATCGCATAGTATTGAAGTCCTCTACTATGTAGTGACTTTTCCACTCAATGTTTATATTTTTGTTGACTAGCTTCTTGAACATTGATCCATTGGTTTCTGCATAAAGTGTCCAAGAAAGAGTTTTCATATTTTGCTATGCGTGTATTACCTTAATCTCATCTTCCGTTGTTATTCCATGATTTAGACTGACAAGTTCATTGTTCAGTTCTTCAGTTGTGAAGTTTCGATCAATATTTCGAATTACCAATCTATGGGTTTTTAGTTTCGTGTTTACAATGTCAACTGAATCACCAAGTTTTGATTTCATTTCCATCATAATTCTTAGATTGTTTTTTTCATTGTCACTTTTTATCAAGATATTACCACTCTGAAGTGAGTTGGTGTATTTAATCGGTGTCTTTAAATCTTTAGGTTTGATACTGTCCTTTATTAGCTTCATTGTGTTCTCATTATTTTGGTGAGATTTTGATTTTACAATTAATGCACCATTAAAGGACTTTTTTTGATTTGTAGCTGAGTGGGTGACTTGTCTTGCAACTGATGCGTAAGACAAGATTGGGGTTTTCTCCTTCTCGATAGCATCCAATCTATGACTAATACGCTTCGTGTCCTCTAATATGTATAAGGTCTATTTTATTAACAAAGTCTCCTTTTATCAGTTTTGTATGGAGACCTTTATCCACAGGGCACATCCACATCACTAAGTCTCCTAGCTCCTGAAACTGTTTAAATCCGTTTCTTGTTATTCCCACACATTGTATGTGGTACAAACGACCACAAAAACCTTCACATTCCATTGTAACGTCTTTATCTCCAACTTTTTTCTTGCATATTGTACATTTTGTATTTTCCTTCTTTATTTCATTTTCTGACATGATGTATTATTTTTAATAATATAGCGACGGGATATTATCAACGGCTTACCGTCCTTGTTGTGCTGAAACAAAATCCCCGAATCCAACACTTGCAATTCGAATAGAAAACTGCACTTACGAAAATTTCTCTGATTTTTGTTTCTGTAAAAATTTCAATCGGATTTTACTGCACTGTGCTGAGGTTGTTGTAATACCACTTAAGAAGACCGCCGTTGTCATGTCAATTAATCAAATGAAATTCCTGTTAAGACCCCCTATAGGGGCATAGGACAGAAACAACTCTCTTCCACAAGGCGCGATCCTGAGCATCGGCTTTAAGCTGTTGCCAGGACTTGTTTATTCCTCTGGCCTCCTGCTCAACTGCTCGCTTCCATGTGTTACATGGTCGTCCAACCCGACGCCTTCCTTGAGGGTTATAATCCAGAGCCTGTTTTGCGATGTTTCGCTCTGGTTTCCTCAAAGTATGACCGATCCACTGCCACTTTCGCCGTTGAATCTCAATACCTATTTTAGTCTGGCGAGATGTACTCCAAAGTTCATCGTTGGAGATTACTTCTGGCCAGAATATTCCTAAAATGCGCCGGAGGCATTGGTTTACGAAAGTCTGTAGTTTCTTGGTAAGTCGAACGGTCACTTTTCACGTAGTACAACCATATAACAACACGGATTTGACGCATGCGTCAAAAACTCGCAGCTTCGTGCGAAGGGAGATCTCTCTTAACCTCCAGAAAGGGGAAAGGATACCGAAGGCCTGACGAGCTTTATTTAGCCGCGCCTCAACATCCTTTTCGGCTCCACCGTCCATGCTGACAATGCTTCCGAGATAGCAAAAATCTTGCACCTCTTCCACATCCTGTCCATTAAGAACAATTGGTGTGCTTGCGTTCGAACCCATGTGCACACGTCATCAGCATAATCAAGGTGACTTAAGATGTTAAATAGTCTCCATTGAAGACCTTTACCTTCCCCACCTTCCAGTGCAGCTTTCAAGATGTCATTTATTACCACCAGAAACAGGGCTGGTGATAATAGCCGTTGTCATCTGCAACATAAAAATCACACGCGCACACAAACACTGCACAATTTTTATTATTATTTTTATTTTTTTTTATTTTTATTACTTATTTTTATTTTTATTATTTTTTTCCTGACGTTTTTCTACGGGCAACTTGATAATAATCAATACATCTGTTTTCTCTAGTATTTTGATTAATTATTGAGATTAGTCCTTTTCCATTCATCATATTGTTATAAATCTGACAACCTCGACGTCCCCAGCAATATCGAGAGAAGTCCATCAACATTTCAAAACACTATCAACATGTTTCCAGACACTTCTACCGAGCTCCACAATGTAGGCAATCATTCTAGACACACACACACAACGACACCTGTCTGGGAGACTTAGTATAAATACCCGCCAACTTTCAGAGAACGAGTCAGTCATTTTTGGTGACACCTATCGGTGGAAGAACGCGAATCGGTACAAGTGATAGATTGGCAGTGTTCCTGAGTTATACGAATTAAGTTTTAGAGCGAATTTAGTGAAGTGATCGGGAAATTGTGTATAAAGTGCGATTAAATAAAATTATTCATTATTTTTAAACGAATTGTGTTTTCCTTTGGAATCTGGCGAACCCCTAGCTCACAACAATTGGTGTCAGAAGAGTGGGATTCCAAGGATAAATTCGGGTTAAAAATCGCGAGTGAAATTAAAAATTCTCGGAACGGATAATTTTGTGAGAGCGGAAAAGTGAAACTAAAATTCTCGAACGGACAGTGAGAATTTGGTGAAACCGAATATTCTCGAGTGCTGTAGTGAACAGTGACTTTAATTAGCGAAGTAAAATCGCGGAACTAAAATTCTCGAACGGACAGTGAGAATTTTGTGAAATCGAATATTCTCGAGTGCTCTAGTGAACAGTGACTTTAATTAGCGAAGTAAAATCGCGGAACTAAAATTCTCGAACGGACAGTGAGAATTTGGTGAAATCGAATAATCTCGAGTGATTTAGTGAGCAGTGACGTAAATTTAAGTGAATTCGAATCGCGGAAATAATCGGTAGTGAAAATGCCGCGTTATTTAAAAGACTTAAAAGTAACGGAGCTGAAGGAAGAGCTCAGTAGACGCGAGTTACCTACAACAGGGAGCAAGTCTGAACTTGTCAGCCGTATGATCGAGACACTTGAGGCTGAGGGTGAGAATGCAGATAGTTTTGAGTTCCAAATTGAAGAAACTCGTAAAGAGGAGTGTTCTGGTACATCGGATGCTCTAACACAATTAATGCAACAGATGATGAACAAATTAGAGCAACAATCAGTGGACATTAAACAACAATCTGCGGATATTAAACAACAATCTGCGGACATGAATCAGAAATTAGAGCAACAATCAGTGGACATTAAACAACAATCTGCGGATATTAAACAACAATCCACGGACATTAAACAACAATTAGACCAGACCTCAAAGGAACTCAACCAAAAATTGGAGCTGCAGAATAATAAAATAGACACCATGGGTAAGGCAATAGAAGAAAACGTGGAGAAGAAACTTCGAATCTTCGAAGAGCAAATTACGGAAAAGACATCCGGGATTGCAGAAGAAGTCGAACGCCTAAAAAGAGACTTCGATAACGTCAAAGCGACTGGAGTCATCAAGGCAGAACACGTTGCGCACAAGGGTCTCAAGGCTCCAATCTTCGATGGACAAACACCGTGGGCTATTTATAAGACCCAATTTGAGGCCGCCGCAAGAAACAACCATTGGAATGATCTGGAACGGGGAACAGCTCTTATATTGGCGCTAAGAGGTCCACCAGCAGAAGTTCTTCAAACGATTCCGCAGGAGCAACAACAAGATTTTTCAACGTTAGTCCAGACATTGGATCTTCATTATGGCAGTGACCACATGCGAGAGATCTACAAAACGCAACTGTACAACCGAATTCAAAAGAATGGTGAAACACTTCAAGAGCTGGCACGCGATATTGAACGACTCACACTATTATCGCTGCCTAATGCGCAAACAGAGCAACGAAACGATACAGCTGTTTTCGCATTTAACAATGCTGTACAGGACAGAGAGCTGCAACAGGCGTTAAAACTGGCAGGTAAGAAAACGATTGGCGAAGCCTTAGTATATGGGCTGACGTTCGAAGCTGCCAAGCAAAGCTCGCGGAGTAACTATCGAGTTCGAGAAATAGTAGAAGAATGTGTGTGCCAGAAAGCCGAGTACACCAAGCGGAGCGAAGGATCTGGTGCTCCTCGATGCTGGAATTGTGGACAGGCAGGACACTTACGACGCGACTGCCGCAAACCCAGAAAAGTGATCAACTACTGTTCCGGCTGCGCTGCTAAACAAAGAGGAGGAAGGGGCGAACCGTCACGAGAGCACGCTTCGCCTAATGACAGTCCGGGAAACGAGTAAAGGCCAACTTCATGGGGCAGAAGTTGGCTGGTAGAATCGACGCCCCCGGAACCATCATCGCAGTTTCTCGACTACATCGTTGTGAAAACGACTTATGTATGAGTGGTCGAGTCGGCAAATTAAACTGCATCATAACAGTCGACACAGGCGCAACACGGTCAGTGTTAAGATCTGACCTCGTAGATCGTACTTGGCTTCACAACACCAAGAAGTACGCACTTCGCACTGCTACAGGAGAAACTACAACGGTCCATGGAAAAATAGCTCGTGACATACAGCTTGGAGATTTGACCTTCTCGCATGTATTCGTGGTAGCTGATATTACCGATGAGTGTATCCTTGGAATGGATTTTCTGAAACCACACGGTATACAGCTGGACTTAGGACAACGAATAATGAAGTGGCGGAATATTGAAATCCCGATGGAAATAACATCCTCCAACACAACAAAGCTGCGAGTTGTATTATGCGAAGATGCGGACATACCAAAGTCATCTGAGAATGTTATTTGGGCAGAGCTCGATGGTGATCCCGGGAACCACCGATTCTACCTCATAGAACCGGAAACGACACCTGCATTACGAAGTCTAATACTAGGAAAAACGCTCGTAAAAATAAAGGAATGAGAAGATGATGGTACCAATAAGAGTCCTGAACGTTGCGGACAGCACTACCAGCGTAAAGAAAGGAGATGTAATTGGCAGCTGTGAACCAATATCGGCGGTGACGAGTATCGACAAGGCAGAACCACATGACGTACCCTCTAAAAATAAGCCAAGAAGGAAGGACAATGTAACATCAACACTTCTTCAGTCAAGCAACCTTAGAGGAGAACAACACAAGCAAGCAGTAGATCTAATCGAAGGATTCAGCGACGTCTTTTCCACCGGTGATGACGACTATGGCAGAACAAACTTAGTGAAACATCGTATAGATACCGGAAGTGCTACACCGATACGTCAACCTCCAAGAAGAGTACCATTAGCGAAACAAGGAGAAGTCAATTCAATGGTCAAAACTATGGAGCATCAGGGAATCATCGAAGAATCAAAGAGCCCGTGGATATCGCCAGTAGTGCTGGTAAAGAAGAAAGACGGCAGTACCCGTTTTTGTGTGGACTACAGGCGACTAAATGATGTTACGAAAAAGGATAGCTATCCACTACCTAGAATCGACGATATCATGGACACCCTGACCGATGCTAAATGGTTCTCAACGTTGGACCTGAAGAGTGGTTACTGGCAAGTGGAGATAGATGAAAAAGATAGAGAGAAGACAGCATTCTCTGTCGGCAGTGGACTATGGCAGTTCATCGTAATGCCATTTGGCCTGTGCAATGCTCCAGCTACGTTCGAAAGACTGATGGAATTCGTTTTGCGTGGTCTGAGTTGGAAAACTTGTCTCGTTTACCTAGATGATGTGATCGTTATCGGAAAAACATTCAATGAACACCTAAAAAATCTGCAGGAAGTCTTCCAGCGACTGCGAGCGGCAAAATTAAAGCTGAGTCCGAAAAAGTGCACTTTGTTTAGTGCAGAAGTCAAGTACTTGGGTCACATCGTTTCAGCTGATGGCGTAAAGACAGATCCGGAGAAGATACTGGCGGTGAAAAATTGGCCTACTCCGAGTGATAAACACCAGTTGCGCAGCTTCCTAGGCTTAGCGACATATTACCGACGATTTGTAAAAGACTTTGCTAACACGGCGAAATGTCTGCATCAGTTAACAGAAAAAGGGAAGCCATTTACATGGAGTCAACAGTGCCAGGAAGCATTCGAGAGGATAAAAGACCAACTCTGCGACTCCCCAGTTCTGGCGTATCCAAAACCAGGTCATGGTTTCATCATAGACACTGACGCCAGCAATGTCGGTATCGGAGCAGTACTATCACAAGAGATCGATGGGCAGGAGAGAGTGCTATCTTACTACAGCCGAGTACTCTCAAAATCAGAAAGGAACTATTGCGTAACTCGCCGAGAGCTACTAGCCATAGTAGAAGCAACAAAACATTTTCACAAATATCTCTATGGTCAAAAGTTCCTTCTTCGAACGGATCACGCATCGCTTAAATGGCTACTTCAGTTTAAAAACCCCGAAGGCCAAGTAGCCAGATGGATCGAAAGGCTCGAATCCTACGATTTCGAGATTGTTCATCGAAGAGGAAGAATCCACGGAAATGCCGATGCGCTTTCACGTCGTCCTTGTCCACCGAACTGCAAGCATTGTCACCGTGTAGAAGGAAAAGAAGCCGGAGAAACCATTCAGAGGATAACGACCGAACCAAAGACTGGATGGAATCAGCAAGAACTGGAAGATGCCCAACGTAAAGATCCAGATATTTCACCGATCATGGCATGGAAGGACGAAATGAAACGGCCTGAGTGGAAAGACATCTCACAATTCAGTGAAACCTTAAAGTGTTATTGGGCACAATGGAACTCCCTTCACCTAGACGGCGGATTATTAAAACGGAAATGGGAGAACGCTGATGGAAAGTCGTATCACATGCAAACCATCGTCCCGCATTGTAAAATCGAGGAGGTTTTGAAGGAATATCATGGAGGTACCTCCGGTGGGCATTTGGGAGTAAACAGAACCTTGGCAAAGATACGAGAAAGGTTCTATTGGATCCATCTCCGAGATGATGTCGAAAACTGGTGCCGTAAATGTACTACGTGTGCATCGAGTCAGGGCCCACACCGCAGATCAAAGGGAGAAATGCAACAATACAACGTGGGAGTCCCATTCGAGAGAATTGCTGTGGATATTGCTGGGCCATTTCCGGAATCAGAAAATGGTAATCGCTACATTCTAGTGGTCATTGATTATTTCAGCAAGTGGCCAGAAGCTTACGCAATTCCAAACCAAGAAGCAGTAACCGTCGCAGAACAAATTGTTACTAACTGGGTGAGCAGATTTGGAGCGCCACGTGAACTACACTCCGATCAAGGGCGCAATTTTGAATCTCAAATATTCAAACACGTGTGCCAAATGCTGGGAATAAACAAAACGAGGACAACTCCATTACACCCACAGTCCGATGGAATGGTGGAACGTTTCAACAGGACATTGAACTCAAACCTATCCAAACTCGTCAGCGAGAGGCAACAGGACTGGGACCAGCACATCCCTCTATTTTTAATGGCCTATAGAACATCGGTGCATTCAACAACAGGAGAAACTCCGTCCCGAGTCATCTTTGGAAGAAATATTCGAGTCCCTGCGGAGCTAATGTTTGGAGTGCCACCAGACCAACCAACCAATGCTAAAGATTATGTCTCGGATCTTAGATGTCGACTAAAGACAATTTATAACCTGGTCAGAGATAAAATTGATTTGGCGTCCGACCGCATGAAGACGAGGTATGATCAACGGGCGAACTCATCAGGATTCCAAGAAGGCGATTTGATAATCTGTTTTAAAACACCTTCCTCCCGGAGGCATATTCATCAGGCACAGCAAGATGCTACTCTCAAACCCTCTCGTTAACATCAAAGTAAGGTTTGAGCGCCCTAGTTGGGTACTCCGTCAGTCATCCTACAAATGGTGACGTGAGCAACACGTCTTTTCGCACTCCTAACCTTTGCGTCGAGATTTTCCTCATTATAGGGTGTCTGGTCAATACACGGTCGGCAATGAGGGGCCTCAAATTTACATCTTCATTTTTCTAATATCCCTAAACCACATTATTATGTTTTGGATTTCAATCCGAAATATTGTGTAGAATGTAGTTTGCCAATCGATTCCACCGGCACTCTAAATTCTTTATCTATTATTCTAAATCCTAATTTTCAGAGTATGCTGATACGAAATTAATTTTGGAATCAGACTTCCTTAGGGTTGTATCAATTTGCATCTCTGATCAGTATCAGACATAGGATGCCTAGCGGATACTTAAAGTATCAATACATTATTATGTAACTTCAGACAATCCGATATATTCAAGGGTATAGGTCCTCTGTTGTGAGATAATTCATCTCTGGTGCAGACGTTTACACTTTTCCTTTGTGTACTTAGTTGCCACTTACCACGCTCTATCTTACCCCTGTGTATAATCTTGATGAATCTTATAATAATATTTATGCAATATAGTCAAAGCAATATAATCAAAAACAATATAATCAAAATTTAAAAATAATGTAATTAAAAATTAATAAAAATGAAATCACTCTTTTCCCTCTTCCTCTATTCTTCCATCCTCCCACGAATCTCCTATTATTTTGCTAACTACTTCCCATCTTCTTATTTTATGATTCCTAATTACTACCATTTCCTATTATCCTATAGTATGGTTGCAGTTTCCTGCACCACCACTTGTAGGATTTTCCCATCTCCCTGGTTGGCTTGACCGGTTTCGGGCATCACCACTAGCCCTCATCAGAAGCCTTTTTTCTACGTTCCTGGCTATGTTTCCCTCTCACCACTATACTAATTTTCAAAATTTTATATTTTTTATTTTAAAATTCTTCTTAAATTCTTCTCAAATTTTCTTCTAAAATTCTTCTATTCTTCTAAAATTCTTCTATTCAAAATTTCTTACTTCCTCTATCCTTTGGACATCAATATGTCCTATTCCTAAAAATCCCAATAAGAAAAAATTATTTTATAACAAAAAACAAAAATTCAAACTCCCACTTACCCCAATTCCTTTAATTTCGTCATCCCTCTCACCACAAAATTTTCTCTCACACGCGCTAAACCGAAAAACCAAAACAAAAACGATCACAACAACAACAACAAAACATTTACTACTTTTCTCAAAGCGACCACAACAATACCGACGACAACAATAGAAACACTTACTACTTGTTTTCTGTTCAAATAGATTTAAAATAATTAAGAATTAATTCCGCGATCTACCGATCTAAGCACTCCCGCCAATTTTCGATCGCGACTGACGCTTGCGATTTCCCGAATCACGTCATCCGTCAATATTTCCGGTCGTGTTCGCGAACTCTGTCGACTCTCGCGCTCTATTTTTTATCTGCTCGCCCGCTCTTCTTCTTCTTAACTTTTCGGCCCGATGCTTTGTTGTTGTTTTCTATGCGTCTTCCTGTTATCACTTTCTTACATTCTATAATCTAATATGTGTGGCTTTTTCTAATTTTGTGTGGTTTCTGGAGATCATTTTTCTCGGATACCATCTTTTTACACTATACATGCCTTGATTGGCTTTAGTGATCATTTTGGGGTGTTTCTAAATTTAATAGGTCTTTTTTATTGGTCCTTTTTCCTAAATCGGAGTATTTTCTTTCTCCTTTCTTCTTATTTCCAAGGTTCATGTGGTTGTTTCTTATTACCTATTGGGGCCTTATTCTTATTATTATATGTTCCAATTTGTTTTGAAACATTTTCAACAAACTATAATATTCTCCGGATTCTCCTATTTCTATTCTTAGGATTTATTTGTCAGTTGACATTTCCTGTTGTTCGTTCTACTCAACTTATACTAGGCTTCGCGGTATTTTCAATATAATTTTCGCGGTGTTTTCTAACTAGAATCATGTTATGATTTTAGTATATTTAAACGCTTAAGCGTTGACATAATTATTGACCACCGTAAGCATTCTGTAGATCTGTTCGTTTCTACAATACCTTTCTGGTATTCGATAAATTACTGAGACTACTCTAGCCCGGCTGTCAACGCATATGTCCTCCCAATTACTCTATATTTTGTTAATTTTGTTGGTAAGTACCTCTCTCAAACTTGATTTTAATGCTAACATTTAACCCAATTCCATCGCAATTAATACAGTAAGGATTTCCTTGCATTTACTATCTCCCGAATAAGTTAACGCTAACTAGGAGTCATCCCACTAGCTCACTCTTACGAGAGGCTGTGGTAACAAAGGAATCCTAGTATATTTATAACAACTCTAATCTTGCCTAGGGAATAATTCCCTAGTGTATTTTCAAGTTTTGAAAACTAGTACATACTACCAACTTCGGTTCACTCTGCCAATTATAACTAAGTGTTATAGTCGGTATTCTATTTGAACATGCTTTGTCGATGCACATCCATCTCTCAAACCAAAAACTCGGCGCAGTTTTGTATTATTTCGTTCAATACAATCTACCTCGAGATATGCTTTCCATATAAACCGCATTATTACTTACTTAATTTATTTTTATTTTTATTATTATGTTGTTGGTCTTTTTTTCTTCTTCTTTCCTCACCCCATCCGTTGGTCTCAGACCGTGAACAGGCCGCCAAAGTGTCTCCCTGATTTGGGAATCTAGACCATCGATAAAATCTACACAATCGTCCCGTATTATTTGCACTAATTCGGTGACGCTATTATGGACACATCGAAGGAAATTCAGAAGAAACCGATGACAATTCGTCCTCCTTCATCGGTTCCTTCGACACCTCCGCGACCCCCCACGCGAGTCTCCTTAGGATCTGGGCTCGTCTCCTATCCTTGGGGATTCCAAAGAATCCGAAGTTGGCCCGATATGAAAATTATTTTTTAAATTTACTCTACCGCGGTTTAACTATGTTGCTGGTCTTTTCTTCTTCTTTCCTCACCCCATCCGATGGTCTCAGACCGTGAACAGGCCGCCAAAGTGTCTCCCTGATTTGGGAATCTAGACCATCGATAAAATCTACATAATCGTCCCGTATTATTTGCACTAATTCGGTGACGCTATTATGGACACATCGACGGAAATTCAGAAGAAACCGATGACAATTCGTCCTCCTTCATCGGTTCCTTCGACACCTCCGCGACCCCCCACGCGAGTCTCCTTGGGATCTGGGCTCGTCTCCTATCCTTGGAGATTCCAAAGAATCCGAAGTTGGCCAGATATGAAAATCGAAATACTCTATCACGGCTTTAAAAACGAAATTACTCTACTCCGGTTTTCAAACAAAATACTCTACCACGGCTTATATGGAAACTGTTATTTATTTTTTTAATTTTTATAAAATTTATTAGGCTGTTGGTCTTTTTTCTTTATTCTTTATGAATATTACGTTACTCTACCACGGTTTCTATGCAAACTCTTCATCTAATGTTTACTAAACTTTTTTAACTCGATTTTAATCCGATTTTAATCTATCCTACATTTGTGTGGTTTCTTATCCTTTCCGCTTTACCTGTATGTCGAGTCCCTTTAGCCTGCGAAATCGCGCTACTAGGCGCAAAGCTATTCTCCATTTTTGGATTTTTTGTTATCTTGCCTACTTTCGGATAACCGGCCCGCCTCTGACATCTCAGCTACAGCGGATAGGTCAATCTTTATATTTTATTTTATTACATGATAATCTGTTTTAAAACACCTTCCTCCCGGAGGCATATTCATCAGGCACAGCAAGATGCTACTCTCAAACCCTCTCGTTAACATCAAAGTAAGGTTTGAGCGCCCTATTTGGGTACTCCGTCAGTCATCCTACAAATGGTGACGTGAGCAACACGTCTTTTCGCACTCCTAACCTTTGCGTCGAGATTTTCCTCATTATAGGGTGTCTGGTCAATACACGGTCGGCAATGAGGGGCCTCAAATTTACATCTTCATTTTTCTAATATCCCTAAACCACATTATTATGTTTTGGATTTCAATCCGAAATATTGTGTAGAATGTAGTTTGCCAATCGATTCCACCGGCACTCTAAATTCTTTATCTATTATTCTAAATCCTAATTTTCAGAGTATGCTGATACGAAATTAATTTTGGAATCAGACTTCCTTAGGGTTGTATCAATTTGCATCTCTGATCAGTATCAGACATAGGATGCCTAGCGGATACTTAAAGTATCAATACATTATTATGTAACTTCAGACAATCCGATATATTCAAGGGTATAGGTCCTCTGTTGTGAGATAATTCATCTCTGGTGCAGACGTTTACACTTTTCCTTTGTGTACTTAGTTGCCACTTACCACGCTCTATCTTACCCCTGTGTATAATCTTGATGAATCTTATAATAATATTTATGCAATATAGTCAAAGCAATATAATCAAAAACAATATAATCAAAATTTAAAAATAATGTAATTAAAAATTAATAAAAATGAAATCACTCTTTTCCCTCTTCCTCTATTCTTCCATCCTCCCACGAATCTCCTATTATTTTGCTAACTACTTCCCATCTTCTTATTTTATGATTCCTAATTACTACCATTTCCTATTATCCTATAGTATGGTTGCAGTTTCCTGCACCACCACTTGTAGGATTTTCCCATCTCCCTGGTTGGCTTGACCGGTTTCGGGCATCACCACTAGCCCTCATCAGAAGCCTTTTTTCTACGTTCCTGGCTATGTTTCCCTCTCACCACTATACTAATTTTCAAAATTTTATATTTTTTATTTTAAAATTCTTCTTAAATTCTTCTCAAATTTTCTTCTAAAATTCTTCTATTCTTCTAAAATTCTTCTATTCAAAATTTCTTACTTCCTCTATCCTTTGGACATCAATATGTCCTATTCCTAAAAATCCCAATAAGAAAAAATTATTTTATAACAAAAAACAAAAATTCAAACTCCCACTTACCCCAATTCCTTTAATTTCGTCATCCCTCTCACCACAAAATTTTCTCTCACACGCGCTAAACCGAAAAACCAAAACAAAAACGATCACAACAACAACAACAAAACATTTACTACTTTTCTCAAAGCGACCACAACAATACCGACGACAACAATAGAAACACTTACTACTTGTTTTCTGTTCAAATAGATTTAAAATAATTAAGAATTAATTCCGCGATCTACCGATCTAAGCACTCCCGCCAATTTTCGATCGCGACTGACGCTTGCGATTTCCCGAATCACGTCATCCGTCAATATTTCCGGTCGTGTTCGCGAACTCTGTCGACTCTCGCGCTCTATTTTTTATCTGCTCGCCCGCTCTTCTTCTTCTTAACTTTTCGGCTCGATGCTTTGTTGTTGTTTTCTATGCGTCTTCCTGTTATCACTTTCTTACATTCTATAATCTAATATGTGTGGCTTTTTCTAATTTTGTGTGGTTTCTGGAGATCATTTTCCTCGGATACCATCTTTTTACACTATACATGCCTTGATTGGCTTTAGTGATCATTTTGGGGTGTTTCTAAATTTAATAGGTCTTTTTTATTGGTCCTTTTTCCTAAATCGGAGTATTTTCTTTCTCCTTTCTTCTTATTTCCAAGGTTCATGTGGTTGTTTCTTATTACCTATTGGGGCCTTATTCTTATTATTATATGTTCCAATTTGTTTTGAAACATTTTCAACAAACTATACTATTCTCCGGATTCTCCTATTTCTATTCTTAGGATTTATTTGTCAGTTGACATTTCCTGTTGTTCGTTCTACTCAACTTATACTAGGCTTCGCGGTATTTTCAATATAATTTTCGCGGTGTTTTCTAACTAGAATCATGTTATGATTTTAGTATATTTAAACGCTTAAGCGTTGACATAATTATTGACCACCGTAAGCATTCTGTAGATCTGTTCGTTTCTACAATACCTTTCTGGTATTCGATAAATTACTGAGACTACTCTAGCCCGGCTGTCAACGCATATGTCCTCCCAATTACTCTATATTTTGTTAATTTTGTTGGTAAGTGCCTCTCTCAAACTTGATTTTAATGCTAACATTTAACCCAATTCCATCGCAATTAATACAGTAAGGATTTCCTTGCATTTACTATCTCCCGAATAAGTTAACGCTAACTAGGAGTCATCCCACTAGCTCACTCTTACGAGAGGCTGTGGTAACAAAGGAATCCTAGTATATTTATAACAACTCTAATCTTGCCTAGGGAATAATTCCCTAGTGTATTTTCAAGTTTTGAAAACTAGTACATACTACCAACTTCGGTTCACTCTGCCAATTATAACTAAGTGTTATAGTCGGTATTCTATTTGAACATGCTTTGTCGATGCACATCCATCTCTCAAACCAAAAACTCGGCGCAGTTTTGTATTATTTCGTTCAATACAATCTACCTCGAGATATGCTTTCCATATAAACCGCATTATTACTTACAATTTATTTTTATTTTTATTATTATGTTGTTGGTCTTTTTCTCTTCTTCTTTCCTCACCCCATCCGTTGGTCTCAGACCGTGAACAGGCCGCCAAAGTGTCTCCCTGATTTGGGAATCTAGACCATCGATAAAATCTACACAATCGTCCCGTATTATTTGCACTAATTCGGTGACGCTATTATGGACACATCGAAGGAAATTCAGAAGAAACCGATGACAATTCGTCCTCCTTCATCGGTTCCTTCGACACCTCCGCGACCCCCCACGCGAGTCTCCTTGGGATCTGGGCTCGTCTCCTATCCTTGGAGATTCCAAAGAATCCGAAGTTGGCCCGATATGAAAATTATTTTTTAAATTTACTCTACCGCGGTTTAACTATGTTGCTGGTCTTTTCTTCTTCTTTCCTCACCCCATCCGTTGGTCTCAGACCGTGAACAGGCCGCCAAAGTGTCTCCCTGATTTGGGAATCTAGACCATCGATAAAATCTACATAATCGTCCCGTATTATTTGCACTAATTCGGTGACGCTATTATGGACACATCGACGGAAATTCAGAAGAAACCGATGACAATTCGTCCTCCTTCATCGGTTCCTTCGACACCTCCGCGACCCCCCACGCGAGTCTCCTTGGGATCTGGGCTCGTCTCCTATCCTTGGAGATTCCAAAGAATCCGAAGTTGGCCAGATATGAAAATCGAAATACTCTATCACGGCCTTAAAAACGAAATTACTCTACTCCGGTTTTCAAACAAAATACTCTACCACGGCTTATATGGAAACTGTTATTTATTTTTTTAATTTTTATAAAATTTATTAGGCTGTTGGTCTTTTTTCTTTATTCTTTATGAATATTACGTTACTCTACCACGGTTTCTATGCAAACTCTTCATCTAATGTTTACTAAACTTTTTTAACTCGATTTTAATCCGATTTTAATCTATCCTACATTTGTGTGGTTTCTTATCCTTTCCGCTTTACCTGTATGTCGAGTCCCTTTAGCCTGCGAAATCGCGCTACTAGGCGCAAAGCTATTCTCCATTTTTGGATTTTTTGTTATCTTGCCTACTTTCGGATAACCGGCCCGCCTCTGACATCTCAGCTACAGCGGATAGGTCAATCTTTATATTTTATTTTATTACATGATAATCTGTTTTAAAACACCTTCCTCCCGGAGGCATATTCATCAGGCACAGCAAGATGCTACTCTCAAACCCTCTCGTTAACATCAAAGTAAGGTTTGAGCGCCCTAGTTGGGTACTCCGTCAGTCATCCTACAAATGGTGACGTGAGCAACACGTCTTTTCGCACTCCTAACCTTTGCGTCGAGATTTTCCTCATTATAGGGTGTCTGGTCAATACACGGTCGGCAATGAGGGGCCTCAAATTTACATCTTCATTTTTCTAATATCCCTAAACCACATTATTATGTTTTGGATTTCAATCCGAAATATTGTGTAGAATGTAGTTTGCCAATCGATTCCACCGGCACTCTAAATTCTTTATCTATTATTCTAAATCCTAATTTTCAGAGTATGCTGATACGAAATTAATTTTGGAATCAGACTTCCTTAGGGTTGTATCAATTTGCATCTCTGATCAGTATCAGACATAGGATGCCTAGCGGATACTTAAAGTATCAATACATTATTATGTAACTTCAGACAATCCGATATATTCAAGGGTATAGGTCCTCTGTTGTGAGATAATTCATCTCTGGTGCAGACGTTTACACTTTTCCTTTGTGTACTTAGTTGCCACTTACCACGCTCTATCTTACCCCTGTGTATAATCTTGATGAATCTTATAATAATATTTATGCAATATAGTCAAAGCAATATAATCAAAAACAATATAATCAAAATTTAAAAATAATGTAATTAAAAATTAATAAAAATGAAATCACTCTTTTCCCTCTTCCTCTATTCTTCCATCCTCCCACGAATCTCCTATTATTTTGCTAACTACTTCCCATCTTCTTATTTTATGATTCCTAATTACTACCATTTCCTATTATCCTATAGTATGGTTGCAGTTTCCTGCACCACCACTTGTAGGATTTTCCCATCTCCCTGGTTGGCTTGACCGGTTTCGGGCATCACCACTAGCCCTCATCAGAAGCCTTTTTTCTACGTTCCTGGCTATGTTTCCCTCTCACCACTATACTAATTTTCAAAATTTTATATTTTTTATTTTAAAATTCTTCTTAAATTCTTCTCAAATTTTCTTCTAAAATTCTTCTATTCTTCTAAAATTCTTCTATTCAAAATTTCTTACTTCCTCTATCCTTTGGACATCAATATGTCCTATTCCTAAAAATCCCAATAAGAAAAAATTATTTTATAACAAAAAACAAAAATTCAAACTCCCACTTACCCCAATTCCTTTAATTTCGTCATCCCTCTCACCACAAAATTTTCTCTCACACGCGCTAAACCGAAAAACCAAAACAAAAACGATCACAACAACAACAACAAAACATTTACTACTTTTCTCAAAGCGACCACAACAATACCGACGACAACAATAGAAACACTTACTACTTGTTTTCTGTTCAAATAGATTTAAAATAATTAAGAATTAATTCCGCGATCTACCGATCTAAGCACTCCCGCCAATTTTCGATCGCGACTGACGCTTGCGATTTCCCGAATCACGTCATCCGTCAATATTTCCGGTCGTGTTCGCGAACTCTGTCGACTCTCGCGCTCTATTTTTTATCTGCTCGCCCGCTCTTCTTCTTCTTAACTTTTCGGCCCGATGCTTTGTTGTTGTTTTCTATGCGTCTTCCTGTTATCACTTTCTTACATTCTATAATCTAATATGTGTGGCTTTTTCTAATTTTGTGTGGTTTCTGGAGATCATTTTCCTCGGATACCATCTTTTTACACTATACATGCCTTGATTGGCTTTAGTGATCATTTTGGGGTGTTTCTAAATTTAATAGGTCTTTTTTATTGGTCCTTTTTCCTAAATCGGAGTATTTTCTTTCTCCTTTCTTCTTATTTCCAAGGTTCATGTGGTTGTTTCTTATTACCTATTGGGGCCTTATTCTTATTATTATATGTTCCAATTTGTTTTGAAACATTTTCAACAAACTATACTATTCTCCGGATTCTCCTATTTCTATTCTTAGGATTTATTTGTCAGTTGACATTTCCTGTTGTTCGTTCTACTCAACTTATACTAGGCTTCGCGGTATTTTCAATATAATTTTCGCGGTGTTTTCTAACTAGAATCATGTTATGATTTTAGTATATTTAAACGCTTAAGCGTTGACATAATTATTGACCACCGTAAGCATTCTGTAGATCTGTTCGTTTCTACAATACCTTTCTGGTATTCGATAAATTACTGAGACTACTCTAGCCCGGCTGTCAACGCATATGTCCTCCCAATTACTCTATATTTTGTTAATTTTGTTGGTAAGTACCTCTCTCAAACTTGATTTTAATGCTAACATTTAAACCAATTCCATCGCAATTAATACAGTAAGGATTTCCTTGCATTTACTATCTCCCGAATAAGTTAACGCTAACTAGGAGTCATCCCACTAGCTCACTCTTACGAGAGGCTGTGGTAAAAAAGGAATCCTAGTATATTTATAACAACTCTAATCTTGCCTAGGGAATAATTCCCTAGTGTATTTTCAAGTTTTGAAAACTAGTACATACTACCAACTTCGGTTCACTCTGCCAATTATAACTAAGTGTTATAGTCGGTATTCTATTTGAACATGCTTTGTCGATGCACATCCATCTCTCAAACCAAAAACTCGGCGCAGTTTTGTATTATTTCGTTCAATACAATCTACCTCGAGATATGCTTTCCATATAAACCGCATTATTACTTACAATTTATTTTTATTTTTATTATTATGTTGTTGGTCTTTTTTTCTTCTTCTTTCCTCACCCCATCCGTTGGTCTCAGACCGTGAACAGGCCGCCAAAGTGTCTCCCTGATTTGGGAATCTAGACCATCGATAAAATCTACACAATCGTCCCGTATTATTTGCACTAATTCGGTGACGCTATTATGGACACATCGAAGGAAATTCAGAAGAAACCGATGACAATTCGTCCTCCTTCATCGGTTCCTTCGACACCTCCGCGACCCCCCACGCGAGTCTCCTTGGGATCTGGGCTCGTCTCCTATCCTTGGAGATTCCAAAGAATCCGAAGTTGGCCCGATATGAAAATTATTTTTTAAATTTACTCTACCGCGGTTTAACTATGTTGCTGGTCTTTTCTTCTTCTTTCCTCACCCCATCCGTTGGTCTCAGACCGTGAACAGGCCGCCAAAGTGTCTCCCTGATTTGGGAATCTAGACCATCGATAAAATCTACATAATCGTCCCGTATTATTTGCACTAATTCGGTGACGCTATTATGGACACATCGACGGAAATTCAGAAGAAACCGATGACAATTCGTCCTCCTTCATCGGTTCCTTCGACACCTCCGCGACCCCCCACGCGAGTCTCCTTGGGATCTGGGCTCGTCTCCTATCCTTGGAGATTCCAAAGAATCCCAAGTTGGCCAGATATGAAAATCGAAATACTCTATCACGGCTTTAAAAACGAAATTACTCTACTCCGGTTTTCAAACAAAATACTCTACCACGGCTTATATGGAAACTGTTATTTATTTTTTTAATTTTTATAAAATTTATTAGGCTGTTGGTCTTTTTTCTTTATTCTTTATGAATATTACGTTACTCTACCACGGTTTCTATGCAAACTCTTCATCTAATGTTTACTAAACTTTTTTAACTCGATTTTAATCCGATTTTAATCTATCCTACATTTGTGTGGTTTCTTATCCTTTCCGCTTTACCTGTATGTCGAGTCCCTTTAGCCTGCGAAATCGCGCTACTAGGCGCAAAGCTATTCTCCATTTTTGGATTTTTTGTTATCTTGCCTACTTTCGGATAACCGGCCCGCCTCTGACATCTCAGCTACAGCGGATAGGTCAATCTTTATATTTTATTTTATTACATGATAATCTGTTTTAAAACACCTTCCTCCCGGAGGCATATTCATCAGGCACAGCAAGATGCTACTCTCAAACCCTCTCGTTAACATCAAAGTAAGGTTTGAGCGCCCTAGTTGGGTACTCCGTCAGTCATCCTACAAATGGTGACGTGAGCAACACGTCTTTTCGCACTCCTAACCTTTGCGTCGAGATTTTCCTCATTATAGGGTGTCTGGTCAATACACGGTCGGCAATGAGGGGCCTCAAATTTACATCTTCATTTTTCTAATATCCCTAAACCACATTATTATGTTTTGGATTTCAATCCGAAATATTGTGTAGAATGTAGTTTGCCAATCGATTCCACCGGCACTCTAAATTCTTTATCTATTATTCTAAATCCTAATTTTCAGAGTATGCTGATACGAAATTAATTTTGGAATCAGACTTCCTTAGGGTTGTATCAATTTGCATCTCTGATCAGTATCAGACATAGGATGCCTAGCGGATACTTAAAGTATCAATACATTATTATGTAACTTCAGACAATCCGATATATTCAAGGGTATAGGTCCTCTGTTGTGAGATAATTCATCTCTGGTGCAGACGTTTACACTTTTCCTTTGTGTACTTAGTTGCCACTTACCACGCTCTATCTTACCCCTGTGTATAATCTTGATGAATCTTATAATAATATTTATGCAATATAGTCAAAGCAATATAATCAAAAACAATATAATCAAAATTTAAAAATAATGTAATTAAAAATTAATAAAAATGAAATCACTCTTTTCCCTCTTCCTCTATTCTTCCATCCTCCCACGAATCTCCTATTATTTTGCTAACTACTTCCCATCTTCTTATTTTATGATTCCTAATTACTACCATTTCCTATTATCCTATAGTATGGTTGCAGTTTCCTGCACCACCACTTGTAGGATTTTCCCATCTCCCTGGTTGGCTTGACCGGTTTCGGGCATCACCACTAGCCCTCATCAGAAGCCTTTTTTCTACGTTCCTGGCTATGTTTCCCTCTCACCACTATACTAATTTTCAAAATTTTATATTTTTTATTTTAAAATTCTTCTTAAATTCTTCTCAAATTTTCTTCTAAAATTCTTCTATTCTTCTAAAATTCTTCTATTCAAAATTTCTTACTTCCTCTATCCTTTGGACATCAATATGTCCTATTCCTAAAAATCCCAATAAGAAAAAATTATTTTATAACAAAAAACAAAAATTCAAACTCCCACTTACCCCAATTCCTTTAATTTCGTCATCCCTCTCACCACAAAATTTTCTCTCACACGCGCTAAACCGAAAAACCAAAACAAAAACGATCACAACAACAACAACAAAACATTTACTACTTTTCTCAAAGCGACCACAACAATACCGACGACAACAATAGAAACACTTACTACTTGTTTTCTGTTCAAATAGATTTAAAATAATTAAGAATTAATTCCGCGATCTACCGATCTAAGCACTCCCGCCAATTTTCGATCGCGACTGACGCTTGCGATTTCCCGAATCACGTCATCCGTCAATATTTCCGGTCGTGTTCGCGAACTCTGTCGACTCTCGCGCTCTATTTTTTATCTGCTCGCCCGCTCTTCTTCTTCTTAACTTTTCGGCCCGATGCTTTGTTGTTGTTTTCTATGCGTCTTCCTGTTATCACTTTCTTACATTCTATAATCTAATATGTGTGGCTTTTTCTAATTTTGTGTGGTTTCTGGAGATCATTTTCCTCGGATACCATCTTTTTACACTATACATGCCTTGATTGGCTTTAGTGATCATTTTGGGGTGTTTCTAAATTTAATAGGTCTTTTTTATTGGTCCTTTTTCCTAAATCGGAGTATTTTCTTTCTCCTTTCTTCTTATTTCCAAGGTTCATGTGGTTGTTTCTTATTACCTATTGGGGCCTTATTCTTATTATTATATGTTCCAATTTGTTTTGAAACATTTTCAACAAACTATACTATTCTCCGGATTCTCCTATTTCTATTCTTAGGATTTATTTGTCAGTTGACATTTCCTGTTGTTCGTTCTACTCAACTTATACTAGGCTTCGCGGTATTTTCAATATAATTTTCGCGGTGTTTTCTAACTAGAATCATGTTATGATTTTAGTATATTTAAACGCTTAAGCGTTGACATAATTATTGACCACCGTAAGCATTCTGTAGATCTGTTCGTTTCTACAATACCTTTCTGGTATTCGATAAATTACTGAGACTACTCTAGCCCGGCTGTCAACGCATATGTCCTCCCAATTACTCTATATTTTGTTAATTTTGTTGGTAAGTACCTCTCTCAAACTTGATTTTAATGCTAACATTTAACCCAATTCCATCGCAATTAATACAGTAAGGATTTCCTTGCATTTACTATCTCCCGAATAAGTTAACGCTAACTAGGAGTCATCCCACTAGCTCACTCTTACGAGAGGCTGTGGTAACAAAGGAATCCTAGTATATTTATAACAACTCTAATCTTGCCTAGGGAATAATTCCCTAGTGTATTTTCAAGTTTTGAAAACTAGTACATACTACCAACTTCGGTTCACTCTGCCAATTATAACTAAGTGTTATAGTCGGTATTCTATTTGAACATGCTTTGTCGATGCACATCCATCTCTCAAACCAAAAACTCGGCGCAGTTTTGTATTATTTCGTTCAATACAATCTACCTCGAGATATGCTTTCCATATAAACCGCATTATTACTTACAATTTATTTTTATTTTTATTATTATGTTGTTGGTCTTTTTTTCTTCTTCTTTCCTCACCCCATCCGTTGGTCTCAGACCGTGAACAGGCCGCCAAAGTGTCTCCCTGATTTGGGAATCTAGACCATCGATAAAATCTACACAATCGTCCCGTATTATTTGCACTAATTCGGTGACGCTATTATGGACACATCGAAGGAAATTCAGAAGAAACCGATGACAATTCGTCCTCCTTCATCGGTTCCTTCGACACCTCCGCGACCCCCCACGCGAGTCTCCTTGGGATCTGGGCTCGTCTCCTATCCTTGGAGATTCCAAAGAATCCGAAGTTGGCCCGATATGAAAATTATTTTTTAAATTTACTCTACCGCGGTTTAACTATGTTGCTGGTCTTTTCTTCTTCTTTCCTCACCCCATCCGTTGGTCTCAGACCGTGAACAGGCCGCCAAAGTGTCTCCCTGATTTGGGAATCTAGACCATCGATAAAATCTACATAATCGTCCCGTATTATTTGCACTAATTCGGTGACGCTATTATGGACACATCGACGGAAATTCAGAAGAAACCGATGACAATTCGTCCTCCTTCATCGGTTCCTTCGACACCTCCGCGACCCCCCACGCGAGTCTCCTTGGGATCTGGGCTCGTCTCCTATCCTTGGAGATTCCAAAGAATCCGAAGTTGGCCAGATATGAAAATCGAAATACTCTATCACGGCTTTAAAAACGAAATTACTCTACTCCGGTTTTCAAACAAAATACTCTACCACGGCTTATATGGAAACTGTTATTTATTTTTTTAATTTTTATAAAATTTATTAGGCTGTTGGTCTTTTTTCTTTATTCTTTATGAATATTACGTTACTCTACCACGGTTTCTATGCAAACTCTTCATCTAATGTTTACTAAACTTTTTTAACTCGATTTTAATCCGATTTTAATCTATCCTACATTTGTGTGGTTTCTTATCCTTTCCGCTTTACCTGTATGTCGAGTCCCTTTAGCCTGCGAAATCGCGCTACTAGGCGCAAAGCTATTCTCCATTTTTGGATTTTTTGTTATCTTGCCTACTTTCGGATAACCGGCCCGCCTCTGACATCTCAGCTACAGCGGATAGGTCAATCTTTATATTTTATTTTATTACATGATAATCTGTTTTAAAACACCTTCCTCCCGGAGGCATACTCATCAGGCACAGCAAGATGCTACTCTCAAACCCTCTCGTTAACATCAAAGTAAGGTTTGAGCGCCCTAGTTGGGTACTCCGTCAGTCATCCTACAAATGGTGACGTGAGCAACACGTCTTTTCGCACTCCTAACCTTTGCGTCGAGATTTTCCTCATTATAGGGTGTCTGGTCAATACACGGTCGGCAATGAGGGGCCTCAAATTTACATCTTCATTTTTCTAATATCCCTAAACCACATTATTATGTTTTGGATTTCAATCCGAAATATTGTGTAGAATGTAGTTTGCCAATCGATTCCACCGGCACTCTAAATTCTTTATCTATTATTCTAAATCCTAATTTTCAGAGTATGCTGATACGAATTAATTTTGGAATCAGACTTCCTTAGGGTTGTATCAATTTGCATCTCTGATCAGTATCAGACATAGGATGCCTAGCGGATACTTAAAGTATCAATACATTATTATGTAACTTCAGACAATCCGATATATTCAAGGGTATAGGTCCTCTGTTGTGAGATAATTCATCTCTGGTGCAGACGTTTACACTTTTCCTTTGTGTACTTAGTTGCCACTTACCACGCTCTATCTTACCCCTGTGTATAATCTTGATGAATCTTATAATAATATTTATGCAATATAGTCAAAGCAATATAATCAAAAACAATATAATCAAAATTTAAAAATAATGTAATTAAAAATTAATAAAAATGAAATCACTCTTTTCCCTCTTCCTCTATTCTTCCATCCTCCCACGAATCTCCTATTATTTTGCTAACTACTTCCCATCTTCTTATTTTATGATTCCTAATTACTACCATTTCCTATTATCCTATAGTATGGTTGCAGTTTCCTGCACCACCACTTGTAGGATTTTCCCATCTCCCTGGTTGGCTTGACCGGTTTCGGGCATCACCACTAGCCCTCATCAGAAGCCTTTTTTCTACGTTCCTGGCTATGTTTCCCTCTCACCACTATACTAATTTTCAAAATTTTATATTTTTTATTTTAAAATTCTTCTTAAATTCTTCTCAAATTATCTTCTAAAATTCTTCTATTCTTCTAAAATTCTTCTATTCAAAATTTCTTACTTCCTCTATCCTTTGGACATCAATATGTCCTATTCCTAAAAATCCCAATAAGAAAAAATTATTTTATAACAAAAAACAAAAATTCAAACTCCCACTTACCCCAATTCCTTTAATTTCGTCATCCCTCTCACCACAAAATTTTCTCTCACACGCGCTAAACCGAAAAACCAAAACAAAAACGATCACAACAACAACAACAAAACATTTACTACTTTTCTCAAAGCGACCACAACAATACCGACGACAACAATAGAAACACTTACTACTTGTTTTCTGTTCAAATAGATTTAAAATAATTAAGAATTAATTCCGCGATCTACCGATCTAAGCACTCCCGCCAATTTTCGATCGCGACTGACGCTTGCGATTTCCCGAATCACGTCATCCGTCAATATTTCCGGTCGTGTTCGCGAACTCTGTCGACTCTCGCGCTCTATTTTTTATCTGCTCGCCCGCTCTTCTTCTTCTTAACTTTTCGGCCCGATGCTTTGTTGTTGTTTTCTATGCGTCTTCCTGTTATCACTTTCTTACATTCTATAATCTAATATGTGTGGCTTTTTCTAATTTTGTGTGGTTTCTGGAGATCATTTTCCTCGGATACCATCTTTTTACACTATACATGCCTTGATTGGCTTTAGTGATCATTTTGGGGTGTTTCTAAATTTAATAGGTCTTTTTTATTGGTCCTTTTTCCTAAATCGGAGTATTTTCTTTCTCCTTTCTTCTTATTTCCAAGGTTCATGTGGTTGTTTCTTATTACCTATTGGGGCCTTATTCTTATTATTATATGTTCCAATTTGTTTTGAAACATTTTCAACAAACTATAATATTCTCCGGATTCTCCTATTTCTATTCTTAGGATTTATTTGTCAGTTGACATTTCCTGTTGTTCGTTCTACTCAACTTATACTAGGCTTCGCGGTATTTTCAATATAATTTTCGCGGTGTTTTCTAACTAGAATCATGTTATGATTTTAGTATATTTAAACGCTTAAGCGTTGACATAATTATTGACCACCGTAAGCATTCTGTAGATCTGTTCGTTTCTACAATACCTTTCTGGTATTCGATAAATTACTGAGACTACTCTAGCCCGGCTGTCAACGCATATGTCCTCCCAATTACTCTATATTTTGTTAATTTTGTTGGTAAGTACCTCTCTCAAACTTGATTTTAATGCTAACATTTAAACCAATTCCATCGCAATTAATACAGTAAGGATTTCCTTGCATTTACTATCTCCCGAATAAGTTAACGCTAACTAGGAGTCATCCCACTAGCTCACTCTTACGAGAGGCTGTGGTAAAAAAGGAATCCTAGTATATTTATAACAACTCTAATCTTGCCTAGGGAATAATTCCCTAGTGTATTTTCAAGTTTTGAAAACTAGTACATACTACCAACTTCGGTTCACTCTGCCAATTATAACTAAGTGTTATAGTCGGTATTCTATTTGAACATGCTTTGTCGATGCACATCCATCTCTCAAACCAAAAACTCGGCGCAGTTTTGTATTATTTCGTTCAATACAATCTACCTCGAGATATGCTTTCCATATAAACCGCATTATTACTTACAATTTATTTTTATTTTTATTATTATGTTGTTGGTCTTTTTTTCTTCTTCTTTCCTCACCCCATCCGTTGGTCTCAGACCGTGAACAGGCCGCCAAAGTGTCTCCCTGATTTGGGAATCTAGACCATCGATAAAATCTACACAATCGTCCCGTATTATTTGCACTAATTCGGTGACGCTATTATGGACACATCGAAGGAAATTCAGAAGAAACCGATGACAATTCGTCCTCCTTCATCGGTTCCTTCGACACCTCCGCGACCCCCCACGCGAGTCTCCTTGGGATCTGGGCTCGTCTCCTATCCTTGGAGATTCCAAAGAATCCGAAGTTGGCCCGATATGAAAATTATTTTTTAAATTTACTCTACCGCGGTTTAACTATGTTGCTGGTCTTTTCTTCTTCTTTCCTCACCCCATCCGTTGGTCTCAGACCGTGAACAGGCCGCCAAAGTGTCTCCCTGATTTGGGAATCTAGACCATCGATAAAATCTACATAATCGTCCCGTATTATTTGCACTAATTCGGTGACGCTATTATGGACACATCGACGGAAATTCAGAAGAAACCGATGACAATTCGTCCTCCTTCATCGGTTCCTTCGACACCTCCGCGACCCCCCACGCGAGTCTCCTTGGGATCTGGGCTCGTCTCCTATCCTTGGAGATTCCAAAGAATCCGAAGTTGGCCAGATATGAAAATCGAAATACTCTATCACGGCTTTAAAAACGAAATTACTCTACTCCGGTTTTCAAACAAAATACTCTACCACGGCTTATATGGAAACTGTTATTTATTTTTTTAATTTTTATAAAATTTATTAGGCTGTTGGTCTTTTTTCTTTATTCTTTATGAATATTACGTTACTCTACCACGGTTTCTATGCAAACTCTTCATCTAATGTTTACTAAACTTTTTTAACTCGATTTTAATCCGATTTTAATCTATCCTACATTTGTGTGGTTTCTTATCCTTTCCGCTTTACCTGTATGTCGAGTCCCTTTAGCCTGCGAAATCGCGCTACTAGGCGCAAAGCTATTCTCCATTTTTGGATTTTTTGTTATCTTGCCTACTTTCGGATAACCGGCCCGCCTCTGACATCTCAGCTACAGCGGATAGGTCAATCTTTATATTTTATTTTATTACATGATAATCTGTTTTAAAACACCTTCCTCCCGGAGGCATATTCATCAGGCACAGCAAGATGCTACTCTCAAACCCTCTCGTTAACATCAAAGTAAGGTTTGAGCGCCCTAGTTGGGTACTCCGTCAGTCATCCTACAAATGGTGACGTGAGCAACACGTCTTTTCGCACTCCTAACCTTTGCGTCGAGATTTTCCTCATTATAGGGTGTCTGGTCAATACACGGTCGGCAATGAGGGGCCTCAAATTTACATCTTCATTTTTCTAATATCCCTAAACCACATTATTATGTTTTGGATTTCAATCCGAAATATTGTGTAGAATGTAGTTTGCCAATCGATTCCACCGGCACTCTAAATTCTTTATCTATTATTCTAAATCCTAATTTTCAGAGTATGCTGATACGAATTAATTTTGGAATCAGACTTCCTTAGGGTTGTATCAATTTGCATCTCTGATCAGTATCAGACATAGGATGCCTAGCGGATACTTAAAGTATCAATACATTATTATGTAACTTCAGACAATCCGATATATTCAAGGGTATAGGTCCTCTGTTGTGAGATAATTCATCTCTGGTGCAGACGTTTACACTTTTCCTTTGTGTACTTAGTTGCCACTTACCACGCTCTATCTTACCCCTGTGTATAATCTTGATGAATCTTATAATAATATTTATGCAATATAGTCAAAGCAATATAATCAAAAACAATATAATCAAAATTTAAAAATAATGTAATTAAAAATTAATAAAAATGAAATCACTCTTTTCCCTCTTCCTCTATTCTTCCATCCTCCCACGAATCTCCTATTATTTTGCTAACTACTTCCCATCTTCTTATTTTATGATTCCTAATTACTACCATTTCCTATTATCCTATAGTATGGTTGCAGTTTCCTGCACCACCACTTGTAGGATTTTCCCATCTCCCTGGTTGGCTTGACCGGTTTCGGGCATCACCACTAGCCCTCATCAGAAGCCTTTTTTCTACGTTCCTGGCTATGTTTCCCTCTCACCACTATACTAATTTTCAAAATTTTATATTTTTTATTTTAAAATTCTTCTTAAATTCTTCTCAAATTATCTTCTAAAATTCTTCTATTCTTCTAAAATTCTTCTATTCAAAATTTCTTACTTCCTCTATCCTTTGGACATCAATATGTCCTATTCCTAAAAATCCCAATAAGAAAAAATTATTTTATAACAAAAAACAAAAATTCAAACTCCCACTTACCCCAATTCCTTTAATTTCGTCATCCCTCTCACCACAAAATTTTCTCTCACACGCGCTAAACCGAAAAACCAAAACAAAAACGATCACAACAACAACAACAAAACATTTACTACTTTTCTCAAAGCGACCACAACAATACCGACGACAACAATAGAAACACTTACTACTTGTTTTCTGTTCAAATAGATTTAAAATAATTAAGAATTAATTCCGCGATCTACCGATCTAAGCACTCCCGCCAATTTTCGATCGCGACTGACGCTTGCGATTTCCCGAATCACGTCATCCGTCAATATTTCCGGTCGTGTTCGCGAACTCTGTCGACTCTCGCGCTCTATTTTTTATCTGCTCGCCCGCTCTTCTTCTTCTTAACTTTTCGGCCCGATGCTTTGTTGTTGTTTTCTATGCGTCTTCCTGTTATCACTTTCTTACATTCTATAATCTAATATGTGTGGCTTTTTCTAATTTTGTGTGGTTTCTGGAGATCATTTTCCTCGGATACCATCTTTTTACACTATACATGCCTTGATTGGCTTTAGTGATCATTTTGGGGTGTTTCTAAATTTAATAGGTCTTTTTTATTGGTCCTTTTTCCTAAATCGGAGTATTTTCTTTCTCCTTTCTTCTTATTTCCAAGGTTCATGTGGTTGTTTCTTATTACCTATTGGGGCCTTATTCTTATTATTATATGTTCCAATTTGTTTTGAAACATTTTCAACAAACTATACTATTCTCCGGATTCTCCTATTTCTATTCTTAGGATTTATTTGTCAGTTGACATTTCCTGTTGTTCGTTCTACTCAACTTATACTAGGCTTCGCGGTATTTTCAATATAATTTTCGCGGTGTTTTCTAACTAGAATCATGTTATGATTTTAGTATATTTAAACGCTTAAGCGTTGACATAATTATTGACCACCGTAAGCATTCTGTAGATCTGTTCGTTTCTACAATACCTTTCTGGTATTCGATAAATTACTGAGACTACTCTAGCCCGGCTGTCAACGCATATGTCCTCCCAATTACTCTATATTTTGTTAATTTTGTTGGTAAGTACCTCTCTCAAACTTGATTTTAATGCTAACATTTAACCCAATTCCATCGCAATTAATACAGTAAGGATTTCCTTGCATTTACTATCTCCCGAATAAGTTAACGCTAACTAGGAGTCATCCCACTAGCTCACTCTTACGAGAGGCTGTGGTAACAAAGGAATCCTAGTATATTTATAACAACTCTAATCTTGCCTAGGGAATAATTCCCTAGTGTATTTTCAAGTTTTGAAAACTAGTACATACTACCAACTTCGGTTCACTCTGCCAATTATAACTAAGTGTTATAGTCGGTATTCTATTTGAACATGCTTTGTCGATGCACATCCATCTCTCAAACCAAAAACTCGGCGCAGTTTTGTATTATTTCGTTCAATACAATCTACCTCGAGATATGCTTTCCATATAAACCGCATTATTACTTACAATTTATTTTTATTTTTATTATTATGTTGTTGGTCTTTTTTTCTTCTTCTTTCCTCACCCCATCCGTTGGTCTCAGACCGTGAACAGGCCGCCAAAGTGTCTCCCTGATTTGGGAATCTAGACCATCGATAAAATCTACACAATCGTCCCGTATTATTTGCACTAATTCGGTGACGCTATTATGGACACATCGAAGGAAATTCAGAAGAAACCGATGACAATTCGTCCTCCTTCATCGGTTCCTTCGACACCTCCGCGACCCCCCACGCGAGTCTCCTTGGGATCTGGGCTCGTCTCCTATCCTTGGAGATTCCAAAGAATCCGAAGTTGGCCCGATATGAAAATTATTTTTTAAATTTACTCTACCGCGGTTTAACTATGTTGCTGGTCTTTTCTTCTTCTTTCCTCACCCCATCCGTTGGTCTCAGACCGTGAACAGGCCGCCAAAGTGTCTCCCTGATTTGGGAATCTAGACCATCGATAAAATCTACATAATCGTCCCGTATTATTTGCACTAATTCGGTGACGCTATTATGGACACATCGACGGAAATTCAGAAGAAACCGATGACAATTCGTCCTCCTTCATCGGTTCCTTCGACACCTCCGCGACCCCCCACGCGAGTCTCCTTGGGATCTGGGCTCGTCTCCTATCCTTGGAGATTCCAAAGAATCCGAAGTTGGCCAGATATGAAAATCGAAATACTCTATCACGGCTTTAAAAACGAAATTACTCTACTCCGGTTTTCAAACAAAATACTCTACCACGGCTTATATGGAAACTGTTATTTATTTTTTTAATTTTTATAAAATTTATTAGGCTGTTGGTCTTTTTTCTTTATTCTTTATGAATATTACGTTACTCTACCACGGTTTCTATGCAAACTCTTCATCTAATGTTTACTAAACTTTTTTAACTCGATTTTAATCCGATTTTAATCTATCCTACATTTGTGTGGTTTCTTATCCTTTCCGCTTTACCTGTATGTCGAGTCCCTTTAGCCTGCGAAATCGCGCTACTAGGCGCAAAGCTATTCTCCATTTTTGGATTTTTTGTTATCTTGCCTACTTTCGGATAACCGGCCCGCCTCTGACATCTCAGCTACAGCGGATAGGTCAATCTTTATATTTTATTTTATTACATGATAATCTGTTTTAAAACACCTTCCTCCCGGAGGCATATTCATCAGGCACAGCAAGATGCTACTCTCAAACCCTCTCGTTAACATCAAAGTAAGGTTTGAGCGCCCTAGTTGGGTACTCCGTCAGTCATCCTACAAATGGTGACGTGAGCAACACGTCTTTTCGCACTCCTAACCTTTGCGTCGAGATTTTCCTCATTATAGGGTGTCTGGTCAATACACGGTCGGCAATGAGGGGCCTCAAATTTACATCTTCATTTTTCTAATATCCCTAAACCACATTATTATGTTTTGGATTTCAATCCGAAATATTGTGTAGAATGTAGTTTGCCAATCGATTCCACCGGCACTCTAAATTCTTTATCTATTATTCTAAATCCTAATTTTCAGAGTATGCTGATACGAATTAATTTTGGAATCAGACTTCCTTAGGGTTGTATCAATTTGCATCTCTGATCAGTATCAGACATAGGATGCCTAGCGGATACTTAAAGTATCAATACATTATTATGTAACTTCAGACAATCCGATATATTCAAGGGTATAGGTCCTCTGTTTAGAGATAATTCATCTCTGGTGCAGACGTTTACACTTTTCCTTTGTGTACTTAGTTGCCACTTACCACGCTCTATCTTACCCCTGTGTATAATCTTGATGAATCTTATAATAATATTTATGCAATATAGTCAAAGCAATATAATCAAAAACAATATAATCAAAATTTAAAAATAATGTAATTAAAAATTAATAAAAATGAAATCACTCTTTTCCCTCTTCCTCTATTCTTCCATCCTCCCACGAATCTCCTATTATTTTGCTAACTACTTCCCATCTTCTTATTTTATGATTCCTAATTACTACCATTTCCTATTATCCTATAGTATGGTTGCAGTTTCCTGCACCACCACTTGTAGGATTTTCCCATCTCCCTGGTTGGCTTGACCGGTTTCGGGCATCACCACTAGCCCTCATCAGAAGCCTTTTTTCTACGTTCCTGGCTATGTTTCCCTCTCACCACTATACTAATTTTCAAAATTTTATATTTTTTATTTTAAAATTCTTCTTAAATTCTTCTCAAATTATCTTCTAAAATTCTTCTATTCTTCTAAAATTCTTCTATTCAAAATTTCTTACTTCCTCTATCCTTTGGACATCAATATGTCCTATTCCTAAAAATCCCAATAAGAAAAAATTATTTTATAACAAAAAACAAAAATTCAAACTCCCACTTACCCCAATTCCTTTAATTTCGTCATCCCTCTCACCACAAAATTTTCTCTCACACGCGCTAAACCGAAAAACCAAAACAAAAACGATCACAACAACAACAACAAAACATTTACTACTTTTCTCAAAGCGACCACAACAATACCGACGACAACAATAGAAACACTTACTACTTGTTTTCTGTTCAAATAGATTTAAAATAATTAAGAATTAATTCCGCGATCTACCGATCTAAGCACTCCCGCCAATTTTCGATCGCGACTGACGCTTGCGATTTCCCGAATCACGTCATCCGTCAATATTTCCGGTCGTGTTCGCGAACTCTGTCGACTCTCGCGCTCTATTTTTTATCTGCTCGCCCGCTCTTCTTCTTCTTAACTTTTCGGCCCGATGCTTTGTTGTTGTTTTCTATGCGTCTTCCTGTTATCACTTTCTTACATTCTATAATCTAATATGTGTGGCTTTTTCTAATTTTGTGTGGTTTCTGGAGATCATTTTCCTCGGATACCATCTTTTTACACTATACATGCCTTGATTGGCTTTAGTGATCATTTTGGGGTGTTTCTAAATTTAATAGGTCTTTTTTATTGGTCCTTTTTCCTAAATCGGAGTATTTTCTTTCTCCTTTCTTCTTATTTCCAAGGTTCATGTGGTTGTTTCTTATTACCTATTGGGGCCTTATTCTTATTATTATATGTTCCAATTTGTTTTGAAACATTTTCAACAAACTATAATATTCTCCGGATTCTCCTATTTCTATTCTTAGGATTTATTTGTCAGTTGACATTTCCTGTTGTTCGTTCTACTCAACTTATACTAGGCTTCGCGGTATTTTCAATATAATTTTCGCGGTGTTTTCTAACTAGAATCATGTTATGATTTTAGTATATTTAAACGCTTAAGCGTTGACATAATTATTGACCACCGTAAGCATTCTGTAGATCTGTTCGTTTCTACAATACCTTTCTGGTATTCGATAAATTACTGAGACTACTCTAGCCCGGCTGTCAACGCATATGTCCTCCCAATTACTCTATATTTTGTTAATTTTGTTGGTAAGTACCTCTCTCAAACTTGATTTTAATGCTAACATTTAAACCAATTCCATCGCAATTAATACAGTAAGGATTTCCTTGCATTTACTATCTCCCGAATAAGTTAACGCTAACTAGGAGTCATCCCACTAGCTCACTCTTACGAGAGGCTGTGGTAAAAAAGGAATCCTAGTATATTTATAACAACTCTAATCTTGCCTAGGGAATAATTCCCTAGTGTATTTTCAAGTTTTGAAAACTAGTACATACTACCAACTTCGGTTCACTCTGCCAATTATAACTAAGTGTTATAGTCGGTATTCTATTTGAACATGCTTTGTCGATGCACATCCATCTCTCAAACCAAAAACTCGGCGCAGTTTTGTATTATTTCGTTCAATACAATCTACCTCGAGATATGCTTTCCATATAAACCGCATTATTACTTACAATTTATTTTTATTTTTATTATTATGTTGTTGGTCTTTTTTTCTTCTTCTTTCCTCACCCCATCCGTTGGTCTCAGACCGTGAACAGGCCGCCAAAGTGTCTCCCTGATTTGGGAATCTAGACCATCGATAAAATCTACACAATCGTCCCGTATTATTTGCACTAATTCGGTGACGCTATTATGGACACATCGAAGGAAATTCAGAAGAAACCGATGACAATTCGTCCTCCTTCATCGGTTCCTTCGACACCTCCGCGACCCCCCACGCGAGTCTCCTTGGGATCTGGGCTCGTCTCCTATCCTTGGAGATTCCAAAGAATCCGAAGTTGGCCCGATATGAAAATTATTTTTTAAATTTACTCTACCGCGGTTTAACTATGTTGCTGGTCTTTTCTTCTTCTTTCCTCACCCCATCCGTTGGTCTCAGACCGTGAACAGGCCGCCAAAGTGTCTCCCTGATTTGGGAATCTAGACCATCGATAAAATCTACATAATCGTCCCGTATTATTTGCACTAATTCGGTGACGCTATTATGGACACATCGACGGAAATTCAGAAGAAACCGATGACAATTCGTCCTCCTTCATCGGTTCCTTCGACACCTCCGCGACCCCCCACGCGAGTCTCCTTGGGATCTGGGCTCGTCTCCTATCCTTGGAGATTCCAAAGAATCCGAAGTTGGCCAGATATGAAAATCGAAATACTCTATCACGGCTTTAAAAACGAAATTACTCTACTCCGGTTTTCAAACAAAATACTCTACCACGGCTTATATGGAAACTGTTATTTATTTTTTTAATTTTTATAAAATTTATTAGGCTGTTGGTCTTTTTTCTTTATTCTTTATGAATATTACGTTACTCTACCACGGTTTCTATGCAAACTCTTCATCTAATGTTTACTAAACTTTTTTAACTCGATTTTAATCCGATTTTAATCTATCCTACATTTGTGTGGTTTCTTATCCTTTCCGCTTTACCTGTATGTCGAGTCCCTTTAGCCTGCGAAATCGCGCTACTAGGCGCAAAGCTATTCTCCATTTTTGGATTTTTTGTTATCTTGCCTACTTTCGGATAACCGGCCCGCCTCTGACATCTCAGCTACAGCGGATAGGTCAATCTTTATAACACCTTCCTCCCGGAGGCATATTCATCAGGCACAGCAAGATGCTACTCTCAAACCCTCTCGTTAACATCAAAGTAAGGTTTGAGCGCCCTAGTTGGGTACTCCGTCAGTCATCCTACAAATGGTGACGTGAGCAACACGTCTTTTCGCACTCCTAACCTTTGCGTCGAGATTTTCCTCATTATAGGGTGTCTGGTCAATACACGGTCGGCAATGAGGGGCCTCAAATTTACATCTTCATTTTTCTAATATCCCTAAACCACATTATTATGTTTTGGATTTCAATCCGAAATATTGTGTAGAATGTAGTTTGCCAATCGATTCCACCGGCACTCTAAATTCTTTATCTATTATTCTAAATCCTAATTTTCAGAGTATGCTGATACGAATTAATTTTGGAATCAGACTTCCTTAGGGTTGTATCAATTTGCATCTCTGATCAGTATCAGACATAGGATGCCTAGCGGATACTTAAAGTATCAATACATTATTATGTAACTTCAGACAATCCGATATATTCAAGGGTATAGGTCCTCTGTTGTGAGATAATTCATCTCTGGTGCAGACGTTTACACTTTTCCTTTGTGTACTTAGTTGCCACTTACCACGCTCTATCTTACCCCTGTGTATAATCTTGATGAATCTTATAATAATATTTATGCAATATAGTCAAAGCAATATAATCAAAAACAATATAATCAAAATTTAAAAATAATGTAATTAAAAATTAATAAAAATGAAATCACTCTTTTCCCTCTTCCTCTATTCTTCCATCCTCCCACGAATCTCCTATTATTTTGCTAACTACTTCCCATCTTCTTATTTTATGATTCCTAATTACTACCATTTCCTATTATCCTATAGTATGGTTGCAGTTTCCTGCACCACCACTTGTAGGATTTTCCCATCTCCCTGGTTGGCTTGACCGGTTTCGGGCATCACCACTAGCCCTCATCAGAAGCCTTTTTTCTACGTTCCTGGCTATGTTTCCCTCTCACCACTATACTAATTTTCAAAATTTTATATTTTTTATTTTAAAATTCTTCTTAAATTCTTCTCAAATTATCTTCTAAAATTCTTCTATTCTTCTAAAATTCTTCTATTCAAAATTTCTTACTTCCTCTATCCTTTGGACATCAATATGTCCTATTCCTAAAAATCCCAATAAGAAAAAATTATTTTATAACAAAAAACAAAAATTCAAACTCCCACTTACCCCAATTCCTTTAATTTCGTCATCCCTCTCACCACAAAATTTTCTCTCACACGCGCTAAACCGAAAAACCAAAACAAAAACGATCACAACAACAACAACAAAACATTTACTACTTTTCTCAAAGCGACCACAACAATACCGACGACAACAATAGAAACACTTACTACTTGTTTTCTGTTCAAATAGATTTAAAATAATTAAGAATTAATTCCGCGATCTACCGATCTAAGCACTCCCGCCAATTTTCGATCGCGACTGACGCTTGCGATTTCCCGAATCACGTCATCCGTCAATATTTCCGGTCGTGTTCGCGAACTCTGTCGACTCTCGCGCTCTATTTTTTATCTGCTCGCCCGCTCTTCTTCTTCTTAACTTTTCGGCCCGATGCTTTGTTGTTGTTTTCTATGCGTCTTCCTGTTATCACTTTCTTACATTCTATAATCTAATATGTGTGGCTTTTTCTAATTTTGTGTGGTTTCTGGAGATCATTTTCCTCGGATACCATCTTTTTACACTATACATGCCTTGATTGGCTTTAGTGATCATTTTGGGGTGTTTCTAAATTTAATAGGTCTTTTTTATTGGTCCTTTTTCCTAAATCGGAGTATTTTCTTTCTCCTTTCTTCTTATTTCCAAGGTTCATGTGGTTGTTTCTTATTACCTATTGGGGCCTTATTCTTATTATTATATGTTCCAATTTGTTTTGAAACATTTTCAACAAACTATACTATTCTCCGGATTCTCCTATTTCTATTCTTAGGATTTATTTGTCAGTTGACATTTCCTGTTGTTCGTTCTACTCAACTTATACTAGGCTTCGCGGTATTTTCAATATAATTTTCGCGGTGTTTTCTAACTAGAATCATGTTATGATTTTAGTATATTTAAACGCTTAAGCGTTGACATAATTATTGACCACCGTAAGCATTCTGTAGATCTGTTCGTTTCTACAATACCTTTCTGGTATTCGATAAATTACTGAGACTACTCTAGCCCGGCTGTCAACGCATATGTCCTCCCAATTACTCTATATTTTGTTAATTTTGTTGGTAAGTACCTCTCTCAAACTTGATTTTAATGCTAACATTTAACCCAATTCCATCGCAATTAATACAGTAAGGATTTCCTTGCATTTACTATCTCCCGAATAAGTTAACGCTAACTAGGAGTCATCCCACTAGCTCACTCTTACGAGAGGCTGTGGTAACAAAGGAATCCTAGTATATTTATAACAACTCTAATCTTGCCTAGGGAATAATTCCCTAGTGTATTTTCAAGTTTTGAAAACTAGTACATACTACCAACTTCGGTTCACTCTGCCAATTATAACTAAGTGTTATAGTCGGTATTCTATTTGAACATGCTTTGTCGATGCACATCCATCTCTCAAACCAAAAACTCGGCGCAGTTTTGTATTATTTCGTTCAATACAATCTACCTCGAGATATGCTTTCCATATAAACCGCATTATTACTTACAATTTATTTTTATTTTTATTATTATGTTGTTGGTCTTTTTTTCTTCTTCTTTCCTCACCCCATCCGTTGGTCTCAGACCGTGAACAGGCCGCCAAAGTGTCTCCCTGATTTGGGAATCTAGACCATCGATAAAATCTACACAATCGTCCCGTATTATTTGCACTAATTCGGTGACGCTATTATGGACACATCGAAGGAAATTCAGAAGAAACCGATGACAATTCGTCCTCCTTCATCGGTTCCTTCGACACCTCCGCGACCCCCCACGCGAGTCTCCTTGGGATCTGGGCTCGTCTCCTATCCTTGGAGATTCCAAAGAATCCGAAGTTGGCCCGATATGAAAATTATTTTTTAAATTTACTCTACCGCGGTTTAACTATGTTGCTGGTCTTTTCTTCTTCTTTCCTCACCCCATCCGTTGGTCTCAGACCGTGAACAGGCCGCCAAAGTGTCTCCCTGATTTGGGAATCTAGACCATCGATAAAATCTACATAATCGTCCCGTATTATTTGCACTAATTCGGTGACGCTATTATGGACACATCGACGGAAATTCAGAAGAAACCGATGACAATTCGTCCTCCTTCATCGGTTCCTTCGACACCTCCGCGACCCCCCACGCGAGTCTCCTTGGGATCTGGGCTCGTCTCCTATCCTTGGAGATTCCAAAGAATCCGAAGTTGGCCAGATATGAAAATCGAAATACTCTATCACGGCTTTAAAAACGAAATTACTCTACTCCGGTTTTCAAACAAAATACTCTACCACGGCTTATATGGAAACTGTTATTTATTTTTTTAATTTTTATAAAATTTATTAGGCTGTTGGTCTTTTTTCTTTATTCTTTATGAATATTACGTTACTCTACCACGGTTTCTATGCAAACTCTTCATCTAATGTTTACTAAACTTTTTTAACTCGATTTTAATCCGATTTTAATCTATCCTACATTTGTGTGGTTTCTTATCCTTTCCGCTTTACCTGTATGTCGAGTCCCTTTAGCCTGCGAAATCGCGCTACTAGGCGCAAAGCTATTCTCCATTTTTGGATTTTTTGTTATCTTGCCTACTTTCGGATAACCGGCCCGCCTCTGACATCTCAGCTACAGCGGATAGGTCAATCTTTATATTTTATTTTATTACATGATAATCTGTTTTAAAACACCTTCCTCCCGGAGGCATATTCATCAGGCACAGCAAGATGCTACTCTCAAACCCTCTCGTTAACATCAAAGTAAGGTTTGAGCGCCCTAGTTGGGTACTCCGTCAGTCATCCTACAAATGGTGACGTGAGCAACACGTCTTTTCGCACTCCTAACCTTTGCGTCGAGATTTTCCTCATTATAGGGTGTCTGGTCAATACACGGTCGGCAATGAGGGGCCTCAAATTTACATCTTCATTTTTCTAATATCCCTAAACCACATTATTATGTTTTGGATTTCAATCCGAAATATTGTGTAGAATGTAGTTTGCCAATCGATTCCACCGGCACTCTAAATTCTTTATCTATTATTCTAAATCCTAATTTTCAGAGTATGCTGATACGAAATTAATTTTGGAATCAGACTTCCTTAGGGTTGTATCAATTTGCATCTCTGATCAGTATCAGACATAGGATGCCTAGCGGATACTTAAAGTATCAATACATTATTATGTAACTTCAGACAATCCGATATATTCAAGGGTATAGGTCCTCTGTTGTGAGATAATTCATCTCTGGTGCAGACGTTTACACTTTTCCTTTGTGTACTTAGTTGCCACTTACCACGCTCTATCTTACCCCTGTGTATAATCTTGATGAATCTTATAATAATATTTATGCAATATAGTCAAAGCAATATAATCAAAAACAATATAATCAAAATTTAAAAATAATGTAATTAAAAATTAATAAAAATGAAATCACTCTTTTCCCTCTTCCTCTATTCTTCCATCCTCCCACGAATCTCCTATTATTTTGCTAACTACTTCCCATCTTCTTATTTTATTTTTCCTAATTACTACCATTTCCTATTATCCTATAGTATGGTTGCAGTTTCCTGCACCACCACTTGTAGGATTTTCCCATCTCCCTGGTTGGCTTGACCGGTTTCGGGCATCACCACTAGCCCTCATCAGAAGCCTTTTTTCTACGTTCCTGGCTATGTTTCCCTCTCACCACTATACTAATTTTCAAAATTTTATATTTTTTATTTTAAAATTCTTCTTAAATTCTTCTCAAATTTTCTTCTAAAATTCTTCTATTCTTCTAAAATTCTTCTATTCAAAATTTCTTACTTCCTCTATCCTTTGGACATCAATATGTCCTATTCCTAAAAATCCCAATAAGAAAAAATTATTTTATAACAAAAAACAAAAATTCAAACTCCCACTTACCCCAATTCCTTTAATTTCGTCATCCCTCTCACCACAAAATTTTCTCTCACACGCGCTAAACCGAAAAACCAAAACAAAAACGATCACAACAACAACAACAAAACATTTACTACTTTTCTCAAAGCGACCACAACAATACCGACGACAACAATAGAAACACTTACTACTTGTTTTCTGTTCAAATAGATTTAAAATAATTAAGAATTAATTCCGCGATCTACCGATCTAAGCACTCCCGCCAATTTTCGATCGCGACTGACGCTTGCGATTTCCCGAATCACGTCATCCGTCAATATTTCCGGTCGTGTTCGCGAACTCTGTCGACTCTCGCGCTCTATTTTTTATCTGCTCGCCCGCTCTTCTTCTTCTTAACTTTTCGGCCCGATGCTTTGTTGTTGTTTTCTATGCGTCTTCCTGTTATCACTTTCTTACATTCTATAATCTAATATGTGTGGCTTTTTCTAATTTTGTGTGGTTTCTGGAGATCATTTTCCTCGGATACCATCTTTTTACACTATACATGCCTTGATTGGCTTTAGTGATCATTTTGGGGTGTTTCTAAATTTAATAGGTCTTTTTTATTGGTCCTTTTTCCTAAATCGGAGTATTTTCTTTCTCCTTTCTTCTTATTTCCAAGGTTCATGTGGTTGTTTCTTATTACCTATTGGGGCCTTATTCTTATTATTATATGTTCCAATTTGTTTTGAAACATTTTCAACAAACTATACTATTCTCCGGATTCTCCTATTTCTATTCTTAGGATTTATTTGTCAGTTGACATTTCCTGTTGTTCGTTCTACTCAACTTATACTAGGCTTCGCGGTATTTTCAATATAATTTTCGCGGTGTTTTCTAACTAGAATCATGTTATGATTTTAGTATATTTAAACGCTTAAGCGTTGACATAATTATTGACCACCGTAAGCATTCTGTAGATCTGTTCGTTTCTACAATACCTTTCTGGTATTCGATAAATTACTGAGACTACTCTAGCCCGGCTGTCAACGCATATGTCCTCCCAATTACTCTATATTTTGTTAATTTTGTTGGTAAGTACCTCTCTCAAACTTGATTTTAATGCTAACATTTAACCCAATTCCATCGCAATTAATACAGTAAGGATTTCCTTGCATTTACTATCTCCCGAATAAGTTAACGCTAACTAGGAGTCATCCCACTAGCTCACTCTTACGAGAGGCTGTGGTAACAAAGGAATCCTAGTATATTTATAACAACTCTAATCTTGCCTAGGGAATAATTCCCTAGTGTATTTTCAAGTTTTGAAAACTAGTACATACTACCAACTTCGGTTCACTCTGCCAATTATAACTAAGTGTTATAGTCGGTATTCTATTTGAACATGCTTTGTCGATGCACATCCATCTCTCAAACCAAAAACTCGGCGCAGTTTTGTATTATTTCGTTCAATACAATCTACCTCGAGATATGCTTTCCATATAAACCGCATTATTACTTACAATTTATTTTTATTTTTATTATTATGTTGTTGGTCTTTTTTTCTTCTTCTTTCCTCACCCCATCCGTTGGTCTCAGACCGTGAACAGGCCACCAAAGTGTCTCCCTGATTTGGGAATCTAGACCATCGATAAAATCTACACAATCGTCCCGTATTATTTGCACTAATTCGGTGACGCTATTATGGACACATCGAAGGAAATTCAGAAGAAACCGATGACAATTCGTCCTCCTTCATCGGTTCCTTCGACACCTCCGCGACCCCCCACGCGAGTCTCCTTGGGATCTGGGCTCGTCTCCTATCCTTGGAGATTCCAAAGAATCCGAAGTTGGCCCGATATGAAAATTATTTTTTAAATTTACTCTACCGCGGTTTAACTATGTTGCTGGTCTTTTCTTCTTCTTTCCTCACCCCATCCGTTGGTCTCAGACCGTGAACAGGCCGCCAAAGTGTCTCCCTGATTTGGGAATCTAGACCATCGATAAAATCTACATAATCGTCCCGTATTATTTGCACTAATTCGGTGACGCTATTATGGACACATCGACGGAAATTCAGAAGAAACCGATGACAATTCGTCCTCCTTCATCGGTTCCTTCGACACCTCCGCGACCCCCCACGCGAGTCTCCTTGGGATCTGGGCTCGTCTCCTATCCTTGGAGATTCCAAAGAATCCGAAGTTGGCCAGATATGAAAATCGAAATACTCTATCACGGCTTTAAAAACGAAATTACTCTACTCCGGTTTTCAAACAAAATACTCTACCACGGCTTATATGGAAACTGTTATTTATTTTTTTAATTTTTATAAAATTTATTAGGCTGTTGGTCTTTTTTCTTTATTCTTTATGAATATTACGTTACTCTACCACGGTTTCTATGCAAACTCTTCATCTAATGTTTACTAAACTTTTTTAACTCGATTTTAATCCGATTTTAATCTATCCTACATTTGTGTGGTTTCTTATCCTTTCCGCTTTACCTGTATGTCGAGTCCCTTTAGCCTGCGAAATCGCGCTACTAGGCGCAAAGCTATTCTCCATTTTTGGATTTTTTGTTATCTTGCCTACTTTCGGATAACCGGCCCGCCTCTGACATCTCAGCTACAGCGGATAGGTCAATCTTTATATTTTATTTTATTACATGATAATCTGTTTTAAAACACCTTCCTCCCGGAGGCATATTCATCAGGCACAGCAAGATGCTACTCTCAAACCCTCTCGTTAACATCAAAGTAAGGTTTGAGCGCCCTAGTTGGGTACTCCGTCAGTCATCCTACAAATGGTGACGTGAGCAACACGTCTTTTCGCACTCCTAACCTTTGCGTCGAGATTTTCCTCATTATAGGGTGTCTGGTCAATACACGGTCGGCAATGAGGGGCCTCAAATTTACATCTTCATTTTTCTAATATCCCTAAACCACATTATTATGTTTTGGATTTCAATCCGAAATATTGTGTAGAATGTAGTTTGCCAATCGATTCCACCGGCACTCTAAATTCTTTATCTATTATTCTAAGTCCTAATTTTCAGAGTATGCTGATACGAAATTAATTTTGGAATCAGACTTCCTTAGGGTTGTATCAATTTGCATCTCTGATCAGTATCAGACATAGGATGCCTAGCGGATACTTAAAGTATCAATACATTATTATGTAACTTCAGACAATCCGATATATTCAAGGGTATAGGTCCTCTGTTGTGAGATAATTCATCTCTGGTGCAGACGTTTACACTTTTCCTTTGTGTACTTAGTTGCCACTTACCACGCTCTATCTTACCCCTGTGTATAATCTTGATGAATCTTATAATAATATTTATGCAATATAGTCAAAGCAATATAATCAAAAACAATATAATCAAAATTTAAAAATAATGTAATTAAAAATTAATAAAAATGAAATCACTCTTTTCCCTCTTCCTCTATTCTTCCATCCTCCCACGAATCTCCTATTATTTTGCTAACTACTTCCCATCTTCTTATTTTATGATTCCTAATTACTACCATTTCCTATTATCCTATAGTATGGTTGCAGTTTCCTGCACCACCACTTGTAGGATTTTCCCATCTCCCTGGTTGGCTTGACCGGTTTCGGGCATCACCACTAGCCCTCATCAGAAGCCTTTTTTCTACGTTCCTGGCTATGTTTCCCTCTCACCACTATACTAATTTTCAAAATTTTATATTTTTTATTTTAAAATTCTTCTTAAATTCTTCTCAAATTTTCTTCTAAAATTCTTCTATTCTTCTAAAATTCTTCTATTCAAAATTTCTTACTTCCTCTATCCTTTGGACATCAATATGTCCTATTCCTAAAAATCCCAATAAGAAAAAATTATTTTATAACAAAAAACAAAAATTCAAACTCCCACTTACCCCAATTCCTTTAATTTCGTCATCCCTCTCACCACAAAATTTTCTCTCACACGCGCTAAACCGAAAAACCAAAACAAAAACGATCACAACAACAACAACAAAACATTTACTACTTTTCTCAAAGCGACCACAACAATACCGACGACAACAATAGAAACACTTACTACTTGTTTTCTGTTCAAATAGATTTAAAATAATTAAGAATTAATTCCGCGATCTACCGATCTAAGCACTCCCGCCAATTTTCGATCGCGACTGACGCTTGCGATTTCCCGAATCACGTCATCCGTCAATATTTCCGGTCGTGTTCGCGAACTCTGTCGACTCTCGCGCTCTATTTTTTATCTGCTCGCCCGCTCTTCTTCTTCTTAACTTTTCGGCCCGATGCTTTGTTGTTGTTTTCTATGCGTCTTCCTGTTATCACTTTCTTACATTCTATAATCTAATATGTGTGGCTTTTTCTAATTTTGTGTGGTTTCTGGAGATCATTTTCCTCGGATACCATCTTTTTACACTATACATGCCTTGATTGGCTTTAGTGATCATTTTGGGGTGTTTCTAAATTTAATAGGTCTTTTTTATTGGTCCTTTTTCCTAAATCGGAGTATTTTCTTTCTCCTTTCTTCTTATTTCCAAGGTTCATGTGGTTGTTTCTTATTACCTATTGGGGCCTTATTCTTATTATTATATGTTCCAATTTGTTTTGAAACATTTTCAACAAACTATACTATTCTCCGGATTCTCCTATTTCTATTCTTAGGATTTATTTGTCAGTTGACATTTCCTGTTGTTCGTTCTACTCAACTTATACTAGGCTTCGCGGTATTTTCAATATAATTTTCGCGGTGTTTTCTAACTAGAATCATGTTATGATTTTAGTATATTTAAACGCTTAAGCGTTGACATAATTATTGACCACCGTAAGCATTCTGTAGATCTGTTCGTTTCTACAATACCTTTCTGGTATTCGATAAATTACTGAGACTACTCTAGCCCGGCTGTCAACGCATATGTCCTCCCAATTACTCTATATTTTGTTAATTTTGTTGGTAAGTACCTCTCTCAAACTTGATTTTAATGCTAACATTTAACCCAATTCCATCGCAATTAATACAGTAAGGATTTCCTTGCATTTACTATCTCCCGAATAAGTTAACGCTAACTAGGAGTCATCCCACTAGCTCACTCTTACGAGAGGCTGTGGTAACAAAGGAATCCTAGTATATTTATAACAACTCTAATCTTGCCTAGGGAATAATTCCCTAGTGTATTTTCAAGTTTTGAAAACTAGTACATACTACCAACTTCGGTTCACTCTGCCAATTATAACTAAGTGTTATAGTCGGTATTCTATTTGAACATGCTTTGTCGATGCACATCCATCTCTCAAACCAAAAACTCGGCGCAGTTTTGTATTATTTCGTTCAATACAATCTACCTCGAGATATGCTTTCCATATAAACCGCATTATTACTTACAATTTATTTTTATTTTTATTATTATGTTGTTGGTCTTTTTTTCTTCTTCTTTCCTCACCCCATCCGTTGGTCTCAGACCGTGAACAGGCCGCCAAAGTGTCTCCCTGATTTGGGAATCTAGACCATCGATAAAATCTACACAATCGTCCCGTATTATTTGCACTAATTCGGTGACGCTATTATGGACACATCGAAGGAAATTCAGAAGAAACCGATGACAATTCGTCCTCCTTCATCGGTTCCTTCGACACCTCCGCGACCCCCCACGCGAGTCTCCTTGGGATCTGGGCTCGTCTCCTATCCTTGGAGATTCCAAAGAATCCGAAGTTGGCCCGATATGAAAATTATTTTTTAAATTTACTCTACCGCGGTTTAACTATGTTGCTGGTCTTTTCTTCTTCTTTCCTCACCCCATCCGTTGGTCTCAGACCGTGAACAGGCCGCCAAAGTGTCTCCCTGATTTGGGAATCTAGACCATCGATAAAATCTACATAATCGTCCCGTATTATTTGCACTAATTCGGTGACGCTATTATGGACACATCGACGGAAATTCAGAAGAAACCGATGACAATTCGTCCTCCTTCATCGGTTCCTTCGACACCTCCGCGACCCCCCACGCGAGTCTCCTTGGGATCTGGGCTCGTCTCCTATCCTTGGAGATTCCAAAGAATCCGAAGTTGGCCAGATATGAAAATCGAAATACTCTATCACGGCTTTAAAAACGAAATTACTCTACTCCGGTTTTCAAACAAAATACTCTACCACGGCTTATATGGAAACTGTTATTTATTTTTTTAATTTTTATAAAATTTATTAGGCTGTTGGTCTTTTTTCTTTATTCTTTATGAATATTACGTTACTCTACCACGGTTTCTATGCAAACTCTTCATCTAATGTTTACTAAACTTTTTTAACTCGATTTTAATCCGATTTTAATCTATCCTACATTTGTGTGGTTTCTTATCCTTTCCGCTTTACCTGTATGTCGAGTCCCTTTAGCCTGCGAAATCGCGCTACTAGGCGCAAAGCTATTCTCCATTTTTGGATTTTTTGTTATCTTGCCTACTTTCGGATAACCGGCCCGCCTCTGACATCTCAGCTACAGCGGATAGGTCAATCTTTATATTTTATTTTATTACATGATAATCTGTTTTAAAACACCTTCCTCCCGGAGGCATATTCATCAGGCACAGCAAGATGCTACTCTCAAACCCTCTCGTTAACATCAAAGTAAGGTTTGAGCGCCCTAGTTGGGTACTCCGTCAGTCATCCTACAAATGGTGACGTGAGCAACACGTCTTTTCGCACTCCTAACCTTTGCGTCGAGATTTTCCTCATTATAGGGTGTCTGGTCAATACACGGTCGGCAATGAGGGGCCTCAAATTTACATCTTCATTTTTCTAATATCCCTAAACCACATTATTATGTTTTGGATTTCAATCCGAAATATTGTGTAGAATGTAGTTTGCCAATCGATTCCACCGGCACTCTAAATTCTTTATCTATTATTCTAAATCCTAATTTTCAGAGTATGCTGATACGAAATTAATTTTGGAATCAGACTTCCTTAGGGTTGTATCAATTTGCATCTCTGATCAGTATCAGACATAGGATGCCTAGCGGATACTTAAAGTATCAATACATTATTATGTAACTTCAGACAATCCGATATATTCAAGGGTATAGGTCCTCTGTTGTGAGATAATTCATCTCTGGTGCAGACGTTTACACTTTTCCTTTGTGTACTTAGTTGCCACTTACCACGCTCTATCTTACCCCTGTGTATAATCTTGATGAATCTTATAATAATATTTATGCAATATAGTCAAAGCAATATAATCAAAAACAATATAATCAAAATTTAAAAATAATGTAATTAAAAATTAATAAAAATGAAATCACTCTTTTCCCTCTTCCTCTATTCTTCCATCCTCCCACGAATCTCCTATTATTTTGCTAACTACTTCCCATCTTCTTATTTTATTTTTCCTAATTACTACCATTTCCTATTATCCTATAGTATGGTTGCAGTTTCCTGCACCACCACTTGTAGGATTTTCCCATCTCCCTGGTTGGCTTGACCGGTTTCGGGCATCACCACTAGCCCTCATCAGAAGCCTTTTTTCTACGTTCCTGGCTATGTTTCCCTCTCACCACTATACTAATTTTCAAAATTTTATATTTTTTATTTTAAAATTCTTCTTAAATTCTTCTCAAATTTTCTTCTAAAATTCTTCTATTCTTCTAAAATTCTTCTATTCAAAATTTCTTACTTCCTCTATCCTTTGGACATCAATATGTCCTATTCCTAAAAATCCCAATAAGAAAAAATTATTTTATAACAAAAAACAAAAATTCAAACTCCCACTTACCCCAATTCCTTTAATTTCGTCATCCCTCTCACCACAAAATTTTCTCTCACACGCGCTAAACCGAAAAACCAAAACAAAAACAAAACATTTACTACTTTTCTCAAAGCGACCACAACAATACCGACGACAACAATAGAAACACTTACTACTTGTTTTCTGTTCAAATAGATTTAAAATAATTAAGAATTAATTCCGCGATCTACCGATCTAAGCACTCCCGCCAATTTTCGATCGCGACTGACGCTTGCGATTTCCCGAATCACGTCATCCGTCAATATTTCCGGTCGTGTTCGCGAACTCTGTCGACTCTCGCGCTCTATTTTTTATCTGCTCGCCCGCTCTTCTTCTTCTTAACTTTTCGGCCCGATGCTTTGTTGTTGTTTTCTATGCGTCTTCCTGTTATCACTTTCTTACATTCTATAATCTAATATGTGTGGCTTTTTCTAATTTTGTGTGGTTTCTGGAGATCATTTTCCTCGGATACCATCTTTTTATACTATACATGCCTTGATTGGCTTTAGTGATCATTTTGGGGTGTTTCTAAATTTAATAGGTCTTTTTTATTGGTCCTTTTTCCTAAATCGGAGTATTTTCTTTCTCCTTTCTTCTTATTTCCAAGGTTCATGTGGTTGTTTCTTATTACCTATTGGGGCCTTATTCTTATTATTATATGTTCCAATTTGTTTTGAAACATTTTCAACAAACTATACTATTCTCCGGATTCTCCTATTTCTATTCTTAGGATTTATTTGTCAGTTGACATTTCCTGTTGTTCGTTCTACTCAACTTATACTAGGCTTCGCGGTATTTTCAATATAATTTTCGCGGTGTTTTCTAACTAGAATCATGTTATGATTTTAGTATATTTAAACGCTTAAGCGTTGACATAATTATTGACCACCGTAAGCATTCTGTAGATCTGTTCGTTTCTACAATACCTTTCTGGTATTCGATAAATTACTGAGACTACTCTAGCCCGGCTGTCAACGCATATGTCCTCCCAATTACTCTATATTTTGTTAATTTTGTTGGTAAGTACCTCTCTCAAACTTGATTTTAATGCTAACATTTAACCCAATTCCATCGCAATTAATACAGTAAGGATTTCCTTGCATTTACTATCTCCCGAATAAGTTAACGCTAACTAGGAGTCATCCCACTAGCTCACTCTTACGAGAGGCTGTGGTAACAAAGGAATCCTAGTATATTTATAACAACTCTAATCTTGCCTAGGGAATAATTCCCTAGTGTATTTTCAAGTTTTGAAAACTAGTACATACTACCAACTTCGGTTCACTCTGCCAATTATAACTAAGTGTTATAGTCGGTATTCTATTTGAACATGCTTTGTCGATGCACATCCATCTCTCAAACCAAAAACTCGGCGCAGTTTTGTATTATTTCGTTCAATACAATCTACCTCGAGATATGCTTTCCATATAAACCGCATTATTACTTACAATTTATTTTTATTTTTATTATTATGTTGTTGGTCTTTTTTTCTTCTTCTTTCCTCACCCCATCCGTTGGTCTCAGACCGTGAACAGGCCGCCAAAGTGTCTCCCTGATTTGGGAATCTAGACCATCGATAAAATCTACACAATCGTCCCGTATTATTTGCACTAATTCGGTGACGCTATTATGGACACATCGAAGGAAATTCAGAAGAAACCGATGACAATTCGTCCTCCTTCATCGGTTCCTTCGACACCTCCGCGACCCCCCACGCGAGTCTCCTTGGGATCTGGGCTCGTCTCCTATCCTTGGAGATTCCAAAGAATCCGAAGTTGGCCCGATATGAAAATTATTTTTTAAATTTACTCTACCGCGGTTTAACTATGTTGCTGGTCTTTTCTTCTTCTTTCCTCACCCCATCCGTTGGTCTCAGACCGTGAACAGGCCGCCAAAGTGTCTCCCTGATTTGGGAATCTAGACCATCGATAAAATCTACATAATCGTCCCGTATTATTTGCACTAATTCGGTGACGCTATTATGGACACATCGACGGAAATTCAGAAGAAACCGATGACAATTCGTCCTCCTTCATCGGTTCCTTCGACACCTCCGCGACCCCCCACGCGAGTCTCCTTGGGATCTGGGCTCGTCTCCTATCCTTGGAGATTCCAAAGAATCCGAAGTTGGCCAGATATGAAAATCGAAATACTCTATCACGGCTTTAAAAACGAAATTACTCTACTCCGGTTTTCAAACAAAATACTCTACCACGGCTTATATGGAAACTGTTATTTATTTTTTTAATTTTTATAAAATTTATTAGGCTGTTGGTCTTTTTTCTTTATTCTTTATGAATATTACGTTACTCTACCACGGTTTCTATGCAAACTCTTCATCTAATGTTTACTAAACTTTTTTAACTCGATTTTAATCCGATTTTAATCTATCCTACATTTGTGTGGTTTCTTATCCTTTCCGCTTTACCTGTATGTCGAGTCCCTTTAGCCTGCGAAATCGCGCTACTAGGCGCAAAGCTATTCTCCATTTTTGGATTTTTTGTTATCTTGCCTACTTTCGGATAACCGGCCCGCCTCTGACATCTCAGCTACAGCGGATAGGTCAATCTTTATATTTTATTTTATTACATGATAATCTGTTTTAAAACACCTTCCTCCCGGAGGCATATTCATCAGGCACAGCAAGATGCTACTCTCAAACCCTCTCGTTAACATCAAAGTAAGGTTTGAGCGCCCTAGTTGGGTACTCCGTCAGTCATCCTACAAATGGTGACGTGAGCAACACGTCTTTTCGCACTCCTAACCTTTGCGTCGAGATTTTCCTCATTATAGGGTGTCTGGTCAATACACGGTCGGCAATGAGGGGCCTCAAATTTACATCTTCATTTTTCTAATATCCCTAAACCACATTATTATGTTTTGGATTTCAATCCGAAATATTGTGTAGAATGTAGTTTGCCAATCGATTCCACCGGCACTCTAAATTCTTTATCTATTATTCTAAATCCTAATTTTCAGAGTATGCTGATACGAAATTAATTTTGGAATCAGACTTCCTTAGGGTTGTATCAATTTGCATCTCTGATCAGTATCAGACATAGGATGCCTAGCGGATACTTAAAGTATCAATACATTATTATGTAACTTCAGACAATCCGATATATTCAAGGGTATAGGTCCTCTGTTGTGAGATAATTCATCTCTGGTGCAGACGTTTACACTTTTCCTTTGTGTACTTAGTTGCCACTTACCACGCTCTATCTTACCCCTGTGTATAATCTTGATGAATCTTATAATAATATTTATGCAATATAGTCAAAGCAATATAATCAAAAACAATATAATCAAAATTTAAAAATAATGTAATTAAAAATTAATAAAAATGAAATCACTCTTTTCCCTCTTCCTCTATTCTTCCATCCTCCCACGAATCTCCTATTATTTTGCTAACTACTTCCCATCTTCTTATTTTATGATTCCTAATTACTACCATTTCCTATTATCCTATAGTATGGTTGCAGTTTCCTGCACCACCACTTGTAGGATTTTCCCATCTCCCTGGTTGGCTTGACCGGTTTCGGGCATCACCACTAGCCCTCATCAGAAGCCTTTTTTCTACGTTCCTGGCTATGTTTCCCTCTCACCACTATACTAATTTTCAAAATTTTATATTTTTTATTTTAAAATTCTTCTTAAATTCTTCTCAAATTTTCTTCTAAAATTCTTCTATTCTTCTAAAATTCTTCTATTCAAAATTTCTTACTTCCTCTATCCTTTGGACATCAATATGTCCTATTCCTAAAAATCCCAATAAGAAAAAATTATTTTATAACAAAAAACAAAAATTCAAACTCCCACTTACCCCAATTCCTTTAATTTCGTCATCCCTCTCACCACAAAATTTTCTCTCACACGCGCTAAACCGAAAAACCAAAACAAAAACGATCACAACAACAACAACAAAACATTTACTACTTTTCTCAAAGCGACCACAACAATACCGACGACAACAATAGAAACACTTACTACTTGTTTTCTGTTCAAATAGATTTAAAATAATTAAGAATTAATTCCGCGATCTACCGATCTAAGCACTCCCGCCAATTTTCGATCGCGACTGACGCTTGCGATTTCCCGAATCACGTCATCCGTCAATATTTCCGGTCGTGTTCGCGAACTCTGTCGACTCTCGCGCTCTATTTTTTATCTGCTCGCCCGCTCTTCTTCTTCTTAACTTTTCGGCCCGATGCTTTGTTGTTGTTTTCTATGCGTCTTCCTGTTATCACTTTCTTACATTCTATAATCTAATATGTGTGGCTTTTTCTAATTTTGTGTGGTTTCTGGAGATCATTTTCCTCGGATACCATCTTTTTACACTATACATGCCTTGATTGGCTTTAGTGATCATTTTGGGGTGTTTCTAAATTTAATAGGTCTTTTTTATTGGTCCTTTTTCCTAAATCGGAGTATTTTCTTTCTCCTTTCTTCTTATTTCCAAGGTTCATGTGGTTGTTTCTTATTACCTATTGGGGCCTTATTCTTATTATTATATGTTCCAATTTGTTTTGAAACATTTTCAACAAACTATACTATTCTCCGGATTCTCCTATTTCTATTCTTAGGATTTATTTGTCAGTTGACATTTCCTGTTGTTCGTTCTACTCAACTTATACTAGGCTTCGCGGTATTTTCAATATAATTTTCGCGGTGTTTTCTAACTAGAATCATGTTATGATTTTAGTATATTTAAACGCTTAAGCGTTGACATAATTATTGACCACCGTAAGCATTCTGTAGATCTGTTCGTTTCTACAATACCTTTCTGGTATTCGATAAATTACTGAGACTACTCTAGCCCGGCTGTCAACGCATATGTCCTCCCAATTACTCTATATTTTGTTAATTTTGTTGGTAAGTACCTCTCTCAAACTTGATTTTAATGCTAACATTTAACCCAATTCCATCGCAATTAATACAGTAAGGATTTCCTTGCATTTACTATCTCCCGAATAAGTTAACGCTAACTAGGAGTCATCCCACTAGCTCACTCTTACGAGAGGCTGTGGTAACAAAGGAATCCTAGTATATTTATAACAACTCTAATCTTGCCTAGGGAATAATTCCCTAGTGTATTTTCAAGTTTTGAAAACTAGTACATACTACCAACTTCGGTTCACTCTGCCAATTATAACTAAGTGTTATAGTCGGTATTCTATTTGAACATGCTTTGTCGATGCACATCCATCTCTCAAACCAAAAACTCGGCGCAGTTTTGTATTATTTCGTTCAATACAATCTACCTCGAGATATGCTTTCCATATAAACCGCATTATTACTTACAATTTATTTTTATTTTTATTATTATGTTGTTGGTCTTTTTTTCTTCTTCTTTCCTCACCCCATCTGTTGGTCTCAGACCGTGAACAGGCCGCCAAAGTGTCTCCCTGATTTGGGAATCTAGACCATCGATAAAATCTACACAATCGTCCCGTATTATTTGCACTAATTCGGTGACGCTATTATGGACACATCGAAGGAAATTCAGAAGAAACCGATGACAATTCGTCCTCCTTCATCGGTTCCTTCGACACCTCCGCGACCCCCCACGCGAGTCTCCTTGGGATCTGGGCTCGTCTCCTATCCTTGGAGATTCCAAAGAATCCGAAGTTGGCCCGATATGAAAATTATTTTTTAAATTTACTCTACCGCGGTTTAACTATGTTGCTGGTCTTTTCTTCTTCTTTCCTCACCCCATCCGTTGGTCTCAGACCGTGAACAGGCCGCCAAAGTGTCTCCCTGATTTGGGAATCTAGACCATCGATAAAATCTACATAATCGTCCCGTATTATTTGCACTAATTCGGTGACGCTATTATGGACACATCGACGGAAATTCAGAAGAAACCGATGACAATTCGTCCTCCTTCATCGGTTCCTTCGACACCTCCGCGACCCCCCACGCGAGTCTCCTTGGGATCTGGGCTCGTCTCCTATCCTTGGAGATTCCAAAGAATCCGAAGTTGGCCAGATATGAAAATCGAAATACTCTATCACGGCTTTAAAAACGAAATTACTCTACTCCGGTTTTCAAACAAAATACTCTACCACGGCTTATATGGAAACTGTTATTTATTTTTTTAATTTTTATAAAATTTATTAGGCTGTTGGTCTTTTTTCTTTATTCTTTATGAATATTACGTTACTCTACCACGGTTTCTATGCAAACTCTTCATCTAATGTTCACTAAACTTTTTTAACTCGATTTTAATCCGATTTTAATCTATCCTACATTTGTGTGGTTTCTTATCCTTTCCGCTTTACCTGTATGTCGAGTCCCTTTAGCCTGCGAAATCGCGCTACTAGGCGCAAAGCTATTCTCCATTTTTGGATTTTTTGTTATCTTGCCTACTTTCGGATAACCGGCCCGCCTCTGACATCTCAGCTACAGCGGATAGGTCAATCTTTATATTTTATTTTATTACATGATAATCTGTTTTAAAACACCTTCCTCCCGGAGGCATATTCATCAGGCACAGCAAGATGCTACTCTCAAACCCTCTCGTTAACATCAAAGTAAGGTTTGAGCGCCCTAGTTGGGTACTCCGTCAGTCATCCTACAAATGGTGACGTGAGCAACACGTCTTTTCGCACTCCTAACCTTTGCGTCGAGATTTTCCTCATTATAGGGTGTCTGGTCAATACACGGTCGGCAATGAGGGGCCTCAAATTTACATCTTCATTTTTCTAATATCCCTAAACCACATTATTATGTTTTGGATTTCAATCCGAAATATTGTGTAGAATGTAGTTTGCCAATCGATTCCACCGGCACTCTAAATTCTTTATCTATTATTCTAAATCCTAATTTTCAGAGTATGCTGATACGAAATTAATTTTGGAATCAGACTTCCTTAGGGTTGTATCAATTTGCATCTCTGATCAGTATCAGACATAGGATGCCTAGCGGATACTTAAAGTATCAATACATTATTATGTAACTTCAAACAATCCGATATATTCAAGGGTATAGGTCCTCTGTTGTGAGATAATTCATCTCTGGTGCAGACGTTTACACTTTTCCTTTGTGTACTTAGTTGCCACTTACCACGCTCTATCTTACCCCTGTGTATAATCTTGATGAATCTTATAATAATATTTATGCAATATAGTCAAAGCAATATAATCAAAAACAATATAATCAAAATTTAAAAATAATGTAATTAAAAATTAATAAAAATGAAATCACTCTTTTCCCTCTTCCTCTATTCTTCCATCCTCCCACGAATCTCCTATTATTTTGCTAACTACTTCCCATCTTCTTATTTTATGATTCCTAATTACTACCATTTCCTATTATCCTATAGTATGGTTGCAGTTTCCTGCACCACCACTTGTAGGATTTTCCCATCTCCCTGGTTGGCTTGACCGGTTTCGGGCATCACCACTAGCCCTCATCAGAAGCCTTTTTCTACGTTCCTGGCTATGTTTCCCTCTCACCACTATACTAATTTTCAAAATTTTATATTTTTTATTTTAAAATTCTTCTTAAATTCTTCTCAAATTTTCTTCTAAAATTCTTCTATTCTTCTAAAATTCTACTATTCAAAATTTCTTACTTCCTCTATCCTTTGGACATCAATATGTCCTATTCCTAAAAATCCCAATAAGAAAAAATTATTTTATAACAAAAAACAAAAATTCAAACTCCCACTTACCCCAATTCCTTTAATTTCGTCATCCCTCTCACCACAAAATTTTCTCTCACACGCGCTAAACCGAAAAACCAAAACAAAAACGATCACAACAACAACAACAAAACATTTACTACTTTTCTCAAAGCGACCACAACAATACCGACGACAACAATAGAAACACTTACTACTTGTTTTCTGTTCAAATAGATTTAAAATAATTAAGAATTAATTCCGCGATCTACCGATCTAAGCACTCCCGCCAATTTTCAATCGCGACTGACGCTTGCGATTTCCCGAATCACGTCATCCGTCAATATTTCCGGTCGTGTTCGCGAACTCTGTCGACTCTCGCGCTCTATTTTTTATCTGCTCGCCCGCTCTTCTTCTTCTTAACTTTTCGGCCCGATGCTTTGTTGTTGTTTTCTATGCGTCTTCCTGTTATCACTTTCTTACATTCTATAATCTAATATGTGTGGCTTTTTCTAATTTTGTGTGGTTTCTGGAGATCATTTTCCTCGGATACCATCTTTTTACACTATACATGCCTTGATTGGCTTTAGTGATCATTTTGGGGTGTTTCTAAATTTAATAGGTCTTTTTTATTGGTCCTTTTTCCTAAATCGGAGTATTTTCTTTCTCCTTTGTGTTTTCTAACTAGAATCATGTTATGATTTTAGTATATTTAAACGCTTAAGCGTTGACATAATTATTGACCACCGTAAGCATTCTGTAGATCTGTTCGTTTCTACAATACCTTTCTGGTATTCGATAAATTACTGAGACTACTCTAGCCCGGCTGTCAACGCATATGTCCTCCCAATTACTCTATATTTTGTTAATTTTGTTGGTAAGTACCTCTCTCAAACTTGATTTTAATGCTAACATTTAACCCAATTCCATCGCAATTAATACAGTAAGGATTTCCTTGCATTTACTATCTCCCGAATAAGTTAACGCTAACTAGGAGTCATCCCACTAGCTCACTCTTACGAGAGGCTGTGGTAACAAAGGAATCCTAGTATATTTATAACAACTCTAATCTTGCCTAGGGAATAATTCCCTAGTGTATTTTCAAGTTTTGAAAACTAGTACATACTACCAACTTCGGTTCACTCTGCCAATTATAACTAAGTGTTATAGTCGGTATTCTATTTGAACATGCTTTGTCGATGCACATCCATCTCTCAAACCAAAAACTCGGCGCAGTTTTGTATTATTTCGTTCAATACAATCTACCTCGAGATATGCTTTCCATATAAACCGCATTATTACTTACAATTTATTTTTATTTTTATTATTATGTTGTTGGTCTTTTTTTCTTCTTCTTTCCTCACCCCATCCGTTGGTCTCAGACCGTGAACAGGCCGCCAAAGTGTCTCCCTGATTTGGGAATCTAGACCATCGATAAAATCTACACAATCGTCCCGTATTATTTGCACTAATTCGGTGACGCTATTATGGACACATCGAAGGAAATTCAGAAGAAACCGATGACAATTCGTCCTCCTTCATCGGTTCCTTCGACACCTCCGCGACCCCCCACGCGAGTCTCCTTGGGATCTGGGCTCGTCTCCTATCCTTGGAGATTCCAAAGAATCCGAAGTTGGCCCGATATGAAAATTATTTTTTAAATTTACTCTACCGCGGTTTAACTATGTTGCTGGTCTTTTCTTCTTCTTTCCTCACCCCATCCGTTGGTCTCAGACCGTGAACAGGCCGCCAAAGTGTCTCCCTGATTTGGGAATCTAGACCATCGATAAAATCTACATAATCGTCCCGTATTATTTGCACTAATTCGGTGACGCTATTATGGACACATCGACGGAAATTCAGAAGAAACCGATGACAATTCGTCCTCCTTCATCGGTTCCTTCGACACCTCCGCGACCCCCCACGCGAGTCTCCTTGGGATCTGGGCTCGTCTCCTATCCTTGGAGATTCCAAAGAATCCGAAGTTGGCCAGATATGAAAATCGAAATACTCTATCACGGCTTTAAAAACGAAATTACTCTACTCCGGTTTTCAAACAAAATACTCTACCACGGCTTATATGGAAACTGTTATTTATTTTTTTAATTTTTATAAAATTTATTAGGCTGTTGGTCTTTTTTCTTTATTCTTTATGAATATTACGTTACTCTACCACGGTTTCTATGCAAACTCTTCATCTAATGTTTACTAAACTTTTTTAACTCGATTTTAATCCGATTTTAATCTATCCTACATTTGTGTGGTTTCTTATCCTTTCCGCTTTACCTGTATGTCGAGTCCCTTTAGCCTGCGAAATCGCGCTACTAGGCGCAAAGCTATTCTCCATTTTTGGATTTTTTGTTATCTTGCCTACTTTCGGATAACCGGCCCGCCTCTGACATCTCAGTTACAGCGGATAGGTCAATCTTTATATTTTATTTTATTACATGATAATCTGTTTTAAAACACCTTCCTTCCGGAGGCATATTCATCAGGCACAGCAAGATGCTACTCTCAAACCCTCTCGTTAACATCAAAGTAAGGTTTGAGCGCCCTAGTTGGGTACTCCGTCAGTCATCCTACAAATGGTGACGTGAGCAACACGTCTTTTCGCACTCCTAACCTTTGCGTCGAGATTTTCCTCATTATAGGGTGTCTGGTCAATACACGGTCGGCAATGAGGGGCCTCAAATTTACATCTTCATTTTTCTAATATCCCTAAACCACATTATTATGTTTTGGATTTCAATCCGAAATATTGTGTAGAATGTAGTTTGCCAATCGATTCCACCGGCACTCTAAATTCTTTATCTATTATTCTAAATCCTAATTTTCAGAGTATGCTGATACGAAATTAATTTTGGAATCAGACTTCCTTAGGGTTGTATCAATTTGCATCTCTGATCAGTATCAGACATAGGATGCCTAGCGGATACTTAAAGTATCAATACATTATTATGTAACTTCAGACAATCCGATATATTCAAGGGTATAGGTCCTCTGTTGTGAGATAATTCATCTCTGGTGCAGACGTTTACACTTTTCCTTTGTGTACTTAGTTGCCACTTACCACGCTCTATCTTACCCCTGTGTATAATCTTGATGAATCTTATAATAATATTTATGCAATATAGTCAAAGCAATATAATCAAAAACAATATAATCAAAATTTAAAAATAATGTAATTAAAAATTAATAAAAATGAAATCACTCTTTTCCCTCTTCCTCTATTCTTCCATCCTCCCACGAATCTCCTATTATTTTGCTAACTACTTCCCATCTTCTTATTTTATGATTCCTAATTACTACCATTTCCTATTATCCTATAGTATGGTTGCAGTTTCCTGCACCACCACTTGTAGGATTTTCCCATCTCCCTGGTTGGCTTGACCGGTTTCGGGCATCACCACTAGCCCTCATCAGAAGCCTTTTTTCTACGTTCCTGGCTATGTTTCCCTCTCACCACTATACTAATTTTCAAAATTTTATATTTTTTATTTTAAAATTCTTCTTAAATTCTTCTCAAATTTTCTTCTAAAATTCTTCTATTCTTCTAAAATTCTTCTATTCAAAATTTCTTACTTCCTCTATCCTTTGGACATCAATATGTCCTATTCCTAAAAATCCCAATAAGAAAAAATTATTTTATAACAAAAAACAAAAATTCAAACTCCCACTTACCCCAATTCCTTTAATTTCGTCATCCCTCTCACCACAAAATTTTCTCTCACACGCGCTAAACCGAAAAACCAAAACAAAAACGATCACAACAACAACAACAAAACATTTACTACTTTTCTCAAAGCGACCACAACAATACCGACGACAACAATAGAAACACTTACTACTTGTTTTCTGTTCAAATAGATTTAAAATAATTAAGAATTAATTCCGCGATCTACCGATCTAAGCACTCCCGCCAATTTTCGATCGCGACTGACGCTTGCGATTTCCCGAATCACGTCATCCGTCAATATTTCCGGTCGTGTTCGCGAACTCTGTCGACTCTCGCGCTCTATTTTTTATCTGCTCGCCCGCTCTTCTTCTTCTTAACTTTTCGGCCCGATGCTTTGTTGTTGTTTTCTATGCGTCTTCCTGTTATCACTTTCTTACATTCTATAATCTAATATGTGTGGCTTTTTCTAATTTTGTGTGGTTTCTGGAGATCATTTTCCTCGGATACCATCTTTTTACACTATACATGCCTTGATTGGCTTTAGTGATCATTTTGGGGTGTTTCTAAATTTAATAGGTCTTTTTTATTGGTCCTTTTTCCTAAATCGGAGTATTTTCTTTCTCCTTTCTTCTTATTTCCAAGGTTCATGTGGTTGTTTCTTATTACCTATTGGGGCCTTATTCTTATTATTATATGTTCCAATTTGTTTTGAAACATTTTCAACAAACTATACTATTCTCCGGATTCTCCTATTTCTATTCTTAGGATTTATTTGTCAGTTGACATTTCCTGTTGTTCGTTCTACTCAACTTATACTAGGCTTCGCGGTATTTTCAATATAATTTTCGCGGTGTTTTCTAACTAGAATCATGTTATGATTTTAGTATATTTAAACGCTTAAGCGTTGACATAATTATTGACCACCGTAAGCATTCTGTAGATCTGTTCGTTTCTACAATACCTTTCTGGTATTCGATAAATTACTGAGACTACTCTAGCCCGGCTGTCAACGCATATGTCCTCCCAATTACTCTATATTTTGTTAATTTTGTTGGTAAGTACCTCTCTCAAACTTGATTTTAATGCTAACATTTAACCCAATTCCATCGCAATTAATACAGTAAGGATTTCCTTGCATTTACTATCTCCCGAATAAGTTAACGCTAACGAGGAGTCATCCCACTAGCTCACTCTTACGAGAGGCTGTGGTAACAAAGGAATCCTAGTATATTTATAACAACTCTAATCTTGCCTAGGGAATAATTCCCTAGTGTATTTTCAAGTTTTGAAAACTAGTACATACTACCAACTTCGGTTCACTCTGCCAATTATAACTAAGTGTTATAGTCGTATTCTATTTGAACATGCTTTGTCGATGCACATCCATCTCTCAAACCAAAAACTCGGCGCAGTTTTGTATTATTTCGTTCAATACAATCTACCTCGAGATATGCTTTCCATATAAACCGCATTATTACTTACAATTTATTTTTATTTTTATTATTATGTTGTTGGTCTTTTTTTCTTCTTCTTTCCTCACCCCATCCGTTGGTCTCAGACCGTGAACAGGCCGCCAAAGTGTCTCCCTGATTTGGGAATCTAGACCATCGATAAAATCTACACAATCGTCCCGTATTATTTGCACTAATTCGGTGACGCTATTATGGACACATCGAAGGAAATTCAGAAGAAACCGATGACAATTCGTCCTCCTTCATCGGTTCCTTCGACACCTCCGCGACCCCCCACGCGAGTCTCCTTGGGATCTGGGCTCGTCTCCTATCCTTGGAGATTCCAAAGAATCCGAAGTTGGCCCGATATGAAAATTATTTTTTAAATTTACTCTACCGCGGTTTAACTATGTTGCTGGTCTTTTCTTCTTCTTTCCTCACCCCATCCGTTGGTCTCAGACCGTGAACAGGCCGCCAAAGTGTCTCCCTGATTTGGGAATCTAGACCATCGATAAAATCTACATAATCGTCCCGTATTATTTGCACTAATTCGGTGACGCTATTATGGACACATCGACGGAAATTCAGAAGAAACCGATGACAATTCGTCCTCCTTCATCGGTTCCTTCGACACCTCCGCGACCCCCCACGCGAGTCTCCTTGGGATCTGGGCTCGTCTCCTATCCTTGGAGATTCCAAAGAATCCGAAGTTGGCCAGATATGAAAATCGAAATACTCTATCACGGCTTTAAAAACGAAATTACTCTACTCCGGTTTTCAAACAAAATACTCTACCACGGCTTATATGGAAACTGTTATTTATTTTTTTAATTTTTATAAAATTTATTAGGCTGTTGGTCTTTTTTCTTTATTCTTTATGAATATTACGTTACTCTACCACGGTTTCTATGCAAACTCTTCATCTAATGTTTACTAAACTTTTTTAACTCGATTTTAATCCGATTTTAATCTATTCTACATTTGTGTGGTTTCTTATCCTTTCCGCTTTACCTGTATGTCGAGTCCCTTTAGCCTGCGAAATCGCGCTACTAGGCGCAAAGCTATTCTCCATTTTTGGATTTTTTGTTATCTTGCCTACTTTCGGATAACCGGCCCGCCTCTGACATCTCAGCTACAGCGGATAGGTCAATCTTTATATTTTATTTTATTACATGATAATCTGTTTTAAAACACCTTCCTCCCGGAGGCATATTCATCAGGCACAGCAAGATGCTACTCTCAAACCCTCTCGTTAACATCAAAGTAAGGTTTGAGCGCCCTAGTTGGGTACTCCGTCAGTCATCCTACAAATGGTGACGTGAGCAACACGTCTTTTCGCACTCCTAACCTTTGCGTCGAGATTTTCCTCATTATAGGGTGTCTGGTCAATACACGGTCGGCAATGAGGGGCCTCAAATTTACATCTTCATTTTTCTAATATCCCTAAACCACATTATTATGTTTTGGATTTCAATCCGAAATATTGTGTAGAATGTAGTTTGCCAATCGATTCCACCGGCACTCTAAATTCTTTATCTATTATTCTAAATCCTAATTTTCAGAGTATGCTGATACGAAATTAATTTTGGAATCAGACTTCCTTAGGGTTGTATCAATTTGCATCTCTGATCAGTATCAGACATAGGATGCCTAGCGGATACTTAAAGTATCAATACATTATTATGTAACTTCAGACAATCCGATATATTCAAGGGTATAGGTCCTCTGTTGTGAGATAATTCATCTCTGGTGCAGACGTTTACACTTTTCCTTTGTGTACTTAGTTGCCACTTACCACGCTCTATCTTACCCCTGTGTATAATCTTGATGAATCTTATAATAATATTTATGCAATATAGTCAAAGCAATATAATCAAAAACAATATAATCAAAATTTAAAAATAATGTAATTAAAAATTAATAAAAATGAAATCACTCTTTTCCCTCTTCCTCTATTCTTCCATCCTCCCACGAATCTCCTATTATTTTGCTAACTACTTCCCATCTTCTTATTTTATGATTCCTAATTACTACCATTTCCTATTATCCTATAGTATGGTTGCAGTTTCCTGCACCACCACTTGTAGGATTTTCCCATCTCCCTGGTTGGCTTGACCGGTTTCGGGCATCACCACTAGCCCTCATTAGAAGCCTTTTTTCTACGTTCCTGGCTATGTTTCCCTCTCACCACTATACTAATTTTCAAAATTTTATATTTTTTATTTTAAAATTCTTCTTAAATTCTTCTCAAATTTTCTTCTAAAATTCTTCTATTCTTCTAAAATTCTTCTATTCAAAATTTCTTACTTCCTCTATCCTTTGGACATCAATATGTCCTATTCCTAAAAATCCCAATAAGAAAAAATTATTTTATAACAAAAAACAAAAATTCAAAATCTCACTTACCCCAATTCCTTTAATTTCGTCATCACTCTCACCACAAAATTTTCTCTCACACGCGCTAAACCGAAAAACCAAAACAAAAACGATCACAACAACAACAACAAAACATTTACTACTTTTCTCAAAGCGACCACAACAATACCGACGACAACAATAGAAACACTTACTACTTGTTTTCTGTTCAAATAGATTTAAAATAATTAAGAATTAATTCCGCGATCTACCGATCTAAGCACTCCCGCCAATTTTCGATCGCGACTGACGCTAGTTATGGCAACACCATAATACCTACCTCTAATCATATCTAAGAATCATTGTAATTCATAATACTTACCTCTAATAATATCTAAGAATCATTATACATCATAATAAATGTAATAATTTCTAAGAATCATTATAACATGAAAATCAACTCTCATATAACGTAATTAATGCAAATCTTTCAACAAGAGATTTTAAAGCTCATGTCCACTTAATGAATTGCATATACAATTTTGTCAGATCAAATCTGTCACCAAGAACTTTTAAAGGTACTTAAGTGCACGGAAAAAGAACGCGAAATATCCATTTGTCATATCCATTACGATTTTGTATAAACAAAATCTAATCTGTATTTTAAAAGGTTAAAATTGATTTTCATCTTTATGATAGTTGAGTCTGAATTTACCATCTGAACTAAAAGGTCTTAATTAAAAAGTAATATATAAAATTGTAAAATTAGTATTTCTTTTCGTCGTCCCCATAACTGGCGCAGTCGGCAACTCGAACCAAGTGTTTTCAAAATAAATTTTGTGCAAAATTTCTAAATATCGTTGTATGTTACACGAAAAAGAAAGTTTTTTTTAACGTACAGTGATGTGCATCAGGAGAGTAACATTGTTCTAACACGAAAAGTTGCATCAACATCAACAATTCCAACAACTACAACAACAAACGCTACAGCAACAAACGCTACAGCAGCAAACTCTACAACAACAAACGCTACAGCAGCAAACTCTACAACAACAAACGCTACAGCAGCAAACTCTACAACAACAAACTCTACAACAACAAACTCTACAACAACAAACGCTGCAACAGCAACAGCAAAATCTCCAACGATTGAGTATTCAAACAAATCAGCAGCTAATAAAAGCATCAAAGTGAAGCAGCAAAATATATCCTGCAAACAGCGAAGAATACATTACACCAGCACATCCAGCGATTGCATATTCAAACGTGAGTTCTGAGGTTAGATTAATTTCTGTAATAGTTAAGTGATTTCTGTAAAATTGTAAAATTTGATACTTGTTGAAAAAAATGTCGACTCCTGGTGAAATCGCGGCGCAAATTCGGAACCAAGAAAAAGAAAAGGTTCAAAATATTGTGCCTGAAGTCGCAATGGTGTTGGGATTCGAGGAAGTGTTACGCGAAATTGATCGATTGGATCAGTTTTCAAACTCAAATCGCGGTATTTCTCTGCAGTCCTTTTGTAATCGTGTGGATCAAATATTGGAATATTGCGGAACGGATTCGCAAAAACAATATATAGAACAAATAGTGCAAACGAAAATTCGTGGTGAACCCCAAAGTGTAATCGATAGGTTTCCTTTCGCCAGATGGCCACAATTGAAGCAAGTATTGTATCAGTACTTCGGAATTACACAACCCTATCATGCACTTATAAATGCAATGAATCATGTACAATACAGTACAGATATTGAAAAGGTTTATCTTGAAATAAGTAGTATTCTTAATAAATTGAATACAAAATACTTACAAGACCCTCAAAAAGATTCATTTCCACAATTCCATCCTTCGTATAACGAAAACTTTGCGTTATCTCGTTTTAAATCATGTATTCCTGAATATAAGGCATTCCTTGTTGAAATGCGTCTAAGCGAAACATTATTTGATGCATATTCTGTTCTGAACCAAGTGCAACAACTTCGTGACAGTAACAGGTCTAATGACCATAATTCGAAAAAAATTTATAATAATCAAAAAATATTTTCAAATCCACGTAATCAAAATTATTACAATAATGAAAATTATAACCGCAATTTAAATACTCAGTTTCTAGCAAACCAAAATTATAATTATAATCGCAATCCCAATAATGTAAACCCCGGAAATCAAAACTATGAACATACGAGTAATAGAAACTATAATCGAAACCAAAATAATGTTAATCAAAGAACATATAATCAAGGATACAATAATCAACCTAGAGGACAGCAGTTTCATCGTAATTATCAGGGAAATCAAAGGAATCCTACTATTGATCAAAGTATGCGGACCGCAAGACCTTCTCCAATCATCGATGCAAGTATGCACACAACTCATAACAACCAGGCTGAAAATTTTCCAGTATTAGCCTCGGAACAAATTCAAGTGAAGCGCGAGAAAAGGAACTTCCAATAATTCCCATTACTATTAAAAATAAAACCATTCGTTGTCTTATAGACACAGGATGTAATACATCCTTACTTAGTTGTAACATATTTCCAGAATCTAGTTACCATACCCTAGAGAATCCTATTAAACTAACCAGTCTTCATTCTAACGAAATAATACAAAAAGGAATTTGGACTAATTTTCCCACAGAATTTAATCTTTCCGAAAGTAATATTGAATGGAAAGTCACATCGCTGTCAAGTTCAAAATTTGAAGCAATACTTGGACAAAATGTCTTAGTACCTATGGGATCCATAATCAATAATTTTGACGGTTCTATTATAATGAACGACATAAAAATCCCCTTTATAACAGCTGATCAAAACCCCGAATTAATATCTAAAAGCCTTCATCTTGATTTAGATCAATTATCCCCAATAGAAAGTAAAAGTATTCAAAGTATTAAAATTAATCATTTAAACCCAGAGGAAAAGAAAGAACTCTTGAAAATTTTAAATGAATACAGTGATTTGTTTTACAAAGAAGGAGACGTACTCACGTCCACCAATGTTGTGACACATCAAATTAAGCTAAGTTCAGAAAAACCAATATTTACTAAAATATACAGGTTCCCTCAAGTCCACCAAAAAGAAGTGGAAAAGCAAATTGCAGAAATGTTGCAAAATGGAATAATTAAGCAGTCGGATTCTCCCTATAATGCACCATTGTGGATTGTACCCAAAAAGGTAGACAATTCCGGGCAAACTAAGTGGAGAATTGTTACGGATTACCGTAAGTTAAACGAAGTGACTATTAGTGACAAGTATCCAATCCCAAATATAGAGGATTTATTTGATAAATTAGGTAAAGCAAACTACTTTACAACTATTGATTTAGCAAAGGGTTTTCATCAAGTTCTAGTGAAACCAAGTGATCGAGCAAAAACTGCGTTTTCGACACATAATGGACACTATGAGTACTTACGAATGCCTTTTGGACTCAAAAATGCCCCAGCGACTTTCCAACGGATGATTAATACCGTTTTGAAAGAATATATAAATAAGATTTGTGTGGTCTATTTGGATGATGTGTTAATATTTAGTACTTCACTTGAAGAACATATTGACTCTTTACATAAAATATTTGCTCGATTACAACAGTTTAATTTAAAGGTGCAGTCTGATAAATGTAATTTCTTCACACATCAAACTGAATTTTTGGGTCATATTCTGACAAGAGATGGAATAAAACCAAACCCAGAGAAATTGAAAAAAATCCAAAATTTACTAATACCCAAAACCGTTAAACAACTTAGATCATTCTTAGGTTTAACGGGATATTATAGAAAGTTTATTCGAGATTATTCTGCATTAACAGTCCCTATGACGAAATTCCTGAAAAAAGACGCTAAAATAGATGTTAATGATTTTTCATATTTAGAGTGTTTTTCAAAATTAAAACTAGTTCTTACGAATCCACCAGTATTAAAATACCCAGATTTCACAAAGAATTTTACTTTGACAACCGATGCATCTCAATATGCATTAGGTGCAGTTTTGTCCCAGGATGGTCATCCAATAGCGTATGCTTCCCGTACATTGAATTCACATGAGATTAATTATTCGACAATTGAGAAAGAATTGCTCGCAATAGTTTGGGCAACAAAAAGTTTTAGACCTTATTTATTTGGCCGACGTTTCGAACTTGAAACAGATCATCGTCCTTTAGTTTGGCTAAACTCATTGAAAGAACCAAATAACAAATTAATACGTTGGAAACTTCGACTTAATGAGTATGATTTTGGTATAAGCTATGTAAAAGGTAAGAATAACCAGGTTGCAGATTTTTTGTCACGTTTGAGAGACGATAACATTGGAAATAAAGAAGTCCATTTGGGTAATGTTCTTCCACTAAACGATACAACACTAGAAGAAATAAAAGATATTTGTAGAGAGGAAAATATTGACTTTCCAGATGAAATAAATATTCCCGAGTCATTACAAGTTCATAATGAATCAGTATTTGATCCAGATGAACCGAGTGATAATATTACCATTCATTCAGAACCAGAAAATCTAAATCTTCTAATTCCAATAAAGGAAGACTACATAAATAAGTACAACTATCAATTATTATTATCAAATAAAACTTACCCGAAACCAGTAAATAAAGTTCGTATTCAAATAAAAGAACAAGATTTATGCCTTCACGAATACATATCTGAATTGTCTACTAAATTACCCCCAAATAAAAATATAGCTATTTATTCAGATCTTAGTGACCACCTTTATAATAAACTTCAATTAAAGCTAAAAGAGGTGTTCAATGATAATTATAAATTTATTAAGGTATCCCGAATGCTTAGAGATCTTCAAACAGAAGATGAAACCATTTATCAGATACATATGTATCATACTAAAGAGATAGGACATGGTGGAATTGAAAAAACTTTTAAAGGAATTCTAAAATTCTTTTACTATCCTGATTTGAAAAATTTGGTAACAAGATATATTAATAATTGTGACATTTGCAATAAAGCAAAACATTCCACTAATCCCATAAAACCTAAATTTAAAATAACGGAAACACCTGAAGATATTAATCAAATTTTCCATATTGATATATTTTTTATAAATCGTATCAAAGTTGCCACTTGTATAGATAAGTTCTCAAAATACGCAATTGCTATTATTATAGCCGATCAATCCAAACCAACGCTAAAAGAGGCAATAATGTTTTTTTTGTCAAGCTTAGGCAAACCTACTAAAATCGTTGCCGATAATGAGTTCAACAATTTTTTCATAAAAGAACTCTGCAATGATCATAATATTCAAATACATTTTACAAAACCACATTCCCATACAGGAAATAGTGATGTTGAGAGGTTACATCAAACAATCGCTACAAAATATAGAGCAACTTCTCCTAATGAATCCCCTAAATCTAGATTATACACCTCTGTATATTTCTATAATCGTCAAATTCATTCATCAATTGATGAAGAACCCTTCAAGGCCCATCATGGTCTAATAAATAAAACGAAAATTCTACATTTAATGAAACAAAACAAAGAAAGGTCTATCAATAACCAAAATAAATCTCGTGAGGAATACGAAGAAATTCGAACGATGGGTTATGTAAAAGTACCCAATCGAACTCCCAAACATTTACCTAAAAATAAAAAACAAAATCTACAAAATGTAGCCCTAATTAATATAAAACGTCCCAAACGTTTTGTCATTTCAGATGACACCAATTATGAAAATTCTAGAGGTAATCCTTGTTCCTGATATTACAGTTGGCTTCGACCGACATTCAAATTGATAATGCGAAACCGATAAGCACACTTCAATTACACAATTTGGATCTTGCAAAACCCAATCGTTTTAAACGCGGTTTGGTGAATCCTATTGGTGGATTATATAGATGGTTATTTGGTATAATGGATAGTGATGATAGAGAAGAAATACTAGAACATCTTGAATATATTGATAAAAATAATAAAGAAATAATTACAAAATTTAATAAACAAATTAAAAATAATGAAGTCTTCGCACGAAATTTAGAACGTATAAAAAACCGTACTGAAGTAATACAAAATCAGTTTATGCAATTTCTTGCATGGACTTCTAATTATTCATCTAATATTAACCTTCAAATATATTACCTAAAATTTAAAAATACTTTAAAAGATTTAACATATGAAGTAGATAAAATACTGGATAACATAAATGCAGCACGTTTCGGATTAATGTCCCGATCGATTCTTGATCGAGCAGAAATAGAGCAAAATTTAATAGGTTTTCATGAATTGCAAGAACTATTCATCTCCGTATTTGCGAGAAAGGATAATGATATTGTTTATATTGTTCTAAATATTCCCATATTCTATGATAACTCTGTTCCAACATATTATTTGCGTACTGTACCTACAAGTAATTTTACGAAAGTCGATATACCAGACCAAGTCGTAGTTAAGTTTAACAATCACTATTATAATGAAAATAAATATATAAAAAATTTAAAAAACCCAATTAATTGTGAACATACATGTAAACTTATTAGAGTTAATAATCATACATACATTGAAGAAATAGAAAATGGAATTTTGTTAGTACAAAACTTTTATGATAAAATAATACACAATTGTAATGAAAAACAATTTCAAATATTTGGTACCTTTGTAATAAACTTTAATAAATGTTCAGTACAATTAAACGAAAAATTATATACAAATAAAATTGTAAACTTTAATCGTAAATTAGTAATATCACCACCACTACTTTTAAACTATACGAAATATGAAGTAAACTTTGACGATATAAAACTAGAAAAGGCTGAAAACATAAAAAGGATTGAATTAATTGAATTTAGACATAAACGTAATACAGTGATTTCTACAGTAACAATTTTACTTTTTATTGTCATAATAATAACATGTATTTTCTTATATTTTAAATTTAAAAATGGAAATATTAAAGTAAATATAAACTCACCTGCAGAAAAACTTGCACAAAAATTTGATAGATTAGAAAAGAAACGTGTCAAATACGAAAAACAAAGAGATAAAATTACCTTTTCACCTGAATCAGGAGCTTCAGTCTAAGTGGGGGGGAGTTATGGCAACACCATAATACCTACCTCTAATCATATCTAAGAATCATTGTAATTCATAATACTTACCTCTAATAATATCTAAGAATCATTATACATCATAATAAATGTAATAATTTCTAAGAATCATTATAACATGAAAATCAACTCTCATATAACGTAATTAATGCAAATCTTTCAACAAGAGATTTTAAAGCTCATGTCCACTTAATGAATTGCATATACAATTTTGTCAGATCAAATCTGTCACCAAGAACTTTTAAAGGTACTTAAGTGCACGGAAAAAGAACGCGAAATATCCATTTGTCATATCCATTACGATTTTGTATAAACAAAATCTAATCTGTATTTTAAAAGGTTAAAATTGATTTTCATCTTTATGATAGTTGAGTCTGAATTTACCATCTGAACTAAAAGGTCTTAATTAAAAAGTAATATATAAAATTGTAAAATTAGTATTTCTTTTCGTCGTCCCCATAACTCGCTTGCGATTTCCCGAATCACGTCATCCGTCAATATTTCCGGTCGTGTTCGCGAACTCTGTCGACTCTCGCGCTCTATTTTTTATCTGCTCGCCCGCTCTTCTTCTTCTTAACTTTTCGGCCCGATGCTTTGTTGTTGTTTTCTATGCGTCTTCCTGTTATCACTTTCTTACATTCTATAATCTAATATGTGTGGCTTTTTCTAATTTTGTGTGGTTTCTGGAGATCATTTTCCTCGGATACCATCTTTTTACACTATACATGCCTTGATTGGCTTTAGTGATCATTTTGGGGTGTTTCTAAATTTAATAGGTCTTTTTTATTGGTCCTTTTTCCTAAATCGGAGTATTTTCTTTCTCCTTTCTTCTTATTTCCAAGGTTCATGTGGTTGTTTCTTATTACCTATTGGGGCCTTATTCTTATTATTATATGTTCCAATTTGTTTTGAAACATTTTCAACAAACTATACTATTCTCCGGATTCTCCTATTTCTATTCTTAGGATTTATTTGTCAGTTGACATTTCCTGTTGTTCGTTCTACTCAACTTATACTAGGCTTCGCGGTATTTTCAATATAATTTTCGCGGTGTTTTCTAACTAGAATCATGTTATGATTTTAGTATATTTAAACGCTTAAGCGTTGACATAATTATTGACCACCGTAAGCATTCTGTAGATCTGTTCGTTTCTACAATACCTTTCTGGTATTCGATAAATTACTGAGACTACTCTAGCCCGGCTGTCAACGCATATGTCCTCCCAATTACTCTATATTTTGTTAATTTTGTTGGTAAGTACCTCTCTCAAACTTGATTTTAATGCTAACATTTAACCCAATTCCATCGCAATTAATACAGTAAGGATTTCCTTGCATTTACTATCTCCCGAATAAGTTAACGCTAACTAGGAGTCATCCCACTAGCTCACTCTTACGAGAGGCTGTGGTAACAAAGGAATCCTAGTATATTTATAACAACTCTAATCTTGCCTAGGGAATAATTCCCTAGTGTATTTTCAAGTTTTGAAAACTAGTACATACTACCAACTTCGGTTCACTCTGCCAATTATAACTAAGTGTTATAGTCGGTATTCTATTTGAACATGCTTTGTCGATGCACATCCATCTCTCAAACCAAAAACTCGGCGCAGTTTTGTATTATTTCGTTCAATACAATCTACCTCGAGATATGCTTTCCATATAAACCGCATTATTACTTACAATTTATTTTTATTTTTATTATTATGTTGTTGGTCTTTTTTTCTTCTTCTTTCCTCACCCCATCCGTTGGTCTCAGACCGTGAACAGGCCGCCAAAGTGTCTCCCTGATTTGGGAATCTAGACCATCGATAAAATCTACACAATCGTCCCGTATTATTTGCACTAATTCGGTGACGCTATTATGGACACATCGAAGGAAATTCAGAAGAAACCGATGACAATTCGTCCTCCTTCATCGGTTCCTTCGACACCTCCGCGACCCCCCACGCGAGTCTCCTTGGGATCTGGGCTCGTCTCCTATCCTTGGAGATTCCAAAGAATCCGAAGTTGGCCCGATATGAAAATTATTTTTTAAATTTACTCTACCGCGGTTTAACTATGTTGCTGGTCTTTTCTTCTTCTTTCCTCACCCCATCCGTTGGTCTCAGACCGTGAACAGGCCGCCAAAGTGTCTCCCTGATTTGGGAATCTAGACCATCGATAAAATCTACATAATCGTCCCGTATTATTTGCACTAATTCGGTGACGCTATTATGGACACATCGACGGAAATTCAGAAGAAACCGATGACAATTCGTCCTCCTTCATCGGTTCCTTCGACACCTCCGCGACCCCCCACGCGAGTCTCCTTGGGATCTGGGCTCGTCTCCTATCCTTGGAGATTCCAAAGAATCCGAAGTTGGCCAGATATGAAAATCGAAATACTCTATCACGGCTTTAAAAACGAAATTACTCTACTCCGGTTTTCAAACAAAATACTCTACCACGGCTTATATGGAAACTGTTATTTATTTTTTTAATTTTTATAAAATTTATTAGGCTGTTGGTCTTTTTTCTTTATTCTTTATGAATATTACGTTACTCTACCACGGTTTCTATGCAAACTCTTCATCTAATGTTTACTAAACTTTTTTAACTCGATTTTAATCCGATTTTAATCTATCCTACATTTGTGTGGTTTCTTATCCTTTCCGCTTTACCTGTATGTCGAGTCCCTTTAGCCTGCGAAATCGCGCTACTAGGCGCAAAGCTATTCTCCATTTTTGGATTTTTTGTTATCTTGCCTACTTTCGGATAACCGGCCCGCCTCTGACATCTCAGCTACAGCGGATAGGTCAATCTTTATATTTTATTTTATTACATGATAATCTGTTTTAAAACACCTTCCTCCCGGAGGCATATTCATCAGGCACAGCAAGATGCTACTCTCAAACCCTCTCGTTAACATCAAAGTAAGGTTTGAGCGCCCTAGTTGGGTACTCCGTCAGTCATCCTACAAATGGTGACGTGAGCAACACGTCTTTTCGCACTCCTAACCTTTGCGTCGAGATTTTCCTCATTATAGGGTGTCTGGTCAATACACGGTCGGCAATGAGGGGCCTCAAATTTACATCTTCATTTTTCTAATATCCCTAAACCACATTATTATGTTTTGGATTTCAATCCGAAATATTGTGTAGAATGTAGTTTGCCAATCGATTCCACCGGCACTCTAAATTCTTTATCTATTATTCTAAATCCTAATTTTCAGAGTATGCTGATACGAAATTAATTTTGGAATCAGACTTCCTTAGGGTTGTATCAATTTGCATCTCTGATCAGTATCAGACATAGGATGCCTAGCGGATACTTAAAGTATCAATACATTATTATGTAACTTCAGACAATCCGATATATTCAAGGGTATAGGTCCTCTGTTGTGAGATAATTCATCTCTGGTGCAGACGTTTACACTTTCCCTTTGTGTACTTAGTTGCCACTTACCACGCTCTATCTTACCCCTGTGTATAATCTTGATGAATCTTATAATAATATTTATGCAATATAGTCAAAGCAATATAATCAAAAACAATATAATCAAAATTTAAAAATAATGTAATTAAAAATTAATAAAAATGAAATCACTCTTTTCCCTCTTCCTCTATTCTTCCATCCTCCCACGAATCTCCTATTATTTTGCTAACTACTTCCCATCTTCTTATTTTATGATTCCTAATTACTACCATTTCCTATTATCCTATAGTATGGTTGCAGTTTCCTGCACCACCACTTGTAGGATTTTCCCATCTCCCTGGTTGGCTTGACCGGTTTCGGGCATCACCACTAGCCCTCATCAGAAGCCTTTTTTCTACGTTCCTGGCTATGTTTCCCTCTCACCACTATACTAATTTTCAAAATTTTATATTTTTTATTTTAAAATTCTTCTTAAATTCTTCTCAAATTTTCTTCTAAAATTCTTCTATTCTTCTAAAATTCTTCTATTCAAAATTTCTTACTTCCTCTATCCTTTGGACATCAATATGTCCTATTCCTAAAAATCCCAATAAGAAAAAATTATTTTATAACAAAAAACAAAAATTCAAACTCCCACTTACCCCAATTCCTTTAATTTCGTCATCCCTCTCACCACAAAATTTTCTCTCACACGCGCTAAACCGAAAAACCAAAACAAAAACGATCACAACAATAACAACAAAACATTTACTACTTTTCTCAAAGCGACCACAACAATACCGACGACAACAATAGAAACACTTACTACTTGTTTTCTGTTCAAATAGATTTAAAATAATTAAGAATTAATTCCGCGATCTACCGATCTAAGCACTCCCGCCAATTTTCGATCGCGACTGACGCTTGCGATTTCCCGAATCACGTCATCCGTCAATATTTCCGGTCGTGTTCGCGAACTCTGTCGACTCTCGCGCTCTATTTTTTATCTGCTCGCCCGCTCTTCTTCTTCTTAACTTTTCGGCCCGATGCTTTGTTGTTGTTTTCTATGCGTCTTCCTGTTATCACTTTCTTACATTCTATAATCTAATATGTGTGGCTTTTTCTAATTTTGTGTGGTTTCTGGAGATCATTTTCCTCGGATACCATCTTTTTACACTATACATGCCTTGATTGGCTTTAGTGATCATTTTGGGGTGTTTCTAAATTTAATAGGTCTTTTTTATTGGTCCTTTTTCCTAAATCGGAGTATTTTCTTTCTCCTTTCTTCTTATTTCCAAGGTTCATGTGGTTGTTTCTTATTACCTATTGGGGCCTTATTCTTATTATTATATGTTCCAATTTGTTTTGAAACATTTTCAACAAACTATACTATTCTCCGGATTCTCCTATTTCTATTCTTAGGATTTATTTGTCAGTTGACATTTCCTGTTGTTCGTTCTACTCAACTTATACTAGGCTTCGCGGTATTTTCAATATAATTTTCGCGGTGTTTTCTAACTAGAATCATGTTATGATTTTAGTATATTTAAACGCTTAAGCGTTGACATAATTATTGACCACCGTAAGCATTCTGTAGATCTGTTCGTTTCTACAATACCTTTCTGGTATTCGATAAATTACTGAGACTACTCTAGCCCGGCTGTCAACGCATATGTCCTCCCAATTACTCTATATTTTGTTAATTTTGTTGGTAAGTACCTATCTCAAACTTGATTTTAATGCTAACATTTAACCCAATTCCATCGCAATTAATACAGTAAGGATTTCCTTGCATTTACTATCTCCCGAATAAGTTAACGCTAACGAGGAGTCATCCCACTAGCTCACTCTTACGAGAGGCTGTGGTAACAAAGGAATCCTAGTATATTTATAACAACTCTAATCTTGCCTAGGGAATAATTCCCTAGTGTATTTTCAAGTTTTGAAAACTAGTACATACTACCAACTTCGGTTCACTCTGCCAATTATAACTAAGTGTTATAGTCGGTATTCTATTTGAACATGCTTTGTCGATGCACATCCATCTCTCAAACCAAAAACTCGGCGCAGTTTTGTATTATTTCGTTCAATACAATCTACCTCGAGATATGCTTTCCATATAAACCGCATTATTACTTACAATTTATTTTTATTTTTATTATTATGTTGTTGGTCTTTTTTTCTTCTTCTTTCCTCACCCCATCCGTTGGTCTCAGACCGTGAACAGGCCGCCAAAGTGTCTCCCTGATTTGGGAATCTAGACCATCGATAAAATCTACACAATCGTCACGTATTATTTGCACTAATTCGGTGACGCTATTATGGACACATCGAAGGAAATTCAGAAGAAACCGATGACAATTCGTCCTCCTTCATCGGTTCCTTCGACACCTCCGCGACCCCCCACGCAAGTCTCCTTGGGATCTGGGCTCGTCTCCTATCCTTGGAGATTCCAAAGAATCCGAAGTTGGCCCGATATGAAAATTATTTTTTAAATTTACTCTACCGCGGTTTAACTATGTTGCTGGTCTTTTCTTCTTCTTTCCTCACCCCATCCGTTGGTCTCAGACCGTGAACAGGCCGCCAAAGTGTCTCCCTGATTTGGGAATCTAGACCATCGATAAAATCTACATAATCGTCCCGTATTATTTGCACTAATTCGGTGACGCTATTATGGACACATCGACGGAAATTCAGAAGAAACCGATGACAATTCGTCCTCCTTCATTGGTTCCTTCGACACCTCCGCGACCCCCCACGCGAGTCTCCTTGGGATCTGGGCTCGTCTCCTATCCTTGGAGATTCCAAAGAATCCGAAGTTGGCCAGATATGAAAATCGAAATACTCTATCACGGCTTTAAAAACGAAATTACTCTACTCCGGTTTTCAAACAAAATACTCTACCACGGCTTATATGGAAACTGTTATTTATTTTTTTAATTTTTATAAAATTTATTAGGCTGTTGGTCTTTTTTCTTTATTCTTTATGAATATTACGTTACTCTACCACGGTTTCTATGCAAACTCTTCATCTAATGTTTACTAAACTTTTTTAACTCGATTTTAATCCGATTTTAATCTATCCTACATTTGTGTGGTTTCTTATCCTTTCCGCTTTACCTGTATGTCGAGTCCCTTTAGCCTGCGAAATCGCGCTACTAGGCGCAAAGCTATTCTCCATTTTTGGATTTTTTGTTATCTTGCCTACTTTCGGATAACCGGCCCGCCTCTGACATCTCAGCTACAGCGGATAGGTCAATCTTTATATTTTATTTTATTACATGATAATCTGTTTTAAAACACCTTCCTCCCGGAGGCATATTCATCAGGCACAGCAAGATGCTACTCTCAAACCCTCTCGTTAACATCAAAGTAAGGTTTGAGCGCCCTAGTTGGGTACTCCGTCAGTCATCCTACAAATGGTGACGTGAGCAACACGTCTTTTCGCACTCCTAACCTTTGCGTCGAGATTTTCCTCATTATAGGGTGTCTGGTCAATACACGGTCGGCAATGAGGGGCCTCAAATTTACATCTTCATTTTTCTAATATCCCTAAACCACATTATTATGTTTTGGATTTCAATCCGAAATATTGTGTAGAATGTAGTTTGCCAATCGATTCCACCGGCACTCTAAATTCTTTATCTATTATTCTAAATCCTAATTTTCAGAGTATGCTGATACGAAAATAATTTTGGAATCAGACTTCCTTAGGGTTGTATCAATTTGCATCTCTGATCAGTATCAGACATAGGATGCCTAGCGGATACTTAAAGTATCAATACATTATTATGTAACTTCAGACAATCCGATATATTCAAGGGTATAGGTCCTCTGTTGTGAGATAATTCATCTCTGGTGCAGACGTTTACACTTTTCCTTTGTGTACTTAGTTGCCACTTACCACGCTCTATCTTACCCCTGTGTATAATCTTGATGAATCTTATAATAATATTTATGCAATATAGTCAAAGCAATATAATCAAAAACAATATAATCAAAATTTAAAAATAATGTAATTAAAAATTAATAAAAATGAAATCACTCTTTTTCCTCTTCCTCTATTCTTCCATCCTCCCACGAATCTCCTATTATTTTGCTAACTACTTCCCATCTTCTTATTTTATGATTCCTAATTACTACCATTTCCTATTATCCTATAGTATGGTTGCAGTTTCCTGCACCACCACTTGTAGGATTTTCCCATCTCCCTGGTTGGCTTGACCGGTTTCGGGCATCACCACTAGCCCTCATCAGAAGCCTTTTTTCTACGTTCCTGGCTATGTTTCCCTCTCACCACTATACTAATTTTCAAAATTTTATATTTTTTATTTTAAAATTCTTCTTAAATTCTTCTCAAATTTTCTTCTAAAATTCTTCTATTCTTCTAAAATTCTTCTATTCAAAATTTCTTACTTCCTCTATCCTTTGGACATCAATATGTCCTATTCCTAAAAATCCCAATAAGAAAAAATTATTTTATAACAAAAAACAAAAATTCAAACTCCCACTTACCCCAATTCCTTTAATTTCGTCATCCCTCTCACCACAAAATTTTCTCTCACACGCGCTAAACCGAAAAACCAAAACAAAAACGATCACAACAACAACAACAAAACATTTACTACTTTTCTCAAAGCGACCACAACAATACCGACGACAACAATAGAAACACTTACTACTTGTTTTCTGTTCAAATAGATTTAAAATAATTAAGAATTAATTCCGCGATCTACCGATCTAAGCACTCCCGCCAATTTTCAATCGCGACTGACGCTTGCGATTTCCCGAATCACGTCATCCGTCAATATTTCCGGTCGTGTTCGCGAACTCTGTCGACTCTCGCGCTCTATTTTTTATCTGCTCGCCCGCTCTTCTTCTTCTTAACTTTTCGGCCCGATGCTTTGTTGTTGTTTTCTATGCGTCTTCCTGTTATCACTTTCTTACATTCTATAATCTAATATGTGTGGCTTTTTCTAATTTTGTGTGGTTTCTGGAGATCATTTTCCTCGGATACCATCTTTTTACACTATACATGCCTTGATTGGCTTTAGTGATCATTTTGGGGTGTTTCTAAATTTAATAGGTCTTTTTTATTGGTCCTTTTTCCTAAATCGGAGTATTTTCTTTCTCCTTTGTGTTTTCTAACTAGAATCATGTTATGATTTTAGTATATTTAAACGCTTAAGCGTTGACATAATTATTGACCACCGTAAGCATTCTGTAGATCTGTTCGTTTCTACAATACCTTTCTGGTATTCGATAAATTACTGAGACTACTCTAGCCCGGCTGTCAACGCATATGTCCTCCCAATTACTCTATATTTTGTTAATTTTGTTGGTAAGTACCTCTCTCAAACTTGATTTTAATGCTAACATTTAACCCAATTCCATCGCAATTAATACAGTAAGGATTTCCTTGCATTTACTATCTCCCGAATAAGTTAACGCTAACTAGGAGTCATCCCACTAGCTCACTCTTACGAGAGGCTGTGGTAACAAAGGAATCCTAGTATATTTATAACAACTCTAATCTTGCCTAGGGAATAATTCCCTAGTGTATTTTCAAGTTTTGAAAACTAGTACATACTACCAACTTCGGTTCACTCTGCCAATTATAACTAAGTGTTATAGTCGGTATTCTATTTGAACATGCTTTGTCGATGCACATCCATCTCTCAAACCAAAAACTCGGCGCAGTTTTGTATTATTTCGTTCAATACAATCTACCTCGAGATATGCTTTCCATATAAACCGCATTATTACTTACAATTTATTTTTATTTTTATTATTATGTTGTTGGTCTTTTTTTCTTCTTCTTTCCTCACCCCATCCGTTGGTCTCAGACCGTGAACAGGCCGCCAAAGTGTCTCCCTGATTTGGGAATCTAGACCATCGATAAAATCTACACAATCGTCCCGTATTATTTGCACTAATTCGGTGACGCTATTATGGACACATCGAAGGAAATTCAGAAGAAACCGATGACAATTCGTCCTCCTTCATCGGTTCCTTCGACACCTCCGCGACCCCCCACGCGAGTCTCCTTGGGATCTGGGCTCGTCTCCTATCCTTGGAGATTCCAAAGAATCCGAAGTTGGCCCGATATGAAAATTATTTTTTAAATTTACTCTACCGCGGTTTAACTATGTTGCTGGTCTTTTCTTCTTCTTTCCTCACCCCATCCGTTGGTCTCAGACCGTGAACAGGCCGCCAAAGTGTCTCCCTGATTTGGGAATCTAGACCATCGATAAAATCTACATAATCGTCCCGTATTATTTGCACTAATTCGGTGACGCTATTATGGACACATCGACGGAAATTCAGAAGAAACCGATGACAATTCGTCCTCCTTCATCGGTTCCTTCGACACCTCCGCGACCCCCCACGCGAGTCTCCTTGGGATCTGGGCTCGTCTCCTATCCTTGGAGATTCCAAAGAATCCGAAGTTGGCCAGATATGAAAATCGAAATACTCTATCACGGCTTTAAAAACGAAATTACTCTACTCCGGTTTTCAAACAAAATACTCTACCACGGCTTATATGGAAACTGTTATTTATTTTTTTAATTTTTATAAAATTTATTAGGCTGTTGGTCTTTTTTCTTTATTCTTTATGAATATTACGTTACTCTACCACGGTTTCTATGCAAACTCTTCATCTAATGTTTACTAAACTTTTTTAACTCGATTTTAATCCGATTTTAATCTATCCTACATTTGTGTGGTTTCTTATCCTTTCCGCTTTACCTGTATGTCGAGTCCCTTTAGCCTGCGAAATCGCGCTACTAGGCGCAAAGCTATTCTCCATTTTTGGATTTTTTGTTATCTTGCCTACTTTCGGATAACCGGCCCGCCTCTGACATCTCAGCTACAGCGGATAGGTCAATCTTTATATTTTATTTTATTACATGATAATCTGTTTTAAAACACCTTCCTCCCGGAGGCATATTCATCAGGCACAGCAAGATGCTACTCTCAAACCCTCTCGTTAACATCAAAGTAAGGTTTGAGCGCCCTAGTTGGGTACTCCGTCAGTCATCCTACAAATGGTGACGTGAGCAACACGTCTTTTCGCACTCCTAACCTTTGCGTCGAGATTTTCCTCATTATAGGGTGTCTGGTCAATACACGGTCGGCAATGAGGGGCCTCAAATTTACATCTTCATTTTTCTAATATCCCTAAACCACATTATTATGTTTTGGATTTCAATCCGAAATATTGTGTAGAATGTAGTTTGCCAATCGATTCCACCGGCACTCTAAATTCTTTATCTATTATTCTAAATCCTAATTTTCAGAGTATGCTGATACGAAATTAATTTTGGAATCAGACTTCCTTAGGGTTGTATCAATTTGCATCTCTGATCAGTATCAGACATAGGATGCCTAGCGGATACTTAAAGTATCAATACATTATTATGTAACTTCAGACAATCCGATATATTCAAGGGTATAGGTCCTCTGTTGTGAGATAATTCATCTCTGGTGCAGACGTTTACACTTTTCCTTTGTGTACTTAGTTGCCACTTACCACGCTCTATCTTACCCCTGTGTATAATCTTGATGAATCTTATAATAATATTTATGCAATATAGTCAAAGCAATATAATCAAAAACAATATAATCAAAATTTAAAAATAATGTAATTAAAAATTAATAAAAATGAAATCACTCTTTTCCCTCTTCCTCTATTCTTCCATCCTCCCACGAATCTCCTATTATTTTGCTAACTACTTCCCATCTTCTTATTTTATGATTCCTAATTACTACCATTTCCTATTATCCTATAGTATGGTTGCAGTTTCCTGCACCACCACTTGTAGGATTTTCCCATCTCCCTGGTTGGCTTGACCGGTTTCGGGCATCACCACTAGCCCTCATCAGAAGCCTTTTTTCTACGTTCCTGGCTATGTTTCCCTCTCACCACTATACTAATTTTCAAAATTTTATATTTTTTATTTTAAAATTCTTCTTAAATTCTTCTCAAATTTTCTTCTAAAATTCTTCTATTCTTCTAAAATTCTTCTATTCAAAATTTCTTACTTCCTCTATCCTTTGGACATCAATATGTCCTATTCCTAAAAATCCCAATAAGAAAAAATTATTTTATAACAAAAAACAAAAATTCAAACTCCCACTTACCCCAATTCCTTTAATTTCGTCATCCCTCTCACCACAAAATGTTCTCTCACACGCGCTAAACCGAAAAACCAAAACAAAAACGATCACAACAACAACAACAAAACATTTACTACTTTTCTCAAAGCGACCACAACAATACCGACGACAACAATAGAAACACTTACTACTTGTTTTCTGTTCAAATAGATTTAAAATAATTAAGAATTAATTCCGCGATCTACCGATCTAAGCACTCCCGCCAATTTTCGATCGCGACTGACGCTTGCGATTTCCCGAATCACGTCATCCGTCAATATTTCCGGTCGTGTTCGCGAACTCTGTCGACTCTCGCGCTCTATTTTTTATCTGCTCGCCCGCTCTTCTTCTTCTTAACTTTTCGGCCCGATGCTTTGTTGTTGTTTTCTATGCGTCTTCCTGTTATCACTTTCTTACATTCTATAATCTAATATGTGTGGCTTTTTCTAATTTTGTGTGGTTTCTGGAGATCATTTTCCTCGGATACCATCTTTTTACACTATACATGCCTTGATTGGCTTTAGTGATCATTTTGGGGTGTTTCTAAATTTAATAGGTCTTTTTTATTGGTCCTTTTTCCTAAATCGGAGTATTTTCTTTCTCCTTTCTTCTTATTTCCAAGGTTCATGTGGTTGTTTCTTATTACCTATTGGGGCCTTATTCTTATTATTATATGTTCCAATTTGTTTTGAAACATTTTCAACAAACTATACTATTCTCCGGATTCTCCTATTTCTATTCTTAGGATTTATTTGTCAGTTGACATTTCCTGTTGTTCGTTCTACTCAACTTATACTAGGCTTCGCGGTATTTTCAATATAATTTTCGCGGTGTTTTCTAACTAGAATCATGTTATGATTTTAGTATATTTAAACGCTTAAGCGTTGACATAATTATTGACCACCGTAAGCATTCTGTAGATCTGTTCGTTTCTACAATACCTTTCTGGTATTCGATAAATTACTGAGACTACTCTAGCCCGGCTGTCAACGCATATGTCCTCCCAATTACTCTATATTTTGTTAATTTTGTTGGTAAGTACCTCTCTCAAACTTGATTTTAATGCTAACATTTAACCCAATTCCATCGCAATTAATACAGTAAGGATTTCCTTGCATTTACTATCTCCCGAATAAGTTAACGCTAACTAGGAGTCATCCCACTAGCTCACTCTTACGAGAGGCTGTGGTAACAAAGGAATCCTAGTATATTTATAACAACTCTAATCTTGCCTAGGGAATAATTCCCTAGTGTATTTTCAAGTTTTGAAAACTAGTACATACTACCAACTTCGGTTCACTCTGCCAATTATAACTAAGTGTTATAGTCGGTATTCTATTTGAACATGCTTTGTCGATGCACATCCATCTCTCAAACCAAAAACTCGGCGCAGTTTTGTATTATTTCGTTCAATACAATCTACCTCGAGATATGCTTTCCATATAAACCGCATTATTACTTACAATTTATTTTTATTTTTATTATTATGTTGTTGGTCTTTTTTTCTTCTTCTTTCCTCACCCCATCCGTTGGTCTCAGACCGTGAACAGGCCGCCAAAGTGTCTCCCTGATTTGGGAATCTAGACCATCGATAAAATCTACACAATCGTCCCGTATTATTTGCACTAATTCGGTGACGCTATTATGGACACATCGAAGGAAATTCAGAAGAAACCGATGACAATTCGTCCTCCTTCATCGGTTCCTTCGACACCTCCGCGACCCCCCACGCGAGTCTCCTTGGGATCTGGGCTCGTCTCCTATCCTTGGAGATTCCAAAGAATCCGAAGTTGGCCCGATATGAAAATTATTTTTTAAATTTACTCTACCGCGGTTTAACTATGTTGCTGGTCTTTTCTTCTTCTTTCCTCACCCCATCCGTTGGTCTCAGACCGTGAACAGGCCGCCAAAGTGTCTCCCTGATTTGGGAATCTAGACCATCGATAAAATCTACATAATCGTCCCGTATTATTTGCACTAATTCGGTGACGCTATTATGGACACATCGACGGAAATTCAGAAGAAACCGATGACAATTCGTCCTCCTTCATCGGTTCCTTCGACACCTCCGCGACCCCCCACGCGAGTCTCCTTGGGATCTGGGCTCGTCTCCTATCCTTGGAGATTCCAAAGAATCCGAAGTTGGCCAGATATGAAAATCGAAATACTCTATCACGGCTTTAAAAACGAAATTACTCTACTCCGGTTTTCAAACAAAATACTCTACCACGGCTTATATGGAAACTGTTATTTATTTTTTTAATTTTTATAAAATTTATTAGGCTGTTGGTCTTTTTTCTTTATTCTTTATGAATATTACGTTACTCTACCACGGTTTCTATGCAAACTCTTCATCTAATGTTTACTAAACTTTTTTAACTCGATTTTAATCCGATTTTAATCTATCCTACATTTGTGTGGTTTCTTATCCTTTCCGCTTTACCTGTATGTCGAGTCCCTTTAGCCTGCGAAATCGCGCTACTAGGCGCAAAGCTATTCTCCATTTTTGGATTTTTTGTTATCTTGCCTACTTTCGGATAACCGGCCCGCCTCTGACATCTCAGCTACAGCGGATAGGTCAATCTTTATATTTTATTTTATTACATGATAATCTGTTTTAAAACACCTTCCTCCCGGAGGCATATTCATCAGGCACAGCAAGATGCTACTCTCAAACCCTCTCGTTAACATCAAAGTAAGGTTTGAGCGCCCTAGTTGGGTACTCCGTCAGTCATCCTACAAATGGTGACGTGAGCAACACGTCTTTTCGCACTCCTAACCTTTGCGTCGAGATTTTCCTCATTATAGGGTGTCTGGTCAATACACGGTCGGCAATGAGGGGCCTCAAATTTACATCTTCATTTTTCTAATATCCCTAAACCACATTATTATGTTTTGGATTTCAATCCGAAATATTGTGTAGAATGTAGTTTGCCAATCGATTCCACCGGCACTCTAAATTCTTTATCTATTATTCTAAATCCTAATTTTCAGAGTATGCTGATACGAAATTAATTTTGGAATCAGACTTCCTTAGGGTTGTATCAATTTGCATCTCTGATCAGTATCAGACATAGGATGCCTAGCGGATACTTAAAGTATCAATACATTATTATGTAACTTCAGACAATCCGATATATTCAAGGGTATAGGTCCTCTGTTGTGAGATAATTCATCTCTGGTGCAGACGTTTACACTTTTCCTTTGTGTACTTAGTTGCCACTTACCACGCTCTATCTTACCCCTGTGTATAATCTTGATGAATCTTATAATAATATTTATGCAATATAGTCAAAGCAATATAATCAAAAACAATATAATCAAAATTTAAAAATAATGTAATTAAAAATTAATAAAAATGAAATCACTCTTTTCCCTCTTCCTCTATTCTTCCATCCTCCCACGAATCTCCTATTATTTTGCTAACTACTTCCCATCTTCTTATTTTATGATTCCTAATTACTACCATTTCCTATTATCCTATAGTATGGTTGCAGTTTCCTGCACCACCACTTGTAGGATTTTCCCATCTCCCTGGTTGGCTTGACCGGTTTCGGGCATCACTACTAGCCCTCATCAGAAGCCTTTTTTCTACGTTCCTGGCTATGTTTCCCTCTCACCACTATACTAATTTTCAAAATTTTATATTTTTTATTTTAAAATTCTTCTTAAATTCTTCTCAAATTTTCTTCTAAAATTCTTCTATTCTTCTAAAATTCTTCTATTCAAAATTTCTTACTTCCTCTATCCTTTGGACATCAATATGTCCTATTCCTAAAAATCCCAATAAGAAAAAATTATTTTATAACAAAAAACAAAAATTCAAACTCCCACTTACCCCAATTCCTTTAATTTCGTCATCCCTCTCACCACAAAATTTTCTCTCACACGCGCTAAACCGAAAAACCAAAACAAAAACGATCACAACAACAACAACAAAACATTTACTACTTTTCTCAAAGCGACCACAACAATACCGACGACAACAATAGAAACACTTACTACTTGTTTTCTGTTCAAATAGATTTAAAATAATTAAGAATTAATTCCGCGATCTACCGATCTAAGCACTCCCGCCAATTTTCGATCGCGACTGACGCTTGCGATTTCCCGAATCACGTCATCCGTCAATATTTCCGGTCGTGTTCGCGAACTCTGTCGACTCTCGCGCTCTATTTTTTATCTGCTCGCCCGCTCTTCTTCTTCTTAACTTTTCGGCCCGATGCTTTGTTGTTGTTTTCTATGCGTCTTCCTGTTATCACTTTCTCACATTCTATAATCTAATATGTGTGGCTTTTTCTAATTTTGTGTGGTTTCTGGAGATCATTTTCCTCGGATACCATCTTTTTACACTATACATGCCTTGATTGGCTTTAGTGATCATTTTGGGGTGTTTCTAAATTTAATAGGTCTTTTTTATTGGTCCTTTTTCCTAAATCGGAGTATTTTCTTTCTCCTTTCTTCTTATTTCCAAGGTTCATGTGGTTGTTTCTTATTACCTATTGGGGCCTTATTCTTATTATTATATGTTCCAATTTGTTTTGAAACATTTTCAACAAACTATACTATTCTCCGGATTCTCCTATTTCTATTCTTAGGATTTATTTGTCAGTTGACATTTCCTGTTGTTCGTTCTACTCAACTTATACTAGGCTTCGCGGTATTTTCAATATAATTTTCGCGGTGTTTTCTAACTAGAATCATGTTATGATTTTAGTATATTTAAACGCTTAAGCGTTGACATAATTATTGACCACCGTAAGCATTCTGTAGATCTGTTCGTTTCTACAATACCTTTCTGGTATTCGATAAATTACTGAGACTACTCTAGCCCGGCTGTCAACGCATATGTCCTCCCAATTACTCTATATTTTGTTAATTTTGTTGGTAAGTACCTATCTCAAACTTGATTTTAATGCTAACATTTAACCCAATTCCATCGCAATTAATACAGTAAGGATTTCCTTGCATTTACTATCTCCCGAATAAGTTAACGCTAACGAGGAGTCATCCCACTAGCTCACTCTTACGAGAGGCTGTGGTAACAAAGGAATCCTAGTATATTTATAACAACTCTAATCTTGCCTAGGGAATAATTCCCTAGTGTATTTTCAAGTTTTGAAAACTAGTACATACTACCAACTTCGGTTCACTCTGCCAATTATAACTAAGTGTTATAGTCGGTATTCTATTTGAACATGCTTTGTCGATGCACATCCATCTCTCAAACCAAAAACTCGGCGCAGTTTTGTATTATTTCGTTCAATACAATCTACCTCGAGATATGCTTTCCATATAAACCGCATTATTACTTACAATTTATTTTTATTTTTATTATTATGTTGTTGGTCTTTTTTTCTTCTTCTTTCCTCACCCCATCCGTTGGTCTCAGACCGTGAACAGGCCGCCAAAGTGTCTCCCTGATTTGGGAATCTAGACCATCGATAAAATCTACACAATCGTCCCGTATTATTTGCACTAATTCGGTGACGCTATTATGGACACATCGAAGGAAATTCAGAAGAAACCGATGACAATTCGTCCTCCTTCATCGGTTCCTTCGACACCTCCGCGACCCCCCACGCGAGTCTCCTTGGGATCTGGGCTCGTCTCCTATCCTTGGAGATTCCAAAGAATCCGAAGTTGGCCCGATATGAAAATTATTTTTTAAATTTACTCTACCGCGGTTTAACTATGTTGCTGGTCTTTTCTTCTTCTTTCCTCACCCCATCCGTTGGTCTCAGACCGTGAACAGGCCGCCAAAGTGTCTCCCTGATTTGGGAATCTAGACCATCGATAAAATCTACATAATCGTCCCGTATTATTTGCACTAATTCGGTGACGCTATTATGGACACATCGACGGAAATTCAGAAGAAACCGATGACAATTCGTCCTCCTTCATCGGTTCCTTCGACACCTCCGCGACCCCCCACGCGAGTCTCCTTGGGATCTGGGCTCGTCTCCTATCCTTGGAGATTCCAAAGAATCCGAAGTTGGCCAGATATGAAAATCGAAATACTCTATCACGGCTTTAAAAACGAAATTACTCTAATCCGGTTTTCAAACAAAATACTCTACCACGGCTTATATGGAAACTGTTATTTATTTTTTTAATTTTTATAAAATTTATTAGGCTGATGGTCTTTTTTCTTTATTCTTTATGAATATTACGTTACTCTACCACGGTTTCTATGCAAACTCTTCATCTAATGTTTACTAAACTTTTTTAACTCGATTTTAATCCGATTTTAATCTATCCTACATTTGTGTGGTTTCTTATCCTTTCCGCTTTACCTGTATGTCGAGTCCCTTTAGCCTGCGAAATCGCGCTACTAGGCGCAAAGCTATTCTCCATTTTTGGATTTTTTGTTATCTTGCCTACTTTCGGATAATCGGCCCGCCTCTGACATCTCAGCTACAGCGGGTAGGTCAATCTTTATATTTTATTTTATTACATGATAATCTGTTTTAAAACACCTTCCTCCCGGAGGCATATTCATCAGGCACAGCAAGATGCTACTCTCAAACCCTCTCGTTAACATCAAAGTAAGGTTTGAGCGCCCTAGTTGGGTACTCCGTCAGTCATCCTACAAATGGTGACGTGAGCAACACGTCTTTTCGCACTCCTAACCTTTGCGTCGAGATTTTCCTCATTATAGGGTGTCTGGTCAATACACGGTCGGCAATGAGGGGCCTCAAATTTACATCTTCATTTTTCTAATATCCCTAAACCACATTATTATGTTTTGGATTTCAATCCGAAATATTGTGTAGAATGTAGTTTGCCAATCGATTCCACCGGCACTCTAAATTCTTTATCTATTATTCTAAATCCTAATTTTCAGAGTATGCTGATACGAAATTAATTTTGGAATCAGACTTCCTTAGGGTTGTATCAATTTGCATCTCTGATCAGTATCAGACATAGGATGCCTAGCGGATACTTAAAGTATCAATACATTATTATGTAACTTCAGACAATCCGATATATTCAAGGGTATAGGTCCTCTGTTGTGAGATAATTCATTTCTGGTGCAGACGTTTACACTTTTCCTTTGTGTACTTAGTTGCCACTTACCACGCTCTATCTTACCCCTGTGTATAATCTTGATGAATCTTATAATAATATTTATGCAATATAGTCAAAGCAATATAATCAAAAACAATATAATCAAAATTTAAAAATAATGTAATTAAAAATTAATAAAAATGAAATCACTCTTTTCCCTCTTCCTCTATTCTTCCATCCTCCCACGAATCTCCTATTATTTTGCTAACTACTTCCCATCTTCTTATTTTATGATTCCTAATTACTACCATTTCCTATTATCCTATAGTATGGTTGCAGTTTCCTGCACCACCACTTGTAGGATTTTCCCATCTCCCTGGTTGGCTTGACCGGTTTCGGGCATCACCACTAGCCCTCATCAGAAGCCTTTTTTCTACGTTCCTGGCTATGTTTCCCTCTCACCACTATACTAATTTTCAAAATTTTATATCTTTTATTTTAAAATTCTTCTTAAATTCTTCTCAAATTTTCTTCTAAAATTCTTCTATTCTTCTAAAATTCTTCTATTCAAAATTTCTTACTTCCTCTATCCTTTGGACATCAATATGTCCTATTCCTAAAAATCCCAATAAGAAAAAATTATTTTATAACAAAAAACAAAAATTCAAACTCCCACTTACCCCAATTCCTTTAATTTCGTCATCCCTCTCACCACAAAATTTTCTCTCACACGCGCTAAACCGAAAAACCAAAACAAAAACGATCACAACAACAACAACAAAACATTTACTACTTTTCTCAAAGCGACCACAACAATACCGACGACAACAATAGAAACACTTACTACTTGTTTTCTGTTCAAATAGATTTAAAATAATTAAGAATTAATTCCGCGATCTACCGATCTAAGCACTCCCGCCAATTTTCGATCGCGACTGACGCTTGCGATTTCCCGAATCACGTCATCCGTCAATATTTCCGGTCGTGTTCGCGAACTCTGTCGACTCTCGCGCTCTATTTTTTATCTGCTCGCCCGCTCTTCTTCTTCTTAACTTTTCGGCCCGATGCTTTGTTGTTGTTTTCTATGCGTCTTCCTGTTATCACTTTCTTACATTCTATAATCTAATATGTGTGGCTTTTTCTAATTTTGTGTGGTTTCTGGAGATCATTTTCCTCGGATACCATCTTTTTACACTATACATGCCTTGATTGGCTTTAGTGATCATTTTGGGGTGTTTCTAAATTTAATAGGTCTTTTTTATTGGTCCTTTTTCCTAAATCGGAGTATTTTCTTTCTCCTTTCTTCTTATTTCTAAGGTTCATGTGGTTGTTTCTTATTACCTATTGGGGCCTTATTCTTATTATTATATGTTCCAATTTGTTTTGAAACATTTTCAACAAACTATACTATTCTCCGGATTCTCCTATTTCTATTCTTAGGATTTATTTGTCAGTTGACATTTCCTGTTGTTCGTTCTACTCAACTTATACTAGGCTTCGCGGTATTTTCAATATAATTTTCGCGGTGTTTTCTAACTAGAATCATGTTATGATTTTAGTATATTTAAACGCTTAAGCGTTGACATAATTATTGACCACCGTAAGCATTCTGTAGATCTGTTCGTTTCTACAATACCTTTCTGGTATTCGATAAATTACTGAGACTACTCTAGCCCGGCTGTCAACGCATATGTCCTCCCAATTACTCTATATTTTGTTAATTTTGTTGGTAAGTACCTCTCTCAAACTTGATTTTAATGCTAACATTTAACCCAATTCCATCGCAATTAATACAGTAAGGATTTCCTTGCATTTACTATCTCCCGAATAAGTTAACGCTAACTAGGAGTCATCCCACTAGCTCACTCTTACGAGAGGCTGTGGTAACAAAGGAATCCTAGTATATTTATAACAACTCTAATCTTGCCTAGGGAATAATTCCCTAGTGTATTTTCAAGTTTTGAAAACTAGTACATACTACCAACTTCGGTTCACTCTGCCAATTATAACTAAGTGTTATAGTCGGTATTCTATTTGAACATGCTTTGTCGATGCACATCCATCTCTCAAACCAAAAACTCGGCGCAGTTTTGTATTATTTCGTTCAATACAATCTACCTCGAGATATGCTTTCCATATAAACCGCATTATTACTTACAATTTATTTTTATTTTTATTATTATGTTGTTGGTCTTTTTTTCTTCTTCTTTCCTCACCCCATCCGTTGGTCTCAGACCGTGAACAGGCCGCCAAAGTGTCTCCCTGATTTGGGAATCTAGACCATCGATAAAATCTACACAATCGTCCCGTATTATTTGCACTAATTCGGTGACGCTATTATGGACACATCGAAGGAAATTCAGAAGAAACCGATGACAATTCGTCCTCCTTCATCGGTTCCTTCGACACCTCCGCGACCCCCCACGCGAGTCTCCTTGGGATCTGGGCTCGTCTCCTATCCTTGGAGATTCCAAAGAATCCGAAGTTGGCCCGATATGAAAATTATTTTTTAAATTTACTCTACCGCGGTTTAACTATGTTGCTGGTCTTTTCTTCTTCTTTCCTCACCCCATCCGTTGGTCTCAGACCGTGAACAGGCCGCCAAAGTGTCTCCCTGATTTGGGAATCTAGACCATCGATAAAATCTACATAATCGTCCCGTATTATTTGCACTAATTCGGTGACGCTATTATGGACACATCGACGGAAATTCAGAAGAAACCGATGACAATTCGTCCTCCTTCATCGGTTCCTTCGACACCTCCGCGACCCCCCACGCGAGTCTCCTTGGGATCTGGGCTCGTCTCCTATCCTTGGAGATTCCAAAGAATCCGAAGTTGGCCAGATATGAAAATCGAAATACTCTATCACGGCTTTAAAAACGAAATTACTCTACTCCGGTTTTCAAACAAAATACTCTACCACGGCTTATATGGAAACTGTTATTTATTTTTTTAATTTTTATAAAATTTATTAGGCTGTTGGTCTTTTTTCTTTATTCTTTATGAATATTACGTTACTCTACCACGGTTTCTATGCAAACTCTTCATCTAATGTTTACTAAACTTTTTTAACTCGATTTTAATCCGATTTTAATCTATCCTACATTTGTGTGGTTTCTTATCCTTTCCGCTTTACCTGTATGTCGAGTCCCTTTAGCCTGCGAAATCGCGCTACTAGGCGCAAAGCTATTCTCCATTTTTGGATTTTTTGTTATCTTGCCTACTTTCGGATAACCGGCCCGCCTCTGACATCTCAGCTACAGCGGATAGGTCAATCTTTATATTTTATTTTATTACATGATAATCTGTTTTAAAACACCTTCCTTCCGGAGGCATATTCATCAGGCACAGCAAGATGCTACTCTCAAACCCTCTCGTTAACATCAAAGTAAGGTTTGAGCGCCCTAGTTGGGTACTCCGTCAGTCATCCTACAAATGGTGACGTGAGCAACACGTCTTTTCGCACTCCTAACCTTTGCGTCGAGATTTTCCTCATTATAGGGTGTCTGGTCAATACACGGTCGGCAATGAGGGGCCTCAAATTTACATCTTCATTTTTCTAATATCCCTAAACCACATTATTATGTTTTGGATTTCAATCCGAAATATTGTGTAGAATGTAGTTTGCCAATCGATTCCACCGGCACTCTAAATTCTTTATCTATTATTCTAAATCCTAATTTTCAGAGTATGCTGATACGAAATTAATTTTGGAATCAGACTTCCTTAGGGTTGTATCAATTTGCATCTCTGATCAGTATCAGACATAGGATGCCTAGCGGATACTTAAAGTATCAATACATTATTATGTAACTTCAGACAATCCGATATATTCAAGGGTATAGGTCCTCTGTTGTGAGATAATTCATCTCTGGTGCAGACGTTTACACTTTTCCTTTGTGTACTTAGTTGCCACTTACCACGCTCTATCTTACCCCTGTGTATAATCTTGATGAATCTTATAATAATATTTATGCAATATAGTCAAAGCAATATAATCAAAAACAATATAATCAAAATTTAAAAATAATGTAATTAAAAATTAATAAAAATGAAATCACTCTTTTCCCTCTTCCTCTATTCTTCCATCCTCCCACGAATCTCCTATTATTTTGCTAACTACTTCCCATCTTCTTATTTTATGATTCCTAATTACTACCATTTCCTATTATCCTATAGTATGGTTGCAGTTTCCTGCACCACCACTTGTAGGATTTTCCCATCTCCCTGGTTGGCTTGACCGGTTTCGGGCATCACCACTAGCCCTCATCAGAAGCCTTTTTTCTACGTTCCTGGCTATGTTTCCCTCTCACCACTATACTAATTTTCAAAATTTTATATTTTTTATTTTAAAATTCTTCTTAAATTCTTCTCAAATTTTCTTCTAAAATTCTTCTATTCAAAATTTCTTACTTCCTCTATCCTTTGGACATCAATATGTCCTATTCCTAAAAATCCCAATAAGAAAAAATTATTTTATAACAAAAAACAAAAATTCAAACTCCCACTTACCCCAATTCCTTTAATTTCGTCATCCCTCTCACCACAAAATGTTCTCTCACACGCGCTAAACCGAAAAACCAAAACAAAAACGATCACAACAACAACAACAAAACATTTACTACTTTTCTCAAAGCGACCACAACAATACCGACGACAACAATAGAAACACTTACTACTTGTTTTCTGTTCAAATAGATTTAAAATAATTAAGAATTAATTCCGCGATCTACCGATCTAAGCACTCCCGCCAATTTTCGATCGCGACTGACGCTTGCGATTTCCCGAATCACGTCATCCGTCAATATTTCCGGTCGTGTTCGCGAACTCTGTCGACTCTCGCGCTCTATTTTTTATCTGCTCGCCCGCTCTTCTTCTTCTTAACTTTTCGGCCCGATGCTTTGTTGTTGTTTTCTATGCGTCTTCCTGTTATCACTTTCTTACATTCTATAATCTAATATGTGTGGCTTTTTCTAATTTTGTGTGGTTTCTGGAGATCATTTTCCTCGGATACCATCTTTTTACACTATACATGCCTTGATTGGCTTTAGTGATCATTTTGGGGTGTTTCTAAATTTAATAGGTCTTTTTTATTGGTCCTTTTTCCTAAATCGGAGTATTTTCTTTCTCCTTTCTTCTTATTTCCAAGGTTCATGTGGTTGTTTCTTATTACCTATTGGGGCCTTATTCTTATTATTATATGTTCCAATTTGTTTTGAAACATTTTCAACAAACTATACTATTCTCCGGATTCTCCTATTTCTATTCTTAGGATTTATTTGTCAGTTGACATTTCCTGTTGTTCGTTCTACTCAACTTATACTAGGCTTCGCGGTATTTTCAATATAATTTTCGCGGTGTTTTCTAACTAGAATCATGTTATGATTTTAGTATATTTAAACGCTTAAGCGTTGACATAATTATTGACCACCGTAAGCATTCTGTAGATCTGTTCGTTTCTACAATACCTTTCTGGTATTCGATAAATTACTGAGACTACTCTAGCCCGGCTGTCAACGCATATGTCCTCCCAATTACTCTATATTTTGTTAATTTTGTTGGTAAGTACCTCTCTCAAACTTGATTTTAATGCTAACATTTAACCCAATTCCATCGCAATTAATACAGTAAGGATTTCCTTGCATTTACTATCTCCCGAATAAGTTAACGCTAACTAGGAGTCATCCCACTAGCTCACTCTTACGAGAGGCTGTGGTAACAAAGGAATCCTAGTATATTTATAACAACTCTAATCTTGCCTAGGGAATAATTCCCTAGTGTATTTTCAAGTTTTGAAAACTAGTACATACTACCAACTTCGGTTCACTCTGCCAATTATAACTAAGTGTTATAGTCGGTATTCTATTTGAACATGCTTTGTCGATGCACATCCATCTCTCAAACCAAAAACTCGGCGCAGTTTTGTATTATTTCGTTCAATACAATCTACCTCGAGATATGCTTTCCATATAAACCGCATTATTACTTACAATTTATTTTTATTTTTATTATTATGTTGTTGGTCTTTTTTTCTTCTTCTTTCCTCACCCCATCCGTTGGTCTCAGACCGTGAACAGGCCGCCAAAGTGTCTCCCTGATTTGGGAATCTAGACCATCGATAAAATCTACACAATCGTCCCGTATTATTTGCACTAATTCGGTGACGCTATTATGGACACATCGAAGGAAATTCAGAAGAAACCGATGACAATTCGTCCTCCTTCATCGGTTCCTTCGACACCTCCGCGACCCCCCACGCGAGTCTCCTTGGGATCTGGGCTCGTCTCCTATCCTTGGAGATTCCAAAGAATCCGAAGTTGGCCCGATATGAAAATTATTTTTTAAATTTACTCTACCGCGGTTTAACTATGTTGCTGGTCTTTTCTTCTTCTTTCCTCACCCCATCCGTTGGTCTCAGACCGTGAACAGGCCGCCAAAGTGTCTCCCTGATTTGGGAATCTAGACCATCGATAAAATCTACATAATCGTCCCGTATTATTTGCACTAATTCGGTGACGCTATTATGGACACATCGACGGAAATTCAGAAGAAACCGATGACAATTCGTCCTCCTTCATCGGTTCCTTCGACACCTCCGCGACCCCCCACGCGAGTCTCCTTGGGATCTGGGCTCGTCTCCTATCCTTGGAGATTCCAAAGAATCCGAAGTTGGCCAGATATGAAAATCGAAATACTCTATCACGGCTTTAAAAACGAAATTACTCTACTCCGGTTTTCAAACAAAATACTCTACCACGGCTTATATGGAAACTGTTATTTATTTTTTTAATTTTTATAAAATTTATTAGGCTGTTGGTCTTTTTTCTTTATTCTTTATGAATATTACGTTACTCTACCACGGTTTCTATGCAAACTCTTCATCTAATGTTTACTAAACTTTTTTAACTCGATTTTAATCCGATTTTAATCTATCCTACATTTGTGTGGTTTCTTATCCTTTCCGCTTTACCTGTATGTCGAGTCCCTTTAGCCTGCGAAATCGCGCTACTAGGCGCAAAGCTATTCTCCATTTTTGGATTTTTTGTTATCTTGCCTACTTTCGGATAACCGGCCCGCCTCTGACATCTCAGCTACAGCGGATAGGTCAATCTTTATATTTTATTTTATTACATGATAATCTGTTTTAAAACACCTTCCTCCCGGAGGCATATTCATCAGGCACAGCAAGATGCTACTCTCAAACCCTCTCGTTAACATCAAAGTAAGGTTTGAGCGCCCTAGTTGGGTACTCCGTCAGTCATCCTACAAATGGTGACGTGAGCAACACGTCTTTTCGCACTCCTAACCTTTGCGTCGAGATTTTCCTCATTATAGGGTGTCTGGTCAATACACGGTCGGCAATGAGGGGCCTCAAATTTACATCTTCATTTTTCTAATATCCCTAAACCACATTATTATGTTTTGGATTTCAATCCGAAATATTGTGTAGAATGTAGTTTGCCAATCGATTCCACCGGCACTCTAAATTCTTTATCTATTATTCTAAATCCTAATTTTCAGAGTATGCTGATACGAAATTAATTTTGGAATCAGACTTCCTTAGGGTTGTATCAATTTGCATCTCTGATCAGTATCAGACATAGGATGCCTAGCGGATACTTAAAGTATCAATACATTATTATGTAACTTCAGACAATCCGATATATTCAAGGGTATAGGTCCTCTGTTGTGAGATAATTCATCTCTGGTGCAGACGTTTACACTTTTCCTTTGTGTACTTAGTTGCCACTTACCACGCTCTATCTTACCCCTGTGTATAATCTTGATGAATCTTATAATAATATTTATGCAATATAGTCAAAGCAATATAATCAAAAACAATATAATCAAAATTTAAAAATAATGTAATTAAAAATTAATAAAAATGAAATCACTCTTTTCCCTCTTCCTCTATTCTTCCATCCTCCCACGAATCTCCTATTATTTTGCTAACTACTTCCCATCTTCTTATTTTATGATTCCTAATTACTACCATTTCCTATTATCCTATAGTATGGTTGCAGTTTCCTGCACCACCACTTGTAGGATTTTCCCATCTCCCTGGTTGGCTTGACCGGTTTCGGGCATCACCACTAGCCCTCATCAGAAGCCTTTTTTCTACGTTCCTGGCTATGTTTCCCTCTCACCACTATACTAATTTTCAAAATTTTATATTTTTTATTTTAAAATTCTTCTTAAATTCTTCTCAAATTTTCTTCTAAAATTCTTCTATTCTTCTAAAATTTTTCTATTCAAAATTTCTTACTTCCTCTATCCTTTGGACATCAATATGTCCTATTCCTAAAAATCCCAATAAGAAAAAATTATTTTATTACAAAAAACAAAAATTCAAACTCCCACTTACCCCAATTCCTTTAATTTCGTCATCCCTCTCACCACAAAATTTTCTCTCACACGCGCTAAACCGAAAAACCAAAACAAAAACGATCACAACAACAACAACAAAACATTTACTACTTTTCTCAAAGCGACCACAACAATACCGACGACAACAATAGAAACACTTACTACTTGTTTTCTGTTCAAATAGATTTAAAATAATTAAGAATTAATTCCGCGATCTACCGATCTAAGCACTCCCGCCAATTTTCGATCGCGACTGACGCTTGCGATTTCCCGAATCACGTCATCCGTCAATATTTCCGGTCGTGTTCGCGAACTCTGTCGACTCTCGCGCTCTATTTTTTATCTGCTCGCCCGCTCTTCTTCTTCTTAACTTTTCGGCCCGATGCTTTGTTGTTGTTTTCTATGCGTCTTCCTGTTATCACTTTCTTACATTCTATAATCTAATATGTGTGGCTTTTTCTAATTTTGTGTGGTTTCTGGAGATCATTTTCCTCGGATACCATCTTTTTACACTATACATGCCTTGATTGGCTTTAGTGATCATTTTGGGGTGTTTCTAAATTTAATAGGTCTTTTTTATTGGTCCTTTTTCCTAAATCGGAGTATTTTCTTTCTCCTTTCTTCTTATTTCCAAGGTTCATGTGGTTGTTTCTTATTACCTATTGGGGCCTTATTCTTATTATTATATGTTCCAATTTGTTTTGAAACATTTTCAACAAACTATACTATTCTCCGGATTCTCCTATTTCTATTCTTAGGATTTATTTGTCAGTTGACATTTCCTGTTGTTCGTTCTACTCAACTTATACTAGGCTTCGCGGTATTTTCAATATAATTTTCGCGGTGTTTTCTAACTAGAATCATGTTATGATTTTAGTATATTTAAACGCTTAAGCGTTGACATAATTATTGACCACCGTAAGCATTCTGTAGATCTGTTCGTTTCTACAATACCTTTCTGGTATTCGATAAATTACTGAGACTACTCTAGCCCGGCTGTCAACGCATATGTCCTCCCAATTACTCTATATTTTGTTAATTTTGTTGGTAAGTACCTCTCTCAAACTTGATTTTAATGCTAACATTTAACCCAATTCCATCGCAATTAATACAGTAAGGATTTCCTTGCATTTACTATCTCCCGAATAAGTTAACGCTAACTAGGAGTCATCCCACTAGCTCACTCTTACGAGAGGCTGTGGTAACAAAGGAATCCTAGTATATTTATAACAACTCTAATCTTGCCTAGGGAATAATTCCCTAGTGTATTTTCAAGTTTTGAAAACTAGTACATACTACCAACTTCGGTTCACTCTGCCAATTATAACTAAGTGTTATAGTCGGTATTCTATTTGAACATGCTTTGTCGATGCACATCCATCTCTCAAACCAAAAACTCGGCGCAGTTTTGTATTATTTCGTTCAATACAATCTACCTCGAGATATGCTTTCCATATAAACCGCATTATTACTTACAATTTATTTTTATTTTTATTATTATGTTGTTGGTCTTTTTTTCTTCTTCTTTCCTCACCCCATCCGTTGGTCTCAGACCGTGAACAGGCCGCCAAAGTGTCTCCCTGATTTGGGAATCTAGACCATCGATAAAATCTACACAATCGTCCCGTATTATTTGCACTAATTCGGTGACGCTATTATGGACACATCGAAGGAAATTCAGAAGAAACCGATGACAATTCGTCCTCCTTCATCGGTTCCTTCGACACCTCCGCGACCCCCCACGCGAGTCTCCTTGGGATCTGGGCTCGTCTCCTATCCTTGGAGATTCCAAAGAATCCGAAGTTGGCCCGATATGAAAATTATTTTTTAAATTTACTCTACCGCGGTTTAACTATGTTGCTGGTCTTTTCTTCTTCTTTCCTCACCCCATCCGTTGGTCTCAGACCGTGAACAGGCCGCCAAAGTGTCTCCCTGATTTGGGAATCTAGACCATCGATAAAATCTACATAATCGTCCCGTATTATTTGCACTAATTCGGTGACGCTATTATGGACACATCGACGGAAATTCAGAAGAAACCGATGACAATTCGTCCTCCTTCATCGGTTCCTTCGACACCTCCGCGACCCCCCACGCGAGTCTCCTTGGGATCTGGGCTCGTCTCCTATCCTTGGAGATTCCAAAGAATCCGAAGTTGGCCAGATATGAAAATCGAAATACTCTATCACGGCTTTAAAAACGAAATTACTCTACTCCGGTTTTCAAACAAAATACTCTACCACGGCTTATATGGAAACTGTTATTTATTTTTTTAATTTTTATAAAATTTATTAGGCTGTTGGTCTTTTTTCTTTATTCTTTATGAATATTACGTTACTCTACCACGGTTTCTATGCAAACTCTTCATCTAATGTTTACTAAACTTTTTTAACTCGATTTTAATCCGATTTTAATCTATCCTACATTTGTGTGGTTTCTTATCCTTTCCGCTTTACCTGTATGTCGAGTCCCTTTAGCCTGCGAAATCGCGCTACTAGGCGCAAAGCTATTCTCCATTTTTGGATTTTTTGTTATCTTGCCTACTTTCGGATAACCGGCCCGCCTCTGACATCTCAGCTACAGCGGATAGGTCAATCTTTATATTTTATTTTATTACATGATAATCTGTTTTAAAACACCTTCCTCCCGGAGGCATATTCATCAGGCACAGCAAGATGCTACTCTCAAACCCTCTCGTTAACATCAAAGTAAGGTTTGAGCGCCCTAGTTGGGTACTCCGTCAGTCATCCTACAAATGGTGACGTGAGCAACACGTCTTTTCGCACTCCTAACCTTTGCGTCGAGATTTTCCTCATTATAGGGTGTCTGGTCAATACACGGTCGGCAATGAGGGGCCTCAAATTTACATCTTCATTTTTCTAATATCCCTAAACCACATTATTATGTTTTGGATTTCAATCCGAAATATTGTGTAGAATGTAGTTTGCCAATCGATTCCACCGGCACTCTAAATTCTTTATCTATTATTCTAAATCCTAATTTTCAGAGTATGCTGATACGAAATTAATTTTGGAATCAGACTTCCTTAGGGTTGTATCAATTTGCATCTCTGATCAGTATCAGACATAGGATGCCTAGCGGATACTTAAAGTATCAATACATTATTATGTAACTTCAGACAATCCGATATATTCAAGGGTATAGGTCCTCTGTTGTGAGATAATTCATCTCTGGTGCAGACGTTTACACTTTTCCTTTGTGTACTTAGTTGCCACTTACCACGCTCTATCTTACCCCTGTGTATAATCTTGATGAATCTTATAATAATATTTATGCAATATAGTCAAAGCAATATAATCAAAAACAATATAATCAAAATTTAAAAATAATGTAATTAAAAATTAATAAAAATGAAATCACTCTTTTCCCTCTTCCTCTATTCTTCCATCCTCCCACGAATCTCCTATTATTTTGCTAACTACTTCCCATCTTCTTATTTTATGATTCCTAATTACTACCATTTCCTATTATCCTATAGTATGGTTGCAGTCTCCTGCACCACCACTTGTAGGATTTTCCCATCTCCCTGGTTGGCTTGACCGGTTTCGGGCATCACTACTAGCCCTCATCAGAAGCCTTTTTTCTACGTTCCTGGCTATGTTTCCCTCTCACCACTATACTAATTTTCAAAATTTTATATTTTTTATTTTAAAATTCTTCTTAAATTCTTCTCAAATTTTCTTCTAAAATTCTTCTATTCTTCTAAAATTCTTCTATTCAAAATTTCTTACTTCCTCTATCCTTTGGACATCAATATGTCCTATTCCTAAAAATCCCAATAAGAAAAAATTATTTTATAACAAAAAACAAAAATTCAAACTCCCACTTACCCCAATTCCTTTAATTTCGTCATCCCTCTCACCACAAAATTTTCTCTCACACGCGCTAAACCGAAAAACCAAAACAAAAACGATCACAACAACAACAACAAAACATTTACTACTTTTCTCAAAGCGACCACAACAATACCGACGACAACAATAGAAACACTTACTACTTGTTTTCTGTTCAAATAGATTTAAAATAATTAAGAATTAATTCCGCGATCTACCGATCTAAGCACTCCCGCCAATTTTCGATCGCGACTGACGCTTGCGATTTCCCGAATCACGTCATCCGTCAATATTTCCGGTCGTGTTCGCGAACTCTGTCGGCTCTCGCGCTCTATTTTTTATCTGCTCGCCCGCTCTTCTTCTTCTTAACTTTTCGGCCCGATGCTTTGTTGTTGTTTTCTATGCGTCTTCCTGTTATCACTTTCTTACATTCTATAATCTAATATGTGTGGCTTTTTCTAATTTTGTGTGGTTTCTGGAGATCATTTTCCTCGGATACCATCTTTTTACACTATACATGCCTTGATTGGCTTTAGTGATCATTTTGGGGTGTTTCTAAATTTAATAGGTCTTTTTTATTGGTCCTTTTTCCTAAATCGGAGTATTTTCTTTCTCCTTTCTTCTTATTTCCAAGGTTCATGTGGTTGTTTCTTATTACCTATTGGGGCCTTATTCTTATTATTATATGTTCCAATTTGTTTTGAAACATTTTCAACAAACTATACTATTCTCCGGATTCTCCTATTTCTATTCTTAGGATTTATTTGTCAGTTGACATTTCCTGTTGTTCGTTCTACTCAACTTATACTAGGCTTCGCGGTATTTTCAATATAATTTTCGCGGTGTTTTCTAACTAGAATCATGTTATGATTTTAGTATATTTAAACGCTTAAGCGTTGACATAATTATTGACCACCGTAAGCATTCTGTAGATCTGTTCGTTTCTACAATACCTTTCTGGTATTCGATAAATTACTGAGACTACTCTAGCCCGGCTGTCAACGCATATGTCCTCCCAATTACTCTATATTTTGTTAATTTTGTTGGTAAGTACCTCTCTCAAACTTGATTTTAATGCTAACATTTAACCCAATTCCATCGCAATTAATACAGTAAGGATTTCCTTGCATTTACTATCTCCCGAATAAGTTAACGCTAACTAGGAGTCATCCCACTAGCTCACTCTTACGAGAGGCTGTGGTAACAAAGGAATCCTAGTATATTTATAACAACTCTAATCTTGCCTAGGGAATAATTCCCTAGTGTATTTTCAAGTTTTGAAAACTAGTACATACTACCAACTTCGGTTCACTCTGCCAATTATAACTAAGTGTTATAGTCGGTATTCTATTTGAACATGCTTTGTCGATGCACATCCATCTCTCAAACCAAAAACTCGGCGCAGTTTTGTATTATTTCGTTCAATACAATCTACCTCGAGATATGCTTTCCATATAAACCGCATTATTACTTACAATTTATTTTTATTTTTATTATTATGTTGTTGGTCTTTTTTTCTTCTTCTTTCCTCACCCCATCCGTTGGTCTCAGACCGTGAACAGGCCGCCAAAGTGTCTCCCTGATTTGGGAATCTAGACCATCGATAAAATCTACACAATCGTCCCGTATTATTTGCACTAATTCGGTGACGCTATTATGGACACATCGAAGGAAATTCAGAAGAAACCGATGACAATTCGTCCTCCTTCATCGGTTCCTTCGACACCTCCGCGACCCCCCACGCGAGTCTCCTTGGGATCTGGGCTCGTCTCCTATCCTTGGAGATTCCAAAGAATCCGAAGTTGGCCCGATATGAAAATTATTTTTTAAATTTACTCTACCGCGGTTTAACTATGTTGCTGGTCTTTTCTTCTTCTTTCCTCACCCCATCCGTTGGTCTCAGACCGTGAAAAGGCCGCCAAAGTGTCTCCCTGATTTGGGAATCTAGACCATCGATAAAATCTACATAATCGTCCCGTATTATTTGCACTAATTCGGTGACGCTATTACGGACACATCGACGGAAATTCAGAAGAAACCGATGACAATTCGTCCTCCTTCATCGGTTCCTTCGACACCTCCGCGACCCCCCATGATAATCTGTTTTAAAACACCTTCCTCCCGGAGGCATATTCATCAGGCACAGCAAGATGCTACTCTCAAACCCTCTCGTTAACATCAAAGTAAGGTTTGAGCGCCCTAGTTGGGTACTCCGTCAGTCATCCTACAAATGGTGACGTGAGCAACACGTCTTTTCGCACTCCTAACCTTTGCGTCGAGATTTTCCTCATTACAGGGTGTCTGGTCAATACACGGTCGGCAATGAGGGGCCTCAAATTTACATCTTCATTTTTCTAATATCCCTAAACCACATTATTATGTTTTGGATTTCAATCCGAAATATTGTGTAGAATGTAGTTTGCCAATCGATTCCACCGGCACTCTAAATTCTTTATCTATTATTCTAAATCCTAATTTTCAGAGTATGCTGATACGAAAATAATTTTGGAATCAGACTTCCTTAGGGTTGTATCAATTTGCATCTCTGATCAGTATCAGACATAGGATGCCTAGCGGATACTTAAAGTATCAATACATTATTATGTAACTTCAGACAGATCAGATATATTCAAGGGTATAGGTCCTCTGTTGTGAGATAATTCATCTCTGGTGCAGACGTTTACACTTTCCCTTTGTGTACTTAGTTGCCACTTACCACGCTCTATCTTACCCCTGTGTATAATCTTGATGAATCTTATAATAATATTTATGCAATATAGTCAAAGCAATATAATCAAAAACAATATAATCAAAATTTAAAATTAATGTAATTAAAAATTAATAAAAATGAAATCACTCTTTTCCCTCTTCCTCTATTCTTCCATCCTCCCACGAATCTCCTATTATTTTGCTAACTACTTCCCATCTTCTTATTTTATGATTCCTAATTAATACCATTTCCTATTATCCTATAGTATGGTTGCAGTTTCCTGCACCACCACTTGTAGGATTTTCCCATCTCCCTGGTTGGCTTGACCGGTTTCGGGCATCACCACTAGCCCTCATCAGAAGCCTTTTTTCTACGTTCCTGGCTATGTTTCCCTCTCACCACTATGCTAATTTACAAAATTTTATATTTTTTATTTTAAAATTCTTCTTAAATTCTTCTCAAATTTTCTTCTAAAATTCTTCTATTCTTCTAAAATTCTTCTATTCAAAATTTCTTATTTCCTCTATCCTTTGGACATCAATATGTCCTATTCCTAAAAATCCCAATAAGAAAAAAATATTTTATAACAAAAACAAAAACAAAAATTCACACTCCCACTTACCCCAATTCCTTTAATTTCGTCATCCCTCTCACCACAAAATTTTCTCTCACACGCGCTAAACCGAAAAACAAAACAAAAACGATCACAACAACAACAACAAAACATTTACTACTTTTCTCAAAGCGACCACAACAATACCGACGACAACAATAGAAACACTTACTACTTGTTTTCTGTTTAAATAGATTTAAAATAATTAAGAATTAATTCCGCGATCTACCGATCTAAGCACTCCCGCCAATTTTCGATCGCGACTGACGCTTGCGATTTCCCGAATCACGTCATCCGTCAATATTCCCGGTCGTGTTCGCGAACTCTGTCGACTCTCGCGCTCTATTTTTTATCTGCTCGCCCGCTCTTCTTCTTCTTAACTTTTCGGCCCGATGAAGTAGTTAGCCAGCAACATAAAATATAAAATATAATATAAAATAAAATAAAATAATAATTCGTTTCGGATAATAATTCTAGTAAAGAATATACAACACTTAATTAATAAGTGTTTAAAGCTATTAGTAAAAATCGCGACGGGTAAGAATAGAGTAAATTGGGAAAACTTATGCATTGACAACCGTATCGGAACATAATCTCAGACCAAGTAGCTATAAAAATACAAAAATAGTATTACAATAGCGAACAGATCTATGGATGGTTCGCGGCTAGTTAGTGAATAGGTAACACTTAAAATAGTCAAGTGTTTAAATGTACTGGAGATCAGATGATGATTCTAGTTAGTAACGGCGCGAATAGGAAAAGAAAATGTATAAGGATATGTCAATGGACAAAAAATCCAAAGAGTAAAAATAAGAGAATCTGGAAATAGTATAGTTGTGTTTAAGAATTAGGTCCCAATAGTGAATAAGATATAACCACAAGAAAAAGAAAAAGAAAAAGCAAAATAATATGCTTTAGACCAGCCCATTCAATTCTACAAGCACCCCAAAACGGAAAATAATCCAGTTAGTGTTCTATGAATTTTAATAAAGTGTTTATGAATTTTGATGAAGTGTATGAATGAATTTTTTATGAATTTTGATGAGGTGTATGAATGAATTTTTAGAATGAATTTTTATGAATTTTATGAGTTCTGTAAAGAGTTATATATATTTTTTCTTAGCTAGAAAGGCTTCTGATGAGGACTTGTGGTGAAGTCCGAAACCGGTCAAGCCTACCAAAAATAATATAGGAGAATAGGGAAAGTTAGGAATTAGATGTGTTTATCGTATAAAAATCACATTGGTGATTTTCGGGTTGCGTGCGTGGAGTGGTTGTTTTATTGGATTTTTATACATAATTTCATTTTTCAGATTGTTGTAGTTGCAATCGTTTTTATTCGGGTAATATATAATGTCGGTTTTACTCGTGTGAAAATTTTATTCGTTTGATAATGTTCAAATTTTATTCGTTTGGCATATAATGTCAATTTTCAGCTAAGGTTTCAAGCGTTTTTATAGTAAGTTAAACTTTGGTTCACAAGTAACAATTTCTCAGGTCGTATTGGCCTGATGTACTGTGATCCCATTCCATTAAGGGCTTGGCGACGCTAAATATAATTTTCTGTCTCGTCCCAAGTTTTTCTGTCTCGTCTCAATATATTCGTAGCGAAAAGCAACGAATATATAAATAAATAAATGTGGTTTAGGGAATTAGGGAAATTAAAAATCATGGGAATTTAAGGGCACCCACTGTCGCCTGTGGTAGGACCTGAAAACCCTATAATGAGGAAACCCTGACACATAGGTTAGGTGTACGAAAGATGTGCTACCCACATTATGATCAGAGAGTATCATGATGGGGTAACCACAGGAGAGCACTCAGCTGATGGACGCGCTTTACGAGAAGGCTGAGAGTAGCTTGATGACCCCGGGACTCATATAGCTTGAGTTGCGTATAAAAAAGTTTTTCAGTAATTTATCGAATACCAGAAAGGTATTGTAGAAACGAACAGATCTACAGAATGCTTACGGTGGTCAATAATTATGTCAACGCTTAAGCGTTTAAATATACTAAAATCATAACATGATTCTAGTTAGAAAACACCGCGAAAATTATATTGAAAATACCGCGAAGCCTAGTATAAGTTGAGTAGGACGAACAACAGGAAATGTCAACTGACAAATAAATCCTAAGAATAGAAATAGGAGAATCCGGAGAATAGTATAGTTTGTTGAAAATGTTTCAAAACAAATTGGAACATATAATAATAAGAATAAGGCCCCAATAGGTAATAAGAAACAACCACATGAACCTTGGAAAAAAGAAGAAAGGAGAAAGAAAATACTCCGATTTAGGAAAAAGGACCAATAAAAAAGACCTATTAAATTTAGAAACACCCCAAAATGATCACTAAAGCCAATCAAGGCAAGTATAGTGTAAAAAGATGGTATCCGAGGAAAATGATCTCCATAAACCACACAAAATTAGAAAAAGCCACACATATTAGATTATAGAATGTAAGAAAGTGATAACAGGAAGACGCATAGAAAACAACAACAAAGCATCGGGCCGAAAAGTTAAGAAGAAGAAGAGCGGGCGAGCAGATAAAAAATAGAGCGCGAGAGTCGACAGAGTTCGCGAACACGACCGGGAATATTGACGGATGACGTGATTCGGGAAATCGCAAGCGTCAGTCGCGATCGAAAATTGGCGGGAGTGCTTAGATCGGTAGATCGCGGAATTAATTCTTAATTATTTTAAATCTATTTAAACAGAAAACAAGTAGTAAGTGTTTCTATTGTTGTGGTCGCTTTGAGAAAAGTAGTAAATGTTTTGTTGTTGTTGTTGTGATCGTTTTTGTTTTGTTTTTCGGTTTAGCGCGTGTGAGAGAAAATTTTGTGGTGAGAGGGATGACGAAATTAAAGGAATTGGGGTAAGTGGGAGTGTGAATTTTTGTTTTTGTTTTTGTTATAAAATAATTTTTTCTTATTGGGATTTTTAGGAATAGGACATATTGATGTCCAAAGGATAGAGGAAGTAAGAAATTTTGAATAGAAGAATTTTAGAAGAATAGAAGAATTTTAGAAGAAAATTTGAGAAGAATTTAAGAAGAATTTTAAAATAAAAAATATAAAATTTTGTAAATTAGCATAGTGGTGAGAGGGAAACATAGCCAGGAACGTAGAAAAAAGGCTTCTGATGAGGGCTAGTGGTGATGCCCGAAACCGGTCAAGCCAACCAGGGAGATGGGAAAATCCTACAAGTGGTGGTGCAGGAAACTGCAACCATACTATAGGATAATAGGAAATGGTATTAATTAGGAATCATAAAATAAGAAGATGGGAAGTAGTTAGCAAAATAATAGGAGATTCGTGGGAGGATGGAAGAATAGAGGAAGAGGGAAAAGAGTGATTTCATTTTTATTAATTTTTAATTACATTAATTTTAAATTTTGATTATATGGTTTTTGATTATATTGCTTTGACTATATTGCATAAATATTATTATAAGATTCATCAAGATTATACACAGGGGTAAGATAGAGCGTGGTAAGTGGCAACTAAGTACACAAAGGAAAAGTGTAAACGTCTGCACCAGAGATGAATTATCTCACAACAGAGGACCTATACCCTTGAATATATCTGATTTGTCTGAAGTTACATAATAATGTATTGATACTTTAAGTATCCGCTAGGCATCCTATGTCTGATACTGATCAGAGATGCAAATTGATACAACCCTAAGGAAGTCTGATTCCAAAATTATTTTCGTATCAGCATACTCTGAAAATTAGGATTTAGAATAATAGATAAAGAATTTAGAGTGCCAGTGGAATCGATTGGCAAACTACATTCTACACAATATTTCGGATTGAAATCCAAAACATAATAATGTGGTTTAGGGATATTAGAAAAATGAAGATGTAAATTTGAGGCCCCTCATTGCCGACCGTGTATTGACCAGACACCCTATAATGAGGAAAATCTCGACGCAAAGGTTAGGAGTGCGAAAAGACGTGTTGCTCACGTCACCATTTGTAGGATGACTGACGGAGTACCCAACTAGGGCGCTCAAAACTTACTTTGATGTTAACGAGAGGGTTTGAGAGTAGCATCTTGCTGTGCCTGATGAATATGCCTCCGGGAGGAAGGTGTTTTAAAACAGATTATCATTTACTGATTAGCCTAAGTAGGCACATATTGAATCCCTGAAACTCGGAAGATGGGGACCATATTCCTCACAGTGGCATCCCGCCGAGCCGGACCAATATGGCTGCATACTCACGCAGGCCTTCGTACTTACTTTACCGGATAGCCAGAACCATCAATGCCATTCACCGTAAAAAGTGGGGGTGTGGTGGGAAGGATACCCATAACACGTCTTCTGCCCGTCTGTAGAGCTACGAGGTGTAGTACCTATTAGAGGGAGGAGATGTGGTCGTGACATAGGCCAGGGATATACCAATAGGCAATGAACCTCAAATTGTAGCTAAAAAATGGGTTTAGGAAAATATAAGATATTGTAAAAAAAACAAAGGAAGGACAGAACACGAGAAGAGAATATGGACCACTAAGGAAGAAAAACACCACAAATACGAAGGATGGCAAGAAAAGGAACAAAACCCAGGGAAAAAGGAGAAAAGAACAAAGAGAAGAAGGAAGACAAGCACAAGAACCAAACACAAGGAGAGAAAGAGATCAGCGTGAGAACAAAATAAACCAATGGATGAACAAAAAATGATACCAGAGCCAAGAAGAAAGAGAAGAAGAGGAGCGGAAATCCAGGATTAAATTAAGAAAATAAAATTAAATAAAACAAATGATAGATTAAATGAGAGAAAATTGACTAGGAACTGTAATTTTATAATAGTATCAGTCCATTTCTAAATCATTTTCCTAAGAATGGAATATGAGGATGAAATGGAACACTATAAACTGGATTCTCTTAGATGGGTATTTGTGTGGTAATGGGTAATTATTAAATATTGAAAGAGCTGATCAATTGCTGCCAAAGTACTAGAGACGAGCCGGTCATCCGAAAGTAGACAATATAACGAGTATCCATAAAAAGGAGAATGGGTTTGCGTCTAGTAGCGCGATTTCGCAGGCTAAAGGGACTCGGTACCGAGGTAGAATTGAGAAAAAATTATGAAATAGATTGATTAATAAAATAAAATATAAAGATTGACCAATCCGCTGTAGCTGAGATGTCAGAGGCGGGCCGGTTATCCGAAAGTAGGCAAGATAACAAAAAATCCAAAAATGGAGAATAGCTTTGCGCCTAGTAGCGTGATTTCGCAGGCTAAAGGGACTCGACATACAGGTAGAGCGGAAAGGATAAGAAACCACACAAATGTAGGATAGATAAAAATCGGATTAAAATCGAGTTAAAAAAATTTAGTAAACATTAGATGAAGAGTTTGCATAGAAACCGTGGTAGAGTAACGTAATATTCATAAAGAATAAAGAAAAAAGACCAACAGCCTAATAAATTTTATAAAAATTAAAAAATAAATAACAGTTTCCATATAAGCCGTGGTAGAGTATTTTGTTTGAAAACCGGAGTAGAGTAATTTCGTTTTTAAAGCCGTGATAGAGTATTTCGATTTTCATATCTGGCCAACTTCGGATTCTTTGGAATCTCCAAGGATAGGAGACGAGCCCAGATCCCAAGGAGACTCGCGTGGGGGGTTGCGGAGGTGTCGAAGGAACCGATGAAGGAGGACGAATTGTCATCGGTTTCTTCTGAATTTCCTTCGATGTGTCCATAATAGCGTCACCGAATTAGTGCAAATAATACGGGACGATTGTGTAGATTTTATCGATGGTCTAGATTCCCAAATCAGGGAGACACTTTGGCGGCCTGTTCACGGTCTGAGACCAACGGATGGGGTGAGGAAAGAAGAAGAAAAGACCAGCAACATAGTTAAACCGCGGTAGAGTAAATTTAACAAATAATTTTCATATCGGGCCAACTTCGGATTCTTTGGAATCTCCAAGGATAGGAGACGAGCCCAGATCCCAAGGAGACTCGCGTGGGGGGTCGCGGAGGTGTCGAAGGAACCGATGAAGGAGGACGAATTGTCATCGGTTTCTTCTGAATTTCCTTCGATGTGTCCATAATAGCGTCACCGAATTAGTGCAAATAATACGGGACGATTGTGTAGATTTTATCGATGGTCTAGATTCCCAAATCAGGGAGACACTTTGGCGGCCTGTTCACGGTCTGAGACCAACGGATGGGGTGAGGAAAGAAAAAGAAGAAAAGACCAACAACATAATAATAAAAATAAAAATAAAAATAAATTGTAAGTAATAATGCGGTTTATATGGAAAGCATATCTCGAGGTACATTGTATTGAATGAAATAATACAAAACTGCGCCGAGTTTTTGGTTTGAGAGATGGATGTGCATCGACAAAGCATGTTCAAATAGAATACCGACTATAACACTTAGTTATAATTGGCAGAGTGAACCGAAGTTGGTAGTATGTACTAGTTTTCAAAACTTGAAAATACACTAGGGAATTATTCCCTAGGCAAGATTAGAGTTGTTATAAATATACTAGGATTCCTTTGTTACCACAGCCTCTCGTAAGAGTGAGCTAGTGGGATGACTCCTAGTTAGCGTTAACTTATTCGGGAGATAGTAAATGCAAGGAAATCCTTACTGTATTAATTGCGATGGAATTGGGTTAAATGTTAGCATTAAAATCAAGTTTGAGAGAGGTACTTACCAACAAAATTAACAAAATATAGAGTAATTGGGAGGACATATGCGTTGACAGCCGGGCTAGAGTAGTCTCAGTAATTTATCGAATACCAGAAAGGTATTGTAGAAACGAACAGATCTACAGAATGCTTACGGTGGTCAATAATTATGTCAACGCTTAAGCGTTTAAATATACTAAAATCATAACATGATTCTAGTTAGAAAACACCGCGAAAATTATATTGAAAATACCGCGAAGCCTAGTATAAGTTGAGTAGGACGAACAACAGGAAATGTCAACTGACAAATAAATCCTAAGAATAGAAATAGGAGAATCCGGAGAATAGTATAGTTTGTTGAAAATGTTTCAAAACAAATTGGAACATATAATAATAAGAATAAGGCCCCAATAGGTAATAAGAAACAACCACATGAACCTTGGAAAAAAGAAGAAAGGAGAAAGAAAATACTCCGATTTAGGAAAAAGGACCAATAAAAAAGACCTATTAAATTTAGAAACACCCCAAAATGATCACTAAAGCCAATCAAGGCAAGTATAGTGTAAAAAGATGGTATCCGAGGAAAATGATCTCCATAAACCACACAAAATTAGAAAAAGCCACACATATTAGATTATAGAATGTAAGAAAGTGATAACAGGAAGACGCATAGAAAACAACAACAAAGCATCGGGCCGAAAAGTTAAGAAGAAGAAGAGCGGGCGAGCAGATAAAAAATAGAGCGCGAGAGTCGACAGAGTTCGCGAACACGACCGGGAATATTGACGGATGACGTGATTCGGGAAATCGCAAGCGTCAGTCGCGATCGAAAATTGGCGGGAGTGCTTAGATCGGTAGATCGCGGAATTAATTCTTAATTATTTTAAATCTATTTAAACAGAAAACAAGTAGTAAGTGTTTCTATTGTTGTCGTCGGTATTGTTGTGGTCGCTTTGAGAAAAGTAGTAAATGTTTTGTTGTTGTTGTTGTGATCGTTTTTGTTTTGTTTTTCGGTTTAGCGCGTGTGAGAGAAAATTTTGTGGTGAGAGGGATGACGAAATTAAAGGAATTGGGGTAAGTGGGAGTGTGAATTTTTGTTTTTGTTTTTGTTATAAAATAATTTTTTCTTATTGGGATTTTTAGGAATAGGACATATTGATGTCCAAAGGATAGAGGAAGTAAGAAATTTTGAATAGAAGAATTTTAGAAGAAAATTTGAGAAGAATTTAAGAAGAATTTTAAAATAAAAAATATAAAATTTTGTAAATTAGCATAGTGGTGAGAGGGAAACATAGCCAGGAACGTAGAAAAAAGGCTTCTGATGAGGGCTAGTGGTGATGCCCGAAACCGGTCAAGCCAACCAGGGAGATGGGAAAATCCTACAAGTGGTGGTGCAGGAAACTGCAACCATACTATAGGATAATAGGAAATGGTATTAATTAGGAATCATAAAATAAGAAGATGGGAAGTAGTTAGCAAAATAATAGGAGATTCGTGGGAGGATGGAAGAATAGAGGAAGAGGGAAAAGAGTGATTTCATTTTTATTAATTTTTAATTACATTAATTTTAAAGAGATGCAAATTGATACAACCCTAAGGAAGTCTGATTCCAAAATTATTTTCGTATCAGCATACTCTGAAAATTAGGATTTAGAATAATAGATAAAGAATTTAGAGTGCCAGTGGAATCGATTGGCAAACTACATTCTACACAATATTTCGGATTGAAATCCAAAACATAATAATGTGGTTTAGGGATATTAGAAAAATGAAGATGTAAATTTGAGGCCCCTCATTGCCGACCGTGTATTGACCAGACACCCTATAATGAGGAAAATCTCGACGCAAAGGTTAGGAGTGCGAAAAGACGTGTTGCTCACGTCACCATTTGTAGGATGACTGACGGAGTACCCAACTAGGGCGCTCAAACCTTACTTTGATGTTAACGAGAGGGTTTGAGAGTAGCATCTTGCTGTGCCTGATGAATATGCCTCCGGGAGGAAGGTGTTTTAAAACAGATTATCAAAATTATAATATAAAAAAATATTTGCCAACTGTAAAACGTCATGCGAATTACTATTTTTAAACTATGTAATCATATATGTACATATGTATTAGATATGTGCTACGTAAATTTGTATCAAATAAATTTATTGATGCATGCACGTACATAAGACACAATTATGTACGTAAGTGTATTCATTTCAAATATGGTAAAACTATCATTGACCTTGTGTTTATATTTTGTTGATAACTTTGTGTGTGTATTTTTTCCAATGCATCATTTTCTTTTCTTATTCCTTCGCGACCTATTTCCCCGCTTTCATTTCCACTTCCTCTTAATTCTTGCACATTCCTTTAGTCCTATCTTCCCGCATCGATGTAGAAAAACTAATCATCACAGCATGTACGACTGGCTAGAAGTCGAGCAAATTACGACACGAAAAAGTGTTCAGAGAGAAAAAAATCATTTACTCTCTCGATTTTAAATCGTAGGCAAAATGATTTGAAATCGCTGTCGACCGATGGTAGGTACGGTCCGTTAAGTGTTTCGAAAGACTGTCTTTCTTCGCTTCCAAACTTGAATATGACATCCTTTTTCAACAAATCGTAGAGTGGTTTCGCGAGATGAGCGAAGTCTTTAATAAATCTTCTGAAGTGTGAACACAGTCAAATAAAACTATGTACTGCCCTCGCACCATTAGGTATTGGAAACTTTTCAATAGCTTCCAGATTTTCTCAATTTGGTTTTATGCTTTCCGATCCTACCAAGTAACCCAGAAAAACAATCTGATCCTGTAAAAATTTGCACTTATCATAACGGAGTTCTAAATTATTCTTTTCTACAATTCACATTACTTCTTCCAAAGATTTTAAATGCGTTTCAACATCGTCGGAGGCCAAAAGCAGATCATCCATGTAAATAAATAAACTGCCAACAAGTCGGGCGAAACTTTATTATTCTTGGGACAAGTTGAGGATGAGTGGAAAGTCAATATGCAGGTTAGAGTGGCTAGGTAAGGCTAAGTGAAAGGGAATTCTTGGGCAGGGCTGTTGTCAATTTAACAATATTTCATTCGTTTCTGCAAGTTTGGGTTTTTATGAGGGGAGGAGGAGGGGTAATAGTAAGGGTGGGTGAATGTTAATAGCTTTTAATTAATTGCTTGAATTACGTCCAATATTCTCTGTATAGAATGTGTTTCATAGACGAAGTTGCATAGAATTTCATAAAATTCGGTATATTCTACATTCACGAAACCGAACATTTGTATGGGAGGGGGTAGAGAAGGTAGGGGAATCGTAAAATTTGATATGTAGTTTTATTTCGATTCTCTTGTAAGGTGCTTGTATAAAATTTCAAGTTCGTAGCTTTTAGTTTGTTGGTTATTAGTTGATTTAATGAAATTGGTCGAAAACATACTTTTGTATGGGAGGGGGTAGAAGGGCAAGCGCGATTTCAAAACTTTTAAAACAATTTCATTTGATTTAGTTTTATAAGTTTTTGTGCAAAATTTTAAATTGATAGCTTTTAAGAGTTAGCTCATAACTGATTTCTTAAAAATGCTCGAAAAAAAAATTTTGTATGGGAGGGGGTAGATGAGGTAGGGGAATCGTAAAACTTGTGATGCAGTTTTCTTTTTTTTCTGTTTTAAATTGCTCCTACAAAATTTCAAGTTTGCAACTTTTAATTTGCTGGTTATTAGTTGATTTAATGAAATTGGTCGAAAACATACTTTTGTATGGGAGGGGGTAGAAGGGCAATCTGGATTTCAAAACTTTTAACGTAATTTCATTTCAATTATTTTTGTAAGTTTTTGTGCAAAATTTCAAATTGATAGCATTTAATAGTTAAGTGATAATTGATTTCTTAAAAATGGTCGAAAAAATAATTTTGTATGGGAGGGGGTAGAAGTTTTAAAGATATTCAACCAGTTAATATTTCAAACTCTTTTAAATTTTTTTTAAATGCATTTCGAAAATTTTCAAGTTTCTACCTAAAAATTTCATTCAAAAATTTTCAGTTTATGTGTTTTTTTCATTGCACATGAAACACTTTGTGCACGTTAGACCTCCACTTCGGTGCATAACAATTTTGGAACAAATTATTATTTTTTTTCTGTGTACATTAAATAGATATGTCGACGTGCAAAATTTAAACTTTGTATCTTTTACGAGAGCCATAAAAAAATCACTCAAAATTTTCAACATTTTTGCTTTCCACCTCCCTCCCCTTACACCCCCCAGCTTAAATTTTTTACCAAAACTAAAAACTATGTAGCTCTACAATCTGACAAATTTTTGATTTGATATACATATGTATTCAATTTTGAGTTTTGGTGATTTGTAGTTTTGGAAAGTGAGCCATTTTTGAAATGCTCCCCATTTCCCCCACTACTATTATGTCCACATGTTGTATTTTTTTCATATTTTGCTAGTAAAGATTAGTACACGTTTTAAGTTTCAATTACTTAGCTTAAGAGGTAGTCGAGATATTAATTTTTAAGTGTTTTTCTTTGCACCCCCCCTGACCCTTCCCCTTACAATAATTAGCTTATATCTAAACTGATTCTAGCACATCCGTATGCCATCTTAATGGTCTCTAAATATCAATTTTTTATGGGAAGTACTTTCGAAGAAATAATCATTTGAAAAAAAAATTCGGCCGACAATTGGTTCTTAGCCCCCCCCCCTTTTCGCACCCCAATGGATAAAAAAATTAAATTATTTTTAAAAGTTGTCCTACAAACTCCTTTATATGTATGTTGATTTTTAGTTTCCTAGCTGTAGCCATTGTTGAGATATTTGAATTCGTATTTTTCGGTTTAAGCGCTCCCCCTGCCTCCCCCTGAACTCGTTCACCCCCCAAAATGGGTATCCGCCTGAGATCCGCAACCACCTATAATCCCTCCAAAAATGAACTTTCTATCTTGAAGGGTTTGGGAGTTAATGTGCGCTGAGCGTACACGTCGGCGGACGGCGTTCAGACAGACGGATTTTTTTTTTTTGCATTTTTAGGCTAATTTAGTCATGAAACGCGAAAAAAAAAAATTTCAGGGTAGCAAAGTTTTTTTTTCTTTTGTCGATCACAATACTTTATTATTAGAATAATAAAGTAAAATTCGATCTGCATCAATCAAATCCTTAAATATACCATTTATGTACCCCTGGAATACACTAGGTGCATTTTTCAAGCCAAATGTCATTCTAAGGTACTCAAACTGACCAATAGGTGTTACAAAGGATGTATATTTAGTTGAATCTTCTGCTACACTAACATGATGGAATCCGCTCTTAAGATCCAAAATAGAAATAGTTTTTCCTCGCAACCGATCCAGCAAATCGTCAATGAGAGTAAGTGGGTAATTGTCGCGGAACGTAAGTTTATTAAGTTCGCTGTAATCAACACATAAGCGCGACTGACCGTTTTTCTTGCGTACCATAACGATTCGAGGCGCATATGGGGATGAACTCTCGCGAATTATTCCTTCCTCTAGTAGTTTATTAATAATAATTTTAAGCTCGATTTTTTGGGAGTATGCTAACCGCCTCGGAGTACAAGAGAATGGAATATCTTTCATCAATTTGATACTTAGTTTGAATTTTGAGCAAATCTCATTATGAACTTTGTTACTATAGGTAATTCCCTGACATACTATTTTAATCACTTTTTCTTTCACTTGATAGGGAACATTGTGCGCTATGTTTAAGTCAGGCAACGATGATTTATTACTACAGTTATCGTTTATATCAATTAAATAAATTTGCTCACCGAAATTCACTTCTTCATGACCGAGATTAGCGCTTTGGACATTTTCACTGGGACTCACATCAAAATCTGGGTATTTCATGCTATTATCATCTACAACAAATATACAAAAATCAAATGACTTATTAACATAACGATTTGAAACCTAGAAAATAATGCTAATATTTAAATTATTTTGTATTGCTGAATGTTGAAACTTCTCAACATCCAGCCACTCCTTTTATCTTCCACCTTCAACCCCCTATATACCGAAACTCACATAAATAAACGAATGAAATATTGATTATATGTATATACTGTCGCTACTGCTGGAAATCGCATTTAAGTGTTACATAATTTACAACAGCCCTGCACTAGTGTTACGGTTCCACCGTAACTAAGGTTAAGCTTGTGGGAAAACGGAAAGGACTATGTTGGCAACGGTGTAAGCCCGGATCGCGTGAAACTACTTACTTACTTGCCTTTCACATTTCTAGATCGAATTTGCATCCACCTTTTAGTTTCATTCGTTAATACTAAGAAGCTGGCTGAAAGCGACGAAAGATATCAATAGAGTAAGAAGTAGTTGAATGTAAATCGAATTAATTTATGAAACGTATCGAGTTCGTGAATCAACGTCGAATCGCGAAATATCATCGGAGAACAAGCGGCATCAGAAGTACCTCCACCCACAATTCTTAGCGTACCCTCTATTGGGCGGTACCATGAGCCCAGACCTAGCTACAAACGAGTACCTGAGCGAAGATTATGACGACGGCTAACCAATCATCGACCGGCGTAGCGACCATCTTGAGCACCAACCATAGAAACACACCCGATATACGAGATCCAAAACTGAGCGAAATGGGTGGAGTTTAGGATAATGGTCATACGCGCGTCTTGGCTAAGACTTAGAGACCAGAGGCAGGAACATGTTGACGAACCATGGAGGGGAACACCGATACTTGGACTGGCCGCGAACTATGCAGTCTACCGGCCATAACGCGTACGAGTAAGCGAGAGACAACCAATATATGAGCAGTCGTACAACTAGACAAAGAGAGTTCAATGGCCATAACGCGTAGGAATAAGCGAGAGACAGCCAATATATGAGCGGTTGAGCAAATTGGACAAAGGAAGTTCAACGTCCATAACGATTCGAAATTTGAAATAAAGCCGTTGGCAAAGCTTGGTAATGCGGCAGGAATCAGGCTCGAGTCTCTTTGGAAGTGACCAGCACCGCGTTAAGACGTGCTAAGGGAAATAATTTTATGAGTGCCAGTGAAGCAAATATCGTTAAAATTAAATTAAGGACCACAAGTTGGTGGTAAGAATTGTGAAAAATCGGAGTGTGTGCTAACGTAACGAGACCTCGAGCAAGAATCAACCGAGCAGAGATTACGAGACAGCCGATTACGAGAAAAGACGGAGCGATCATCCAGGAAGCCGTGTGGTGGAGACGACGATCGAGAGGACGGCATTGGAAGAATAATTAAGTTACGACGAGCGACGTGAAACGACGATACGAGATTCGACGGCGACGAGTGCAGCAAGGGCCCCAACGATCGGCGATTCAAAAAAGACAAGTAAAGTTCATTTTAGCCAGGGAACGTTGTTTGGTGACTATTCAGTTAACGTAGAGATTAGCCAGGGAATATTCTTTTAATAAAGCCAGTGGGCAAATTTTTCCTATATTACCATAATTTCTTGCATTTTTCTATATTTTATTGTGTGAAGATCGTTGTGAGCGTCCGTTTTCAGCCGTGTCGGTTCTATTTTCGTATTTTTTTTTTTTATCATCGAGAATTTCCTTCGGCCCCGTGGTTCTGGCTGAAGAAAGACGGAAGGAGCGTGGTCTAAAGTAAGGACCACGGGCGCCCACGACCCGTCTCCACGGGTTAGCTGGACAGGCCACGTTCCGCCCCTAAATGCGAGGGGTTTGAATTTTGTGTACGGATTCTCGACCGGAGAAAACGTAATACTAGAACCCGCATTCACATAGACACCTTTCCACTCTAGCCTTTATATCCTTAACTTATACCAAGAATAATAAAGTTGAGCCTGACTTGTTGGCAGTTTATTCAACATTTGATGCAATTATTAAATTTAGCATCTGTATCTTGGTTTAATATATATTTATTGATTGTTGCACTGTAGACTCGTTAATTTGATTGCAGCATAAATGAGTTGAATTTAATATTTTTTTTTTATTTCATGAAAATAATATAAAAGTTTCTATATGTATTGTTTTGAATTAAAATACTTTTGATTGTTGAATTGAATATTTGTAAGGTTGATTGTAGCTCTCTCGAGTTAAATTGAAAATCCTATCATTGCACGATGATATCAGTATATAATTCAATTTATAAACTTTGTAGATTTGTAAAGTTTATTGTTGCACCAGGCAACCGAATTGATTACTTTTTTATTGTACGATTATAACTTAAAAATTGCCCACGGTTTTTTTTAGTTAATTTATTGTTCGTTTTTGCATTAAATATGTTTAATGTTGATTGCAGCACTAACGAGTTAGATGGTAGATCCTCTCCTTTCATGGGGATACTAGCATTTCAGTTTGTATGTTTTGTAAAAATGTTTCCTAAACATTTCTTATTTATTAAATTGTAGACCAACGATTTGAAACCTAGATAATTTAAATTAATGCTAATATTTAAATTATTTTTTTTTGCTGAATGTTGAAACTTCTCAACATCCAGCCACTCCTTTTACCTTCCGCCTTCAACCCCCTATATATACAGACCGAAACTTACATAAATAAACGAATGAAATATTGATTATATACATATACTGTCGCTATTGATGGAAATCGCATTTAAGTGTTACGATAGTTAACTAAACTGCTTGATTCAAGTATGCTAAATATTCGTCTATTTTTGCATTAGTCACGTTCGTATTTTCAAATCGGGGCAGCAACTCAAAACTGGAGTCCATTTCCAGTATAAAAGTTCGCCAGTTTGTGTTACGAAACGATCTAAAGCTTGGTGAGCATACGATTTCGAGAACGAGCGAGGAAAAGGTAATTTTAAGCTTAACTCCATAGTGGTCGGAAAATGAATCTACAGTTTGACATGTATAATTTGGTGTTAAAAAGTTGATTATATTGCTGGAGACTATAAAAAAATCGATCACACTGGTACTTAGAGGAAAAGTTATTGTGTTGGAATGCACAATAACAAAATTATTGATATGCGTATTTTGATTAAACCAATCGTTAATAATTCTACCGTAATTATTTATTTTAGCATTGGCCCAGCTAGGATGTTTTGCACTTAGATCTCCCCCCAGGATAACGAAGTCAAATTCATTACTTTCGTAAAGAGAGTTTATTTCGCTTAGAAGATTACGAATATCCGAAGCAAAATGAGCTTTTTTTTCTGCGAGTTGTCCCTTTCCAAAAATTTTAAAACCGCAGAAATTGTGGGTATATTAGAGAACTGTAGTGATGCCGTATTAATATTCAAATTGCGTCTGTATATAATCGCAACACCCTGTTTATCATCGTTTCTAAGCACTACATGGTTAGCTAAGTATAGACGATTATTTGCTTTTAATCTTGTTTCGTTTAACAGAAAAACAACTGGTTCATTCTCCTGAACAAAATCAAGCAGCGATAACTTTCTAGCATTGGAGACCAGTGATCTTGCATTTAAAGTAATAATTTTAATTGATTGATGCATTTTTGCATAAAGTAAAGAAGAACTCGAAGTATTGTGCCTGCTTTTCATTTCTGTCTTGCAGGGATAGAAAGTCAGGTAGAATTGGTTAATGCTACTAATAAGCTCTGATAGGTTCATACCGAAAAGATTTTGTGACAGGTTCAAGAAATCGTTGGAAATAAATACACTGTTCGCGCTTGGGATTGGTTTATTTTAAAAAACTTGAGAATTTTATTCATTATTAATAGAATCGTTAGGGTGAGTCCCTAACGATTTTCAATTCTTTTACTGTCTTCAGATAAGAAAATTGCAGAATATCGAACTATTTTACACAATAGAATAGAATATATATCTTAAATTTTTAAATTTATCTAACTCTAGGCTAAACAATATTTCACTCGCCTCGATGAACTGCCAACTAAAAAAGAAGTAATATTTTAAAAGTTGATTAAGGCACAGATAAGATAAAAAAAAAATACGAAATTTAATATTAATTAAATTATTTTCGAATTATAATTGGTTTCGGACAATCCACTACTGGTCATAGCGATCGCGATAATTACAATTTTCATGTTTCGGACAAATCTCATCCATAAAAGGATAAGTTTCATCGCATGTCGATGAATAGCAGCGCAATCCCAATTTTAATTCCGTTTTTTTTCGCAGTCGAATATTTAAATTAATTGTTAACATCTGGACAACTGAATATAAGCGCACTTTTAACAGTTCCGAGCCTACAACCGAAAAAAAAACGTTTTTCGTTGCATCGTAGTTTCCCCCCCCCCCCCCACTTATTTTTTCATTGCCGCAGATTAGAGCACGACTGTAAATAACTGAATCGTTGCGGAGCCGGACCAAGTCTCGCGCAGACTTTAGAAATTTCCAACCACTCCGATAGTTCGGAAAATGCAGGACATGGAGGTGTAACTCGCACATATTCGGGGACGATACGATATCGACTTTTCCGTGTCCAATTAAGAATGAATTCAAGCGGGATGGAATTCGTTTCTACACCTACACTCCAAAAGAGCTCAAACACACAAGTCTTTTACTTAAAGGAGTAGACTGTGAATATACTACAGAGGAAATACTTAGAATCTCTTATCCCCGGGATAAAAATCACAAGTATAAACAATTCAAAACCGGTAAGTCTATCAGGGAGGGACGTGTGCTAGATATTTTCCTGATTCAAATTCCCCCGGAACAACAACCAAATATTTTAACGGGAATCAAATACATTCTCCATCAAAAAGTCAGTTGGGAGACATTAAAATCCTCAACCGTCGTGCAGTGTAAGAGCTGTCAAAAGTTTGGGCACTCAGCATCTAACTGTAACCTTGGTTACAGATGTGTAAAATGTTCGGAAAGACATGAGCCAGGCAAATGTCAAAGAAGCAAAGACTCAGAGTCCTCACCCTGCTAATTACAGGATATGCCCATACTATCTCTTATTAGTGAAAAATAGGGAAACTCAAAAGGAAAGAGCGGAAATTAGGAGAGAAGACCGTAGATCCTTTGTGGACAGAGCTGTCAACAATTACCGAAAAGATAACGTACAATTCAATAATTAGACGCATATAATTATTTTTAAATTTTTGTTTAAACAAAATTAAAAATTCTAGAAATGCAAATCTAGAAAACATAATTTATTTAAGTATTTTAGTTTGAGTAAACCACGAAAGCAATTGAAAAATTCTTTTAAAGTTTTTAAGTTCAGCAACAGTTTCTAAATAGGATGCCGAAAATTCGATCGAAAAGCTCGCTATCGCAAAGCTGTTTTTCACTTGGAAAAAGTTGTTACTAGTCGTCAAAAAATGAAGCAAAAAGTCAAGCAACTCCGGATGAAATTATCTCGTTGAAAAGACCTGCAAATATCGCGATAACTATCAACAATGTTGGAAGGAATGTCCACAACCGAATATCGTTCGGCAGCCGTTCGAATTGCCCTCGATACCATTCGTTAAACGAAAAATTAAACCGACCACAGCTTCAAAATATGTCGTACTAAGAATATGTTCAATTAAGAAAAGGTGTTATGTGCTTTGTAATCATCTACGACTACATATTTTACAGGTGCCATTCTTCGTTTTTTAGGTAGTAATTTGAATTTGGAAACTTAGATTTAATCATCTCACCAACCAATTTTACGTTCGCTCCCATTAGAAAAGGGGAGGGCAAAAGAGTGTTTTCGTTCTGGTCAATGTTTTGGACAAGTGAATGTTTTTATGGTTGTTTAATGAGTTATTCCTATCTATATTTACTTCATGATTCTAATTTGTTACTTGTTTCTCCGTCTCTGATGTTTCACCCGGGGCTGAAAACGAGTTAATCCTGTTGCCAAAATTTGCATTCCTTGAAGAAGGCGTCGGTTGAGAGTTGGTATAGTCGCATTCGTCATCGGAGCGCTGTCTTTTTCGGCTGCAGACTATTTCCGTTTTCTTTCGTTTCTTGTCCGGTTCCTGGCAGTCGGTTATCGCGAATTTCGCTGTATGTTCCGCAGCTAATCTGTTGAATTCATCTCGATTCATTTTGTAATAATTCGCAACGTTACTCTGAAGCGGGCTATCAGGATTTGGTGATGCCAGCAATGCTTGTATATGTAATAAAATCGACTCTAGCGTTAAGGCAGGCTTATATAAACCTTTCGGAGGCATTCGCAAAATATCAAGACAAATATTTCCCCCATTATCGATGTTCGGATGGTGGAAAATTTAATTATTGGAGGCTGAAATGGGTAGTGGTCAGTTAGCGAGATTGTTACGTTGAATTTTCCAGCTTCGCACGGTGTACCCTTCGGACCAGAAACAATGGCTTCTAGTTTTGTAATGTCTTCGTCTGTTTTCGGTTTGCAAGTAATTCCGTGATTGGGAAAAGACGCTTTCAAATGTCTCAATTCGATTGGAACTCGCTTCATTCGATGATCCGGTAGGCTCACGGTTTATTTTTGCGTTTTTCTTTGAGGAAGAGGGCGCGTAGGACCGTAATAACAAAAAGGATTTAAAATATGTCCAAAAAGGATTCATATTATGTCCAAGTCGGGAGATAATTCACGAGCCTTGTGAAGGAGCTGGTTTCGCAAAATCAGCGTTCTGGCGGGAGAGCCACAAGTAATTTGGTGGTGGCTACAGCAGCAAAAGAGGATGTTGTCTGTCCCCTGTGCGCCGTCCAAGACGCAGCCCAAGCCGACGGAAACATGGGCCGTGGTGGTCCGGAGCCGAAACGCTAGTCTCCCTCCAGCTGAGCTAGTCGAAAAGGTGAGGAAGGAAGTTGGGCCTTCACTTGGGGTCCGAGTTCACGACATCAGACCGCTCCGTAATGGTGGTGTGGTCATCAGGACACTCATCGAGAAGGAGCGGAAGATTGTTACGGAAAATAAGAAGTTTGGTGAGCTCTCTCTGGACGTCACAGTCAAGAATAAACTTGGGTCAAGACTGGTGTTCATGAAAGTGCACACCGAACATTCTGACGAGGAGCTTATGATGGAGATCTATGACAAAAATCTCGCCGGGGTAACTGACCTGGTGACGTTCAAAAATGCGGTCAACATAATCAGCCGTCCCAAGAAAACTAGGCAAGAGACAAGCAACGTGATCATTAAGTGTACTGACCTGGTATCTGATGCGCTTCTGATGGTGGGCCGCTGCTACGTGAAATGGTTCAGCTATAGGCTCCGCATTCACGAGTCAGTCGGCGAGTGCTTCAGGTGCCTCGGTTCGATCACCGGGCGAATTAATGTAGAGCCACAAAGGAGGTGTGCCGACGTTGTGGTGGTGAAGGTCACATTAGTGCAGACTGTAGGATGCCCGCGCACTGTCGGAATTGTGATGATGATGTCGGCCCGTTGCTCGATCTTCAGCCGCTTCCTCGAACGTGTGAATGCTAGGAACTAAAATGGCTGAGTTAAAAATAGTCCCATACAATTGTTGGGGCAAATTCGCGGTGATTGGCGATCTTTGGGGTTCAGATTGTTCTGATATAAGAGCCGCTTGGACTCATAGGCCGGGTGCGTGGCCTCCCTGGGAGCTTCCATATGTTCTCTGATAGTAGGCTGAATGCTTCTATTGTTGTGAATGATGTGAATACGGATTGTATGAGCATCGACGAACTGTGCAATGAATGTGGTGTGTGTGTTTGTAGGTATGAAAACGGCCTTTGGTCAGGTGTATGTGGTCAGTGTGTATTGTAAATTTGATGAGCCCCTTGAACCTTATCTAAGGTACTTGGATGCGGTGCTGTTACTGGTTAACAGCTCACCGATCATCCATGGTATGGACGCGAACGTGTTGCGCACGTAAGAGTGCGTGTCACCTTTTGTGGTGGGTCTGTTTTAAGTGTCTTCACCCACCGGGAATCTTCCACGAAATTAAACACGGCGATGTCTTAATCACTTACAATTTATTACGTAGTTAAGAATAGTTACAATTTATTATATAGTTAAGAATAGTTACACTTTTTATTATATAGTTAAAAATAGTTGCAATTTATTACATAGTTATTCACTATTGACGACGCGGCGGAAGATTTGGGGCTTGTTCGATTATACGACGCGGCGGAAGATTCGGGAATTTTGTCAAACGATTCAGGGTAAGGGAAATGAATAATTTACGACGCGACGTAACTAAGGTTTCCGTTCTGAAGTCGATACCAGAGTGTCGCGATCGAGTCACCATGCAAGATCGCAAGCATAAAACAATTAAGTAAAAGAAATATGATCTGCAAGATAAACATATTTCTCCTTACGGACTCCAACCGATCGTGGGACATGCCATGGACTTATTGTGCGTGGTAAGCGCTTCGAACATTTATCTCTAGAGGGTTAGAGTTGCGCTAGACGAAATATGAAAAGTACGCAACATGATAAGTACTTGCATGTGCACATCGTGTTGGGTCTTGTGGGAAAGGAAATGTGTAAGTACTTTTAAAGGTTTGTTAATTTATGGGATATCGTATCACAATGTAGAATTCGGAATAAGACTTAGAATGGGATTTAGGACATTGGTAAGATTGAGACGTACTTAGTTTTGAAGATAAAGATATGATCGATAATGAGTTGATACGATATGATAGAAAATTGGTTAATTGGTTGAGACATGGTAAGTAGAAGGAGGTGGCTTTATAACAAATGCAGCATCCCCGATCTGGCACAGCAAAGTAACTAGGCAGGCTACTAGTTACCGTAGCTGGCATCGGGGTGAGCTACTGAGTGAATGGCTTCTCGAGAATGAGCTCCATGTTGTAAATGAGCTTAGTGAATTTTTTTTTTTTTTTTTATTCATTTTTTTTTACATTTTTATAGAAGCACTACTCCCCTTTTAAGGCAAGCCTTGTGTTAGGGGTGAGTAGTCGTGTTGAATTTCAGAAAATAACAATCAATAATTCAATATTAATTTTAAAAAATAAAAAAAATGTATTCTGACAAATATTCAAAAATTGTTTAATTCTTTTCTTAAAAACGACAAGATTTTCGTTTACATGATATAGCAGAGAATTAAATAATTTAATGCCTTTATAGGAATAATAAGCTTGCCCAATGTTCGTGAATCTGGAAGGCAGACTGATTTCCTGCTGGATTCCACCGCGAGTAAGATTTGTGTTGATTTTTAATATTCCATTTTTGAGCTCTTTAAATATTTGGATGCTAGCAATGATGCTAAAAACCTTATCAATGCTTAGAACATTATGCAGGGGAAATAGAAGACAGGAAGGGTATCTACGTTTTTTTTTTTAATAAAATTTTTAGTAACATTTTTTGGGCAACTAAAAGTGTATTTATCAGAGTTTGTGTGGCTACACCCCATGCAATAATACCACATTGTAGAATGGAGTGAATAGTTGCAAAATAAAACATTCTTATATTTGTTTTGGATAAAAAAGCTCTAACTTCAAGACATACTGGTATTAGTTTTGTTAATCTATTTATAACACTATTTATATGATCTTTCCATTTTAGGTGTTGATCGATATTACTCCTAAATATTTTATTTGAGACACTTTATTCAAGGATGAACGATTGCAGTTTAGTAGACACGATGCCGAATGTATTTTCAATTTCAAGTCTGTCGGTTGACTACGTTCTGATAGAGAGAAAGTCATGTAGTTACTTTTGCTAATATTTAGAGTTAACGAATTATAATTCAACCACTCTTTTAATAATGATAAACTATAATTCGCTTTCAGTGTAACACTTTCCCAATCATTGTCTTCAACTATTAAAACAGTGTCATCTGCAAATGATATTAATTCACCTTGAATTGGTTGGGAATACAAATCATTTACATATAACAGAAAGAGCAGTGGTCCAAGAACAGTTCATTGAGGAACACCGTGAATAAAAGTAAGCTCGTCGCTACAAATATCATTTATCTTAACCATTTGTTTTCGATTTCTTAAATAGCTAGATATCCAATCAATCCATTTACTATTAAAATTTAGCTTATGCAGTTTTTGTTCAATATTTTTATGCGGGATAGAATCAAACGCCTTAGCAATATCTAGAAATACTGCGCAAGGTTTTTTTCCTGCATCAAGCGCTGTTACAATTTTTTTGCTAAGTAGAGCAACGGCATCATGTGTACTACTTCCAGTCCTGAAGCCATATTGACAATCAGAGATTATTCTATTAAGACTTATGAACTGCATTATTCTGTTTTTGGCAACTTTTTCTATAATTTTAGCAATGATAGATATTAAAGATATAGGTCTATAATTATTAACAAGCTGTTTGCTGGATCCTTTGTGCACTGGCGAAACTATTGCAGATTTGCGGGAATATACCTTTTTCGAAGCTAAGGTTAACTAAATGAGTCAATGGTTTTATAATAAAAGAAGATATTTTTTTTAAACATTCAATAGTAATACCTTCGAAACCTGGACATGAACCTGGACATATTGTCAATAATAGACCTAATTTCAAGTTCACTAGCTAGATCAATATCTTCAGTCAATGATGTCTTAGGGGTTATACTGGGTGAATTTGTAGAAGCAGTAACTATTCTGTCTGCAATATTTTTCCGACTTTTGTGAAATAATCGTTGAAAATGTTTGCAATTTCTTTCGCATGTTCGTCAGTCAACGGTTAAGCATGTTATTGGTGTATGTCTACTTCTTTTCCCTATACTGAGATTGATAACATTCCATATTTTTTTCCCGTCGCTACCGGCGTTGTGTAGTAGCGTAGCAAAAAATTATTTTTAGTAGCAGTTATAAGTGTAGTTAATTTATTTCGATATTTTTGGTAATATGACCTCAATCGTTCATTTTGGGGACTCTTCTGAAGAGCCCTACTTAATTTATCCCTCTTTCTAATTGAAATTAGTAAACCCATGGTGATCCAGGGCTTCAATCTTTTGTTTTTACTTGATGGTGTCTTATAATTTAAAGTACTATTTTTAATTAGTTCATTTAACTTATTATAAAATAAAATTGCCCTATCTTCTACATCCTTATTCCATAGTATATTATCCCAAGAGGTGGTTCTAAGCTTGTCAATTAATAAATCGTAACTCAATCTTTCGTAATTAACATTTGGTTTATCAGTAGTACGTGAATTTTTTAAAGAATGTAAAATAAGGCCAACACTTTTGTGATCAGTTAGATTTGTATAATATATAATATATATAATATCATATAATAATTGCAGAGGTTGATGATGATGATGCAATGACGCTACAGCCCATATCGAGCCTTGGCCTCCCGGATTCACCTCCTCCAGTTGTCTCGGTCCAACGACCGCGTCCTCCAGTTTGAAAAATTGAGAAGCGATCTGTAGTCTGCGTCGACTGAGTCCTCCCATCGCTTTCGTGGCTTCCCCTGCGGTCGGTTACCTTGAGCTTTGCCCTTGAGCACTCGTTTTGGGATTCGTTCCTCGTGCATTCGTTCCACGTGGCCAGCCCATTGCAGCTTGTGCAGTTTGATCACTATAGATGCTGGTGGGTCGTCAAATAGTAGATACAGCTCATGGTATCGAATTCGCCAATCATCTCCTTCCTTAACTGCTCCGTATACCTTCCGAAGAATTTTTCGCTCAAAAGTGTCGATAAACTTCTCCGAAAACCGCGTCAAGGTCCACGTTTCGCATCCATATAGCTGCACAGGACGAATTAATATCTTGCAGATGCGTAATTTATTGTTTCGATGGACCTTCCTTGATTTCATTATGGGGAGGACCGCATAAAATGCTTTGTTAGCTGCCGTGATTCTTCTTTGAATTTCATGTCGCTCATTGCCGTCCTTTGTGAGAAGGGCTCCCAGGTATACGAATTCATCCACCTGCTCAAAGTTGTATTCGCCTATTGTAATGTTCTGCCTCTCTGGGACAGTACTTCGTGTCTGGGTCATGTATTTAGTTTTCGCTTCATTGACGCTGAGCCCTACTTCACCCGCTGCCGACTCCAACTCCTGGAATACCTCCTTAACGCCAAGTATTGATTGGGCCAGAATATTCACGTCGTCTGCATACGCCACCAACTGTGCGGATTTTACAAGTAGCGTACCTCTGGTGTCCACTGAGGTTACTGAAGTTGCTTTCCTGACGACATACTCGAGCACCAAGTTAAAGAGCGTGGGGCGAGACCATCTCCTTGTTTAAGACCTGACTCCATTGGAAAGCTGTAACTTGTTTTGGATTTCTACTTGGCACTCATTGTTTTCCATCGTGGCTTTTATTAACCGAACTAGTTTCGGTGGGACACCTAGTTCAATCGTTATTCTGTACAAAACATTACGGTCGACACTATCGTATGCTTGGCAAAAATCGACGAACAGTTGGTGCACATTAATATCATATTCCCAGCATTTTGCTAGCACCTGTTTTACTAAGAATAGCTGGTCCGTTGTCGATCGTCCAGATCTGAAGCCACCTTGATATCCTCCGATGATGTTGTTAGCGTATTCACTGAGTCTTCGTTCGATAATTTTAGTTAAGATTTTGTAACACGTACATAGCAATGAAATTCCTCTGTAATTTTCGCAACGCAAACGGTCACCCTTTTTGTATACCGGACATATAATGCTTTTCCGCCAGTCGTCGGGCAATTTTTCAGTTGTCCAGATTTTAACAATTAATCTAAATATTCGAATGGTAAGCTCTGTTCCACCTTCTTTCAAGAGCTGTGCAGGGATTCCGTCAATTCCGGGCGCCTTGTTAGATCTTAAATTATGTAAGGCTGTTTCTACTTCATCATAAGTTGGTGCAATAGACAGATGATCTCCATCTGGATCTTCCGGAATTATAAAAGGTTCAGTCTGTGATGTCGTTCTATTTAACAGTGTTCGGAAGTACTGAACCCATCGTGCATTGATTTCGGTAGCGTCGCTTATGATGTTGCCTTCTTCGTCCTTACAGAGGGTAGTTTGCGGTTTGTAACCTTGTCTCATTTGTTTCACGGTATTAAATGCTGCTCGCACGTCATTTTTCTTCAGGTTTTCGTCCAGTGATAAAATTTTGTCATTGTTTATTTTGCGTTGTTTTCGTCTGCAGATCTTCTTGGCGTTTCGCCTGAGCCGTTGATAGTTGTCCTCTCTAGCTCGTGTTCGTCTTTCGAGAAACAGTCGATAGGCTTTGTTTTTCTTGGTGATGGCTTCTTGGCATTCCTCATCGAACCAGTCATTTCGTTTTCTCCGCTCTAAATGTCCTAAAGTGTATTCTGCTGCGCGGTGAATACTATCCTTAATGTTCTGCCACATTTGGTCAATACTTTCCTCAGGCTCAGCCTGAGGTAATACCTCAATATGTGCTTTGTTTGTGGTCATATATTCCACTTCCGTTGTGTCGTCCTTCAGTTTTTGCACATCGAGCTTCGGAGCCCAGCTCCTCTTAGTGTGGCCCTTGTTAGCTATGCGACAGCGGTATTTAGCTCGAACAAGAAAATGGTCCGAGTCACAGTTCGCGCCACGTAGAGTCCTGACATCTAGAATGCTGAAGGCAGCCCTTTTTTCGATGAGAACGTGGTCGATTTGGTTGAAGGTGTGCCCATCTGGTGATGCCCACGTCATTTTATGAATATTTTTATGCGGGAAGCAGGTGGAGCTTATGACAAGGTTCTTATTGCTGGCGAAGTCAATAAGTCTTTGGCCATTATCATTCGTTGCATTATGGAGGCTATGCCCTCCTGATATGCCCCTATGAAACAGTTCGTTGCCAATTTTACTGTTGAAGTCTCCTATAAGAATTTTGATGTCATTGGAGGGCAACCCGTCGAAAGTGCTGTCAAGTCGGGCGTAGAATTCGTCTTTAGTGACATCATCTTTCTCCTCTGTAGGAGCATGGCAGTTAATGAACCAAACGCTGAAGAACTTCAACTTGAAGCGTATTAAGCAGATTCGTTCGTTGATCGGTATAAATTTCGTTACGAGTTGTTTGAACGCATTATCTACCACAAAGGCGACACCGAATTCTCTGCTTCCTATTTTTTTCCCGCTGGTAAAAATCGTGTGAGATCTGCTATCGTTAATTTCGTTTTCGAGCCATTTCGTTTCTTGGAGAGCGAGGATGCTGATGTTGTTACGAGACATCTCCTGCAGAAGTTCCCGCAGTGCACCCGTTCGATGTAGTGAACGCACATTCCACGATCCAAAAGAATATTCCATTTTCCGTTGCCGTGGTCTTTGCCGTTTGATCCGTCCAATCCGAGGCTCTATTCCGGGTTCCTGGACACGCGAGTTTTTTCCGGGGAGACGTTGTCAGCGTTTCGCCCAACCCCCAACCTGGAGGGCCAGTCTGGATGGTAGTTCCTATTAGAGGCGCGGAACACTCGCCTTCACCCTTCTCCGTCTGCTGTTTTGAACAAAACACCCGGTGGCCACCGCGGGGAGGTGGAGATAGGATTCAGTAGCAGAGCTGTTGATGTTATTTACAGTAGGCTTTTCACAGAATTTATGCTACGTCGTGTACCAGATCACGATTACGCTCTGTGACTCTTACTACCATTCGACCAACAGTTATAAGTGTAGTTAATTTATTTCGATATGTTTGGTAATATGACCTCAATCGTTCATTTTGGGAACTCTTCTGAAGAGCCCTACTTAATTTATCCCTCTTTCTAATTGAAATTAGTAAACCCATGGTGATTCAGGGCTTCAATCTTTTGTTTTTACTAGATGGTGTCTTATAATTTAAAGTACTATTTTTAATTAGTTCATTTAACTTATTATAAAATAAAATGGCATCATCTTCTACATCCTTATTCCATAGTATATTATCCCAAGAGGTGGTTCTAAGCTTGTCAATTAATAAATCGTAACTCAATCTTTCGTAATTAACATTTGGTTTATCAGTAGTACGTGAATTTTTTAAAGAATGTAAAATAAGGCCAACACTTTTGTGATCAGTTAGATTTGTATTAATAATTGAATGAATTTCTTAAATTTTACATTCGTGAAAATATATTTTTTTATTTTTATTTATTTTTATTTTACCAAAATCCAAAAACAATATATAATAACAATAACAATGAATAATAAAAGATGTGATAAGAAAATAATGAAAATGAAAATTTAAATTGCTTCCGGGTAGCTTTCCTGATTTGTTGCATTCAAGTGCAATTCGATTATTCTGGCGACTTATATTATTATCAGAGTCAGGTCAATCGCAATTTCATGTATCACAATCAGTTCTTTGTAGAAGTAGTTGAGGATAATTGCATATCCTCAGATACGATCTTCAAGTTAACTAGAATAACACGTAGCTTCGTTAAAAGTGTTTTCAGGATCCGGTAAGCATCTTCTTTCGATATATTTTCAAACATGTTACTGTTCACTTGTGCCTCATTGACGTTAATTTCTTTACTTTTTCGAGTGTCTACATTTATTTATATATTGTTGTTTGATAGAGCAGGATCTAATGATTTTATGGAGTGTATAATGCTTCCCAGACAATCGTCGATTGGTATAAGGGAAGCTTTAGGAATACCTATCAGAATGGAGGTCGAAGTTCACTCAACTATGTTGAATGTTCAACACTCCACACTTTTAGGGAATTCAGAATTCATATTATGTTAAGGATGTTATGTTAAGGATGTGGTATCTTAATGATTTTTTAAATTCTGCAATAGTTTTGCTTTTTCGAATGTGATAAGGCGTCTGGTTGAAAACTTTAATAGCCTGGTTTATTGGGTCATATTGAATACGATTTGTTCTAGCAGCTGGTGTTCTTATTTGGTTGGTACTTTTGTTCCATAATTATTCATTTCGTTTGTGTCAAATTTAACTGAGCTTTTGGTAAGACGATGAATCAGTATATAAATATATTTAGCTCTCTCTAGCATTATATATTGGTCAATACTTAGATTTCCAGTAAGTTTGTAGATTTCTATTGATGGTGTCAGTGCAGGTAGGTTATGAACAGCTTTGATTCCTTTATTCATAAGTCTTCCTATTCGATTAATATTGTATGTAGATGTTTGGCTCCATATTAGCAATCCATAATTTATATTAGATATTATGTATGCGTTATATATAATTTCTTTCATTTTCACGTGAAGGTATCGATATCGTCGTAAGATACCAATAATTGGAGCAACTTTCTTCCTTATTGTAGCTATATGACTGTTCCATGTTAGCTTTTCATCAATAATTCGACCCAAATATTTGGTTTGTGGCACTTTATTTATTAACTGGTTATTGATATGCAGCGATAGGTCGATATTTTTTTTGTTCTTTTGCTTGAATAACATGTAATTTGTCTTTGAAGCATTTATCGTTAATCTGTTTCCTAATAGCCATCTTTGATATTTTGTCAAATCTTCATTAATTCGAGAATTTAACTCCTCTTTCGATCTCATTGAATATAGTAGTAAGGTGTCATCAGCGTAGATTATATATTTTCCGCGCAGACCAGCTTTTTGCAAATTATGAATGTATAAAAGGTATAAAGTGGGACTCAGGATTGAGCCTTGTGGTACTCCTGAATTGACGTAGAGTTCATCGCTGAATTCATCAAAATTTTTAGTTATATATTTTCTGTCTGAAAGATAACTCCTAATGAGTTCATTTGTTTTTCCTCTAATTCCAATCTCTTCAAGTCCATCTATCAGCGTTTTGTGATCTACATTGTCAAATGCTTTCATTAGGTCAATAAATAATGCTACTACATAATTTCCTGTATCCAGTCCCTTGTTGATATATTGCATAACATCGAAGAGCAGCAGTTGTGTTGCTGTTTTCCTGAAATCCGTACTGATTTGTATCGAACCCACTTGTTTTTTTAATAAAATTTAATATCCTTTTGTTGATAATTTTTTCAAATATTTTGCTGAACGGCGTAAGTAGTGCAATCGGTCGATAGTTACTAGAGTTATTTTTATCACCACCTTTATGTACCGGAGTAATTACTGCTGTCTTCAATATGTTCGGGAATACTCCATCTTCCATATGTTTGTTAATTATATTAGCTATTGGCTGAGCAATTATATTCTTTAAATCCTTGAGGTCGTTAGAAGTGATTCCATCAAAACCAGGGGCCGTGCCTACTTTTAGCTGGGATAATGTACATAACACTTCTTCAGTGGTGGTTGGATTTAGAAACATGGTTTTATTTTGTCTAGGAAAAGAAATTCTGGAGTAAGTTACTGTTTGATGTAAATCATTCATATTAGCTAATAGTTTTTCAGCTACCGTTTCAAAATGTTGATTCATATTATTTGCAATAGTTTTCAAGTCCTTTTCAGTTTTATTTAAAGTTAATATTTCGTGAATTCCTGTTTTTTGCGGTGTGTTTTTTCCTAGGGATTCATTGATAACTTTCCACATTTTTGAAGGGTTTCCAGTAGCATTAATGAAGTTATTGCTCAGATGATTCTCCTTAGCTTTTCGTACAGCCTGGCTTGTTGTTTTATTAATTCTTTCGTAATCTATTTTAGATATCTTGTCCGTATGGTTTTTTGTTATATTTTTTGTATAGTTTTTTTTTATTTGACAGAATTTTTAGAATGTCTTGAGAAATCCATGATGGGTTTCTTGTGCGCATTTGTTTGAATTTAGTACAGCTTTCCTTGGCAGCTATGATTATCTCTGATAACTTTTCAAATGAGAGGTTCATTATCTTATTTATACTTGATGTAACTTCTTCTATAAATTTATGTTTTTCCACGATCTTAATAATTTTCGTAGTCATTTGTACTTGTAATTTCGATATCAAAATTTTCAACGTTATAACTCTGTGATCAAGCTCTGGCCATGTATTGAGATTGAGAGAGTGTGTCGATGTTGAGTTACTTATATTCGATACTACATGATCAATTAAAGTTTGAGTCTGCTCTGAGGTCGTATTAATAATCGTGCAATTATTTGTTAGGATCATGTCTATATAACAGTTCGTAGGAGCACTAGAATCAAATAGATTTAAATTAGTGTCTGCTAGTGTGGTTATGTTCTTATAATTAGAGTAGATTTGATCCAGATGGTCTAAGAATTTCTTGTTATCATCAGAGGGTGATTTAAAAAAAGTACCAACTTTCATCGTTGAATTTTTTAAAAGAATTTCAACTATTATTGTATTAAATTTTCGATCTAACAATAATGTGTTGAATATGTATGTGCTTTTTATGAAAATTGCCGTAATTCTACCTTTTTCCTCATCGCAGCAATTATGAACTGCAGTAAAACCATTAAAATTGAAATATTTAATTTCAGTGCTGTACAGCCATGTTTCATTGAACACCAATATATCTAGTTCAGGGTTTTGGTGTAAATGAACTTGAATTTCAGGTATCTTATTTCTAATACTTCTCAAGTTAGCATAAAATGTATTTAAACTAAGTTTTGTGCTTGATTTGTCTCGAGTAATCCTTTTTTCAGATAGCATTTTTGAATTTATATCCATATTAAACTAATTTTGTTGTGTCATAATTGATCCTTATTTGCATGTGCTTTACTACTTTCTCATAATACGGGCAAATCCAGCTGTCCGCCCTATGGTAGTGCTCAGTGTTTTTATCGGCAAGGCAGTTCGTACATTTTTCATAGCTATTTGGACAGCTTCGAGTTTCATGGTGTTCACTGCATTTTGCACATGTATTAATAGTACTAGTACATTTCATTGCAGTGTGCCCAAATTTTTGACATTTGAAACATCGCATAGTATTGAAGTCCTCTACTATGTAGTGACTTTTCCACTCAATGTTTATATTTTTGTTGACTAGCTTCTTGAACATTGATCCATTGGTTTCTGCATAAAGTGTCCAAGAAAGAGTTTTCATATTTTGCTATGCGTGTATTACCTTAATCTCATCTTCCGTTGTTATTCCATGATTTAGACTGACAAGTTCATTGTTCAGTTCTTCAGTTGTGAAGTTTCGATCAAGATTTCGAATTACCAATCTATGGGTTTTTAGTTTCGTGTTTACAATGTCAACTGAATCACCAAGTTTTGATTTCATTTCCATCATAATTCTTAGATTGTTTTTTTCATTGTCACTTTTTATCAAGATATTACCACTCTGAAGTGAGTTGGTGTATTTAATCGGTGTCTTTAAATCTTTAGGTTTGATACTGTCCTTTATTAGCTTCATTGTGTTCTCATTATTTTGGTGAGATTTTGATTTTACAATTAATGCACCATTAAAGGACTTTTTTTGATTTGTAGCTGAGTGGGTGACTTGTCTTGCAACTGATGCGTAAGACAAGATTGGGGTTTTCTCCTTCTCGATAGCATCCAATCTATGACTAATACGCTTCGTGTCCTCTAATATGTATAAGGTCTATTTTATTAACAAAGTCTCCTTTTATCAGTTTTGTATGGAGACCTTTATCCACAGGGCACATCCACATCACTAAGTCTCCTAGCTCCTGAAACTGTTTAAATCCGTTTCTTGTTATTCCCACACATTGTATGTGGTACAAACGACCACAAGAACCTTCACATTCCATTGTAACGTCTTTATCTCCAACTTTTTTCTTGCATATTGTACATTTTGTATTTTCCTTCTTTATTTCATTTTCTGACATGATGTATTATTTTTAATAATATAGCGACGGGATATTATCAACGGCTTACCGTCCTTGTTGTGCTGAAACAAAATCCCCGAATCCAACACTTGCAATTCGAATAGAAAACTGCACTTACGAAAATTTCTCTGATTTTTGTTTCTGTAAAAATTTCAATCGGATTTTACTGCACTGTGCTGAGGTTGTTGTAATACCACTTAAGAAGACCGCCGTTGTCATGTCAATTAATCAAATGAAATTCCTGTTAAGACCCCCTATAGGGGCATAGGACAGAAACAACTCTCTTCCACAAGGCGCGATCCTGAGCATCGGCTTTAAGCTGTTGCCAGGACTTGTTTATTCCTCTGGCCTCCTGCTCAACTGCTCGCTTCCATGTGTTACATGGTCGTCCAACCCGACGCCTTCCTTGAGGGTTATAATCCAGAGCCTGTTTTGCGATGTTTCGCTCTGGTTTCCTCAAAGTATGACCGATCCACTGCCACTTTCGCCGTTGAATCTCAATACCTATTTTAGTCTGGCGAGATGTACTCCAAAGTTCATCGTTGGAGATTACTTCTGGCCAGAATATTCCTAAAATGCGCCGGAGGCATTGGTTTACGAAAGTCTGTAGTTTCTTGGTAAGTCGAACGGTCACTTTTCACGTAGTACAACCATATAACAACACGGATTTGACGCATGCGTCAAAAACTCGCAGCTTCGTGCGAAGGGAGATCTCTCTTAACCTCCAGAAAGGGGAAAGGATACCGAAGGCCTGACGAGCTTTATTTAGCCGCGCCTCAACATCCTTTTCGGCTCCACCGTCCATGCTGACAATGCTTCCGAGATAGCAAAAATCTTGCACCTCTTCCACATCCTGTCCATTAAGAACAATTGGTGTGCTTGCGTTCGAACCCATGTGCACACGTCATCAGCATAATCAAGGTGACTTAAGATGTTAAATAGTCTCCATTGAAGACCTTTACCTTCCCCACCTTCCAGTGCAGCTTTCAAGATGTCATTTATTACCACCAGAAACAGGGCTGGTGATAATAGCCGTTGTCATCTGCAACATAAAAATCACACGCGCACACAAACACTGCACAATTTTTATTATTATTTTTATTTTTTTTTATTTTTATTACTTATTTTTATTTTTATTATTTTTTTCCTGACGTTTTTCTACGGGCAACTTGATAATAATCAATACATCTGTTTTCTCTAGTATTTTGATTAATTATTGAGATTAGTCCTTTTCCATTCATCATATTGTTATAAATCTGACAACCTCGACGTCCCCAGCAATATCGAGAGAAGTCCATCAACATTTCAAAACACTATCAACATGTTTCCAGACACTTCTACCGAGCTCCACAATGTAGGCAATCATTCTAGACACACACACACAACGACACCTGTCTGGGAGACTTAGTATAAATACCCGCCAACTTTCAGAGAACGAGTCAGTCATTTTTGGTGACACCTATCGGTGGAAGAACGCGAATCGGTACAAGTGATAGATTGGCAGTGTTCCTGAGTTATACGAATTAAGTTTTAGAGCGAATTTAGTGAAGTGATCGGGAAATTGTGTATAAAGTGCGATTAAATAAAATTATTCATTATTTTTAAACGAATTGTGTTTTCCTTTGGAATCTGGCGAACCCCTAGCTCACAACAATTGGTGTCAGAAGAGTGGGATTCCAAGGATAAATTCGGGTTAAAAATCGCGAGTGAAATTAAAAATTCTCGGAACGGATAATTTTGTGAGAGCGGAAAAGTGAAACTAAAATTCTCGAACGGACAGTGAGAATTTGGTGAAACCGAATATTCTCGAGTGCTGTAGTGAACAGTGACTTTAATTAGCGAAGTAAAATCGCGGAACTAAAATTCTCGAACGGACAGTGAGAATTTTGTGAAATCGAATATTCTCGAGTGCTCTAGTGAACAGTGACTTTAATTAGCGAAGTAAAATCGCGGAACTAAAATTCTCGAACGGACAGTGAGAATTTGGTGAAATCGAATAATCTCGAGTGATTTAGTGAGCAGTGACATAAATTTAAGTGAATTCGAATCGCGGAAATAATCGGTAGTGAAAATGCCGCGTTATTTAAAAGACTTAAAAGTAACGGAGCTGAAGGAAGAGCTCAGTAGACGCGAGTTACCTACAACAGGGAGCAAGTCTGAACTTGTCAGCCGTATGATCGAGACACTTGAGGCTGAGGGTGAGAATGCAGATAGTTTTGAGTTCCAAATTGAAGAAACTCGAAAAGAGGAGTGTTCTGGTACATCGGATGCTCTAACACAATTAATGCAACAGATGATGAACAAATTAGAGCAACAATCAGTGGACATTAAACAACAATCTGCGGATATTAAACAACAATCTGCGGACATGAATCAGAAATTAGAGCAACAATCAGTGGACATTAAACAACAATCTGCGGATATTAAACAACAATCCACGGACATTAAACAACAATTAGACCAGACCTCAAAGGAACTCAACCAAAAATTGGAGCTGCAGAATAATAAAATAGACACCATGGGTAAGGCAATAGAAGAAAACGTGGAGAAGAAACTTCGAATCTTCGAAGAGCAAATTACGGAAAAGACATCCGGGATTGCAGAAGAAGTCGAACGCCTAAAAAGAGACTTCGATAACGTCAAAGCGACTGGAGTCATCAAGGCAGAACACGTTGCGCACAAGGGTCTCAAGGCTCCAATCTTCGATGGACAAACACCGTGGGCTATTTATAAGACCCAATTTGAGGCCGCCGCAAGAAACAACCATTGGAATGATCTGGAACGGGGAACAGCTCTTATATTGGCGCTAAGAGGTCCACCAGCAGAAGTTCTTCAAACGATTCCGCAGGAGCAACAACAAGATTTTTCAACGTTAGTCCAGACATTGGATCTTCATTATGGCAGTGACCACATGCGAGAGATCTACAAAACGCAACTGTACAACCGAACTCAAAAGAATGGTGAAACACTTCAAGAGCTGGCACGCGATATTGAACGACTCACACTATTATCGCTGCCTAATGCGCAAACAGAGCAACGAAACGATACAGCTGTTTTCGCATTTAACAATGCTGTACAGGACAGAGAGCTGCAACAGGCGTTAAAACTGGCAGGTAAGAAAACGATTGGCGAAGCCTTAGTATATGGGCTGACGTTCGAAGCTGCCAAGCAAAGCTCGCGGAGTAACTATCGAGTTCGAGAAATAGTAGAAGAATGTGTGTGCCAGAAAGCCGAGTACACCAAGCGGAGCGAAGGATCTGGTGCTCCTCGATGCTGGAATTGTGGACAGGCAGGACACTTACGACGCGACTGCCGCAAACCCAGAAAAGTGATCAACTACTGTTCCGGCTGCGCTGCTAAACAAAGAGGAGGAAGGGGCGAACCGTCACGAGAGCACGCTTCGCCTAATGACAGGCCAACTTCATGGGGCAGAAGTTGGCTGGTAGAATCGACGCCCCCGGAACCATCATCGCAGTTTCTCGACTACATCGTTGTGAAAACGACTTATGTATGAGTGGTCGAGTCGGCAAATTAAACTGCATCATAACAGTCGACACAGGCGCAACACGGTCAGTGTTAAGATCTGACCTCGTAGATCGTACTTGGCTTCACAACACCAAGAAGTACGCACTTCGCACTGCTACAGGAGAAACTACAACGGTCCATGGAGAAATAGCTCGTGACATACAGCTTGGAGATTTGACCTTCTCGCATGTATTCGTGGTAGCTGATATTACCGATGAGTGTATCCTTGGAATGGATTTTCTGAAACCACACGGTATACAGCTGGACTTAGGACAACGAATAATGAAGTGGCGGAATATTGAAATCCCGATGGAAATAACATCCTCCAACACAACAAAGCTGCGAGTTGTATTATGCGAAGATGCGGACATACCAAAGTCATCTGAGAATGTTATTTGGGCAGAGCTCGATGGTGATCCCGGGAACCACCGATTCTACCTCATAGAACCGGAAACGACACCTGCATTACGAAGTCTAATACTAGGAAAAACGCTCGTAAAAAGGAATGAGAAGATGATGGTACCAATAAGAGTCCTGAACGTTGCGGACAGCACTACCAGCGTAAAGAAAGGAGATGTAATTGGCAGCTGTGAACCAATATCGGCGGTGACGAGTATCGACAAGGCAGAACCACATGACGTACCCTCTAAAAATAAGCCAAGAAGGAAGGACAATGTAACATCAACACTTCTTCAGTCAAGCAACCTTAGAGGAGAACAACACAAGCAAGCAGTAGATCTAATCGAAGGATTCAGCGACGTCTTTTCCACCGGTGATGACGACTATGGCAGAACAAACTTAGTGAAACATCGTATAGATACCGGAAGTGCTACACCGATACGTCAACCTCCAAGAAGAGTACCATTAGCGAAACAAGGAGAAGTCAATTCAATGGTCAAAACTATGGAGCATCAGGGAATCATCGAAGAATCAAAGAGCCCGTGGATATCGCCAGTAGTGCTGGTAAAGAAGAAAGACGGCAGTACCCGTTTTTGTGTGGACTACAGGCGACTAAATGATGTTACGAAAAAGGATAGCTATCCACTACCTAGAATCGACGATATCATGGACACCCTGACCGATGCTAAATGGTTCTCAACGTTGGACCTGAAGAGTGGTTACTGGCAAGTGGAGATAGATGAAAAAGATAGAGAGAAGACAGCATTCTCTGTCGGCAGTGGACTATGGCAGTTCATCGTAATGCCATTTGGCCTGTGCAATGCTCCAGCTACGTTCGAAAGACTGATGGAATTCGTTTTGCGTGGTCTGAGTTGGAAAACTTGTCTCGTTTACCTAGATGATGTGATCGTTATCGGAAAAACATTCAATGAACACCTAAAAAATCTGCAGGAAGTCTTCCAGCGACTGCGAGCGGCAAAATTAAAGCTGAGTCCGAAAAAGTGCACTTTGTTTAGTGCAGAAGTCAAGTACTTGGGTCACATCGTTTCAGCTGATGGCGTAAAGACAGATCCGGAGAAGATACTGGCGGTGAAAAATTGGCCTACTCCGAGTGATAAACACCAGTTGCGCAGCTTCCTAGGCTTAGCGACATATTACCGACGATTTGTAAAAGACTTTGCTAACACGGCGAAATGTCTGCATCAGTTAACAGAAAAAGGGAAGCCATTTACATGGAGTCAACAGTGCCAGGAAGCATTCGAGAGGATAAAAGACCAACTCTGCGACTCCCCAGTTCTGGCGTATCCAAAACCAGGTCATGGTTTCATCATAGACACTGACGCCAGCAATGTCGGTATCGGAGCAGTACTATCACAAGAGATCGATGGGCAGGAGAGAGTGCTATCTTACTACAGCCGAGTACTCTCAAAATCAGAAAGGAACTATTGCGTAACTCGCCGAGAGCTACTAGCCATAGTAGAAGCAACAAAACATTTTCACAAATATCTCTATGGTCAAAAGTTCCTTCTTCGAACGGATCACGCATCGCTTAAATGGCTACTTCAGTTTAAAAACCCCGAAGGCCAAGTAGCCAGATGGATCGAAAGGCTCGAATCCTACGATTTCGAGATTGTTCATCGAAGAGGAAGAATCCACGGAAATGCCGATGCGCTTTCACGTCGTCCTTGTCCACCGAACTGCAAGCATTGTCACCGTGTAGAAGGAAAAGAAGCCGGAGAAACCATTCAGAGGATAACGACCGAACCAAAGACTGGATGGAATCAGCAAGAACTGGAAGATGCCCAACGTAAAGATCCAGATATTTCACCGATCATGGCATGGAAGGACGAAATGAAACGGCCTGAGTGGAAAGACATCTCACAATTCAGTGAAACCTTAAAGTGTTATTGGGCACAATGGAACTCCCTTCACCTAGACGGCGGATTATTAAAACGGAAATGGGAGAACGCTGATGGAAAGTCGTATCACATGCAAACCATCGTCCCGCATTGTAAAATCGAGGAGGTTTTGAAGGAATATCATGGAGGTACCTCCGGTGGGCATTTGGGAGTAAACAGAACCTTGGCAAAGATACGAGAAAGGTTCTATTGGATCCATCTCCGAGATGATGTCGAAAACTGGTGCCGTAAATGTACTACGTGTGCATCGAGTCAGGGCCCACACCGCAGATCAAAGGGAGAAATGCAACAATACAACGTGGGAGTCCCATTCGAGAGAATTGCTGTGGATATTGCTGAGCCATTTCCGGAATCAGAAAATGGTAATCGCTACATTCTAGTGGTCATTGATTATTTCAGCAAGTGGCCAGAAGCTTACGCAATTCCAAACCAAGAAGCAGTAACCGTCGCAGAACAAATTGTTACTAACTGGGTGAGCAGATTTGGAGCGCCACGTGAACTACACTCCGATCAAGGGCGCAATTTTGAATCTCAAATATTCAAACACGTGTGCCAAATGCTGGGAATAAACAAAACGAGGACAACTCCATTACACCCACAGTCCGATGGAATGGTGGAACGTTTCAACAGGACATTGAACTCAAACCTATCCAAACTCGTCAGCGAGAGGCAACAGGACTGGGACCAGCACATCCCTCTATTTTTAATGGCCTATAGAACATCGGTGCATTCAACAACAGGAGAAACTCCGTCCCGAGTCATCTTTGGAAGAAATATTCGAGTCCCTGCGGAGCTAATGTTTGGAGTGCCACCAGACCAACCAACCAATGCTAAAGATTATGTCTCGGATCTTAGATGTCGACTAAAGACAATTTATAACCTGGTCAGAGATAAAATTGATTTGGCGTCCGACCGCATGAAGACGAGGTATGATCAACGGGCGAACTCATCAGGATTCCAAGAAGGCGATTTGGCTTGGTTATACAATCCCAAACGACAGAAGGGCAGATCGCCGAAACTACAGCGCAACTGGGAAGGCCATTACCAGATCATCAACCGATTAAATGATGTCGTCTATCGGATTCAACTACATCAAAAACCTCGCACTAAAATGAAAGTGGTACATCTAGACCGACTAACAAAGTACCAGGGTGCCATGGAGGAAGTGAACAACTCTGTTCGGGACGAACAGGGACTAAGGAGAGGGTAATGTTATAAATCTGACAACCTCGACGTCCCCAGCAATATCGAGAGAAGTCCATCAACATTTCAAAACACTATCAACATGTTTCCAGACACTTCTACCGAGCTCCACAATGTAGGCAATCATTCTAGACACACACACACAACGACACCTGTCTGGGAGACTTAGTATAAATACCCGCCAACTTTCAGAGAACGAGTCAGTCATTTTTGGTGACACCTATCGGTGGAAGAACGCGAATCGGTACAAGTGATAGATTGGCAGTGTTCCTGAGTTATACGAATTAAGTTTTAGAGCGAATTTAGTGAAGTGATCGGGAAATTGTGTATAAAGTGCGATTAAATAAAATTATTCATTATTTTTAAACGAATTGTGTTTTCCTTTGGAATCTGGCGAACCCCTAGCTCACAACAATATTAATATAATTAGAAGACAAATCGTTCGTATTTGAGTTTATGTCTATATTTATACCACCTAAATAAACTATGTTATCCTCATTCATTTCATCTAGAATATTTTCAACTTCATTATTGAATGTATTTATGCAATGGTTTGGGGACCTATAAATGGCAATAACTTTTAATTCATATTTATGTTGAGTGCTTATTTCTGCCACAAGACAGGTTGCTCCACTTAATACTTTTTCTTCGACTATTTTAATATTTCAACTATTTCTTATATACATAACTACTCCACTGTTTTGGTTTATTTCATTCATGGTATTGAAACATGTATAGTCAGGAAGTTGGAAATGACGTTGAGTACATGGATTCCATGATTCGGACAGTGCTATGACGTCAAAGTAGTTGTATTGTTCTAGACACAACACGAGTTCATTAAAATTTTTATTTAAGCTTCGTATGTTTGTATGGAAAATCGTAAAGGAAGAATTATTATTATCATTTTTAATTAGCAAATTGAAATCATCTGCACTATGACAGATTTTTTCGTTGTATAACGAGTAACAGTCAATACTGTTCATCAGATCAATGGCCATCTTTGAAAAATAAATAATTATTAAAAAAAAGTAACATTTTAGCAAGTTTGAGTTGCTTTTACATTATTAATTTGAATCTATAACAGAAATTCTAGTCATTGTAATCAATATTTTAACATAAAATTGTATGTATAAGTTTAAACAATTATAATATTTTAAAAATGAAAAGTTATACCTATAGTAACATAAAAATATGAAATTGTAATGTGAAATCACGCGAGTGCTAAGTAATGTGTATGAAATGTATTGAATATGCATTGATACATGAAAAAATTTATTTTTGTATAAAAAGAACCATGAAAATTGTAATATAAAAATGGAAATACGAGTATGATGAGTCGTAATGCAAAAAATAATAATAACTGATAAATTTACGATAAAAAAGTTAGACTTGCTTCTGATGTTATGAAAATCACTTTTCCGTCTTCGTCTTTTTTACAAAGCACTTTGCCATTCCTGCACCAAACATATTTATAATTTGTTTCATGAGCTCTTACCTTCGTAAGCCAAAATAGTTTACGAGTGTAAGGTGTGAGACTCTCATTTATGTAGACTACCTGGTCATTAATATTGTGCATCCCACGCTTTGATAGACACTTATTTGCTAATTTTTTTGAATTGAACTCAATGACCATACTTCTACCCTTCTTGTCCTTTCCACGCCGTCTGTATATTCTATTGATGTTTTCAATGTTGTTGGATATATGTAATTTGCGGAAAATATCCTGGACCAAGGTGTTGTTTTCTTCATCTCTCGCATCAGGTAATCCCGAAATTTCCACCGTGCAATCAAGTTGTTTTTGTTGCAATCCATTTAACTTGATCTCAAGTTCGGCAATTTGTTTATCCTTTTTCATGTTCTCGTTCTGTAGTGAGATTATTTTAGAATTTAATAATTTTAGCTCCGAGGTAGCTGCTTTAAAGTCCTTTCTAGCATCTACATACTGTTGCGCCATAAAATTATTACTTTCTATTAACTGCTCCAAATTCTCATATAATACTTGGTAATCCGAATTTGAGCGATCTAATTTATATGGGGTGCTAATCGATCGTAGTCCAGTACGTAATTTAATTTGGCATTTTTTGCATTTATAAGAATTTGATTTGTTTTTTTCTTTTAAATTACTAACATCATCAATGCTTAGTCCTGCGCATTTTATATGACTAACGATATTACACACACTACACAGGATTGAGTCTTTGTTACCGCGCTGCGTAATTTCACCACAAATTCCACAGTTTGCCATAGTTTATTATTACAGTATATTATTATAAACTTGTTGGTAAGCTAGCAGCACGTTTTCGCTTATTTTATTGCGGTTTTTAAGAATTGCAGTAATGCGTTGTTTAAAACTGGTTTTGCACTGCGAAACAATTTACTTTAGACACGGCTTGCGATAAGCTCTGCATAGCACAACGACTAAACTGAAACTCAATGGTACACCTTTGACGAGCCCAATGGGGCGAGTGCCATAGATGTTACTTGTGTGAATCGGGCAGCATTGGCGCTGCAGTCCCAGTGAAGAGTTAACGACGGGTGGGGTGTGACTGACCACAGCCTTAGCTCCGTTTCAGTTAGAGCAATAACATCATAAGAAGAATTTTGTGTTGAAGCAAATTACATCTGGGTTTTAGTGCGCATTCCATTTACGTTTTGATTGTAAAGAGACAGTTGTCTGATTTTTTTGGACCAGTATCAGATGATCTATTACGACGAGAATTAAATTCTTTAACAAATGCTCCAGACGGCCATGAAATATTATCCAACATCTGATTAAAAAGTTCAGTATTGGCCATAACAATTTTAAAGAATGCAATAGAACTTGAGTCTTTGCTAATTTTATCACATTTAACAGCTGAACCTGCTAAAATAAATTTTTTTGACAGAAAATAATTAATGACATCATCTGGGGTTGTTTGGGGATCAAGTCGAAAAACAAATGGGGCTTTCGGACGAAGTACAATAGTTAGTAGATGTGTAGGTAAGGTAGAAGAAAATTTGGTGAGATTGGTATTAATTGGAGGCGTTTGAGAAGTCGTAGAAACTTGGACAGACTTCGAGAGTGTAGCATTTTTATTAGAGGGTGCTTTTGCAGAAACTTGGCTACTTTTAGAAAAAGTAGAGTTGTTCACTCTAGTCTTTTTGCGGGTAAGACGTGGACGAAGTGCAGTACTATTTCTGTTACTATTAATATCCACTACAACGGAATTGCAATTATCAATTCGAGAAGCACTTCCATCAACACATTTCAAACTATTAGTAGAGTCAGTTGAGTCATTACAAAAAGGAACATGCTTATTGCTGGGCATATTCTCACAGCAAGTCGAAGCATCAACCATTGTTGGATTGTCAGCACCAAACGTAGAGTCAACTAATGAGTGGATTTTTTGAAGTGAATTAAAAAATTTGTCAAGATAGACAAACGCACTAAACAAATTATCCAAGTGCTCCTTAATTCTAGCCATCTCTGCACCAATGCTAGATATCTTGAATGATACCGAGGATAGTGAGAGGCTCCTACAATCTTGACAATACTAATATAGCCCGGGAGTTAAGAATGTCGTAGTAATTTTAACTAAAAAAATTGATATCTTTTTAAGTTCCTTTCCTTGGAACTAAATAAAACACAAGGTTTTAATTAATTTTCTTAACTAATTTATTTAATTATTCACTTTGACAATTCTTTACATAGTTGCGAGCTTCAGCTCTTACGAATGATATTCTTAAATTCTCGGATTAACAGACTGACCCCGATCTCTATGTTGGAACCGTTTATATAGTCTGTTATGCAATGTGTGGGGTCGCATTATTCTGGCTCTGCGATTTATACGTCTGCAGAAATCGATTATTGGTTATCGGTTAGTTTTATAAAAAATATATGAAATTGGATATGAATTACGTGCTTATTCAATAATGCGTATTTAGCAAATTCATAAGATTGTTGACTTGAAGTTAAGTGAATTTTGGTTTATAGTTTTTGTATAATTATGTTTTGGCTTTAAGCTATTTCTAAAATTGAATGATGATGTATACATGTGATAATGTGTGACATGAGTAATGCGTTAAATTCGGTTGTGATGTCATTTGACTTGAGGTTAGAGCGTAATGGGTCTAATCTAACTCGGGCGTAGAGCTTAACCTCTCGGCAAAAATATTGGTAAGCCCTACACACTTAGCATGGCAATTTCTATTACAAGCACCAAAACACGCAAATATGGGTATCGAAGATTTCGTCTCAATCCATTTATCAGCATTGCACGTCAAACCCATATTTAACTATGTAAAAACTACTAAAGACAAATACCCGTTAATAAAATATTCTGAACTGCTGATAGAAAAAGTTATAAAATATTAGCAAGTAAGAATAAAAAAAAAATACAAACACAACTATTTAACTGAGAAGTACACCGTACAAAACCAACAACAAAAAAGCTATTAGGAACAAACCACGGTAAAAAAAGCAACAACAATTCCACTGAATAAAACTAAACATCCAAACGAAAAAATTAGTAGAAACAAAATTCACGCATTGAATAATAAGATCATGATCAAGATTCACCGGAAAAACTATAATATTAATATTTGATATAACACAATAAAATGCAAATTAAAAGAAAATGAGAAATATGAGTGTTAAGCGATGTGACTCCTGGGAGCCTTGGATAAACCAAAGAATAAAGTGGGGACTAATCCTTACAGCTCCGATGAGCCGGTGTAGGTCCTGATGAGAGTAGAGGGGGAGGGACTACAGTTCTCGAAAGTCGGTCACTCAACCAGCTCTGTAGAGCCAGAGGAAGTCCCATCAGGTAAGTGAGTGCTTAAAGAATACAGCCCAAAGGGCCGGACGCGTAAGCAGCTCTATGGAGCCGGAGGTGTTCCCGTAGGTCCGTCAATTTTCTTTCATGCTGAGTTTTTTGATTAAAGTAAACTTTTTCAGGTCTCTCCTTGCTGGTTCCAGAAAACTGACTGTTTGAATACTGAATTGTCTTATGCGGTTCCTGAATACTGACTTTATTTGGCGGTTCCAAAAAAGAGTCAGTATTTTTAAACCGCCAAATTCCAGAATACTAACCCGGTCAAAAAATTGTCAATATATTAGTTTTTTCTGCTGATCGGTTCATTGGTTGCCATCAATTAATTAAGAAATATTTGCACATTTCTCACGACGAAAATGCAATGTTCAAAAAATCGTTGAACTGAATTCCGAAATATCGATGGATAATCCACTTATGGATTTCGAAATCCAGTTCGTAATCCACTTTGATATTTTCATAAGCGATACCTATGCTTACCAGAAATATGCCGATTTGCGTTTATTGTTGTGTTCGGGGACAGAACCAATGAGGAGAGAACTTTCTGACAAGACTTACCAGATTTTAAGCGGCTGGTCCCGCGTATTGGAAACGTATTTATTTATTTAGCCATTGAACAAAAATTTACATTTCAATTACACAATAGCAAGCGATAAGAAATATTACAAGAATTTCTTAAGTTTAGTTTTAAAAGCATTAAGAGAAATAGACAAAGATCCAAGTTGTAGTTTGTCATGATTTCGCTGAAGTCTTACTACAGGAGAGTGAAAATAAACGTGAAGGATAACAAATATCGGCATTTCTTGTACTAACAACTTCCATTCTGAAATTAAGTTCGTCAACAAGATTAGTCCTTATAATACCATTTACAACCTTGTAAAGAAAGTACTCATCAAAGTAACTTCTGCGTATGTCTAAAGGATGGAGATGAAGTACCGAAAGCCTCGTAGAGTAGTTAGCATACGGTATTTTACGTTGAACTGATTCAATAGTAGCTAGTGACACTTATGGTGAGGGCTCCAAACAACAGAGCAGTATTCTAGAATTCTACGTACTAGAGAGATAAAAAGCAGGACAGCAGTACTAGAACAAGCGAAAGTTGAAGAAATACGGAGGACGAAACCGGCAAGTCTATAGGCTTGATTAATAATATTTTGAAAATGTGTGGTGAAACTCAACTTCACATCAAAAGTCACACCGAGATCCTTTATAATCGTTACTTCCGAAAGTCTAGTGCCATCGATTAAATAAAGTAACTCGGGAGGTTCAGTTTTAAGTGAATATGACATTGAGGAGCATTTTTTAATGTTTAAGTCAAGGTCATTCGACAAACACCACTGATATAGTCGATCAAGGTCCAATTGTAAAATATCACGATCACAGGGAGAATTAATCACTCGAAAGATTTTGAGGTCATCTGCATACATGAGACAAGAAGAAGATAAAAACTGGGGTAGGTCATTTATGAAAAATAGGAATAATAGTGGACCAAGAATAAACCCCTGTGGAACACCAGACCACGCAGGAAATACATAAGACTCATGACCCTTAAAAGTTACACGCATACTACGAGTAGATAAATAGGAAGAAATCCAGTCAAGTAAATTTCCAGAGACGCCATATATTTTAAGTTCCCCAATTAGAATCTTGGGATTAACTGTGTCGAATGCCTTTGCAACATCTGTGTAAACAGTGTGAACAGACTGATGGAGTTCGAAAGATTTAGCAATAAAGTTTGTAAATTCGCACAAATTGGTAGTTGTAGATTTTCCTCTAACGAAACCATGTTGACAGGGCGAAATCAAATGACCAAGTTTGTCACACATTACATTGTGAACGAGCCGTTCAAAAATTTTGCTAAAGCTAGTAAGAATGGAAACAGGGCAATAATTCAAGACATCTTCGGGGTCACCTTTCTTGAAAATAGGGATAACGTTAGCCAGTTTCCAGACTTCTGGAAAAGTGCCTTCGGAAAGTGATTTATTAAAAATAATCAAAAGGGGAAAAGCGAGAACTTCCGATAGAGTTTTAACAAAAAAGTTAGGTATGCCATCGCAGCCGCCGTTAATTTTGGGATCAAGTGAATTAATAACCTTTAGAACATCTAAAGAGGGAACATAAATAGAACTAATGGATTCGTGATTAGAAACATTAAAAACATAGTTTAGTTCCTTGTCTGGAATTTTAAAAACGGAAGAAAAATAATCAGCAAAAAGATCACACATAGCTTGGGTATCAGAGGTATTAGTATTTTGATACCTCAGAGCAGACTGAGCGTGCAGAGTCTTTTTGCACTTTTTAATGTGTGACCAGAAAGGTTTCGTATCATTACGAGCTAAACTCGTCTCAAGCGAGGAAACATAAGAACGAAAGGCAGACTTGATTTCCTTTCTCACAAAGGTACGTTGGACAGTAAAATTTACATAGTCAGAATGAAGTTTTGAACGTTCATATTTCTTATACAAGCAGTGTTTTAGACGTAAACTCCGAATAACACCTGTAGTAAACCATACAGGATAGTTTTTAGAAGAAGTATGCTTGTGAGGTACATGATTCTGAATGAAGGCATTGATATATTCATAAAATATTGAAATCGATGTATTCGCAGGGAGTCCTGAAAAAGCCTCAACCCAGTTAATTTCATCCAACTTGCGACTGATCTCAGAGTAATTTCCCTTTAGAAAATTTAGTTTAGATAATGGTGACTGTGCATTCATATTTCTCCTAAAAATGTTAACCGTAATACTCAAAGGAGGATGGTAAGGGTCGGGAGGAACTAATCCAAATGTCGATATAACGCGAACATCGGGTATAGCGATATTGGAAAACACAAGGTCTAATAGAGTGTCACGGTAATTTTTGATCACATTATGTTGAGCAAGTGAACAAAGGCTCATGAAAGATGATAAGCAAGAGGAGTATGCATTACAAGACACAGGTTGAGAAGAACTATCATTCCAGGAAATCATAGGTAAGTTGAAGTCACCACAGATCAAAAATTGTGAACCCAGGTCAATGTTGTTTATAAAAATAGAGAGATCATCAAAAAAATTTTTAAGCGTACTAACATTTGAGTTACACGGAATGTAGACACAACAAAGATACAGAAAACGATTATATGATAATTTAACCTTCACGAAAATACGTTCGATGGGATGAGAATCGAAAGCCGGACAACGAAAGGACAGTAAGTCATTTTTAACGGCAATAAGGACTCCACCTCCACCATTTTTTATAGATCGTGTCAAATCACGGTCATTTCGGTGAACTGTAGGATGGAAAAATTTCAGAATCCAAAATGGAAGAAATTAATGATGATTCAGTAATACAGACAATGTCTGGAGAATCCTCAAATATAGAACAATAAAATACAGACAACTTGGACCTTAGGCCACGTACATTTTGATACAAAATATTTAGGGTATATATAGAAGAATTAAAATTTATGTTGGCTGGTTTTGACCATGCATTAAACGAAAAATTTTCGACATCATTAACAATCTTTCGACGCTCAAATAATTTACATGATATACCAGTAGGCCAGAATTCAGTGGACAATAAGCGATGAAAATATTCTTGCGGAGCACGGAGTTTAAACGAAACATAGTTAAGAGAATCAATAACTGCAGATTTCTTCGTAAGACGAAAACAAGCAAGCGTAATGGGTCTCTCATAGTTCAATTTTAGCCGCACGTAATCCAACACGTTGTCAACAGAAGTATACTTGTGGCACTTAGATATGCACAACCACTCATCGTTCTGAGGGGCAGCAATTAATATCGAAGACGTTCTGCTGGCATTGGATTGAATATCTTGTTGGACGTCAGAGTTTGACATTATGTTGTTAGCAGCTAAGAAAACGTTCCCAGATGAAGATCCAACAGAGACCGGAGTAGTTACAGATTTCTCGATGTCTAGAACAGCTGATGCCGTATTGGACAAGTTGGATCGCAGTGCTTCCGTAGTGCGAGTAACTAGCTCCGAATTAGTTGCAATGTTTATAACTTTTCCACTGTTGATACTCTTTGGCACAGCACCGGAGATTTGCTTTGAACTCTGACGAGTAACACGAGTATTGATGATAATCGGCAATGGTGACGATCTTTTCGGCTTAGCCACTTCACTAGCGGATACCGACCTGCGTTTATCGATAGCAGAATCCGATACAGCAGTTACCGAACTCTGGGTGGATGATACCGTTATAGAGCTCAAATTTAAACACTTTTCGAGCCTCGAAAGACGAAGAAGAACATCATCAAGCTTGGAGGCTGAGACCGAAACCGAGCAATCACACATAATAGCGCGTGTAAACACTAAGAAATCGCAATAAAAAACCGAACTTTACTGCGTACATAATAAATTAATTGCAAAAAAATAATGAAATTATTTTTTGAAAATAATTGAGAAAAATTTAATAGTAAATTTCCGACCGCTGACGTTTAGAGCGGAAATGTCCAAACTCGAAAAGTATTTTGCTCTGCCTATTCGGTCTAAAACGTCTTCTAAGCGTGTGAGTGGGAACTTATCGTTCACTAGTTTTTTGTTGAGCTGTCTGTAATCAACAACTAGTCTCCAACATTTTGTATCATCCTCGCTTCTTTTCGGTACGATAAGAAGTGGAGAGTTATGTGGGCTCACAGAGTGTTCTATGATCTTCTTGTCTAGAAGGTCTTCAACTTGCTTGTCTATTTCTTCATGGTGCACGTGGGGTAGTCTATAGTTCTTTATATATACAGGGTTATTATCTGTTGTCTGATGGTGTTGTTTATAAAAATTGTTGGTTGTAAGCTTATCATCCTCTAAATAAAAGATGTCTTGAAATTCTTTGCAAATTTGTTCTATGGTATGTTTTGAATTTGTGTCGTTTGAATTTATTTTTAATTTTTGTTTGAGTTTTTTCCCATCTGTGTATAGTTGGTATACTCTTAGTTTGCCATCGACCGCTGCTCTTGTCATTAACTCCCGCATCGTGGTGTTTGAAGTTAACGACGTTGGTCGATCGCAATTGCTGTTGTTTTTCGAATGTTGTTTTTAGTGTTCTGGGTCGACGAACAACTCGGCGTGTTCATCAACGACGTACGGAGATTCTCTGCTCCTGTGTGCACCGCTAGTCAATCTTGTTTGGCTGTATTTGAAGATACTGATTCGGATTCTGGATGGAGTAAAGTATTATGTTTCTCTTCGCATTTTAAACATTTTCGGAACTTACAGTCCTTTGATTTGTGAAAGCGTAGGCAATTTAGACAAAGTGAAGCGTCTTTTACGATTTTGACTCGCTCCTTGACTGGTAAGCCACGGAAACATGCGCACTTATACAAGGGGTGTGCCTCTTGGGTGCAGACGGAACACTTGTTTTCGGCCAATGTTAGCAATGTCTTGACTGATTTTTCGCCTTTTCCGAATTGTCTTTTAGACGAGTTGCCAGCTTCCGTTCGACCTTCTGACTCCCATTGAGCAATCCGTGAAGCAGTGACATATATGAAGTTTGTCACTTGCTCGAGCGTTGGTAATCGGCCGCCTTCTAAAGACTCATCCCATTTTTGGCGCGTTGTTTTGTGTAGCTTTTCTACTATTAGCTGTACCACGAGAGGTTCACCTATGTCGACGCCGAGGGATCGTAATGACAAGACATGCTGTTGGCATTCGTCCGCGAGACGTGTTAAGCCCATAGCGGATTCCTTCTCCTGCATCGGCATTCGTAGTAACAAACTGCGATGTCGCGTGATAATTATCCGTTCGTCTTGATACGATTGAACTAATAAATCCCATGCGCGTGTATAATTCTCGTTCGTAATAGTGAAGATAGCAATTTTCCGCCATGCGTCACCTGATAGTGTCGCCTTCAAATATTGTAGGTAATCATCCTCCCCAAAGCCTATATTTCGATCCGATAGAGCGCGAATGGGAGCTCCTTGAGCGAAAAATTCGAAAGTGCTCTGTAAAAAACAACATTTCGCTAAAGGATACGCTCAAAGCGGAGTGGGAGAAAATAACGCCAGAAGAAATTGGTAATTATGTCGAAAAATTATATTGTTTACCCGAACATTTTTTCTATAAGTGGAGCAGCGTTGACTGTACGCAGACTTTTGTCAATTACATTTTTTACATTTTCATCAATTCCGTTTTAAGTTTGTTCTGAAAAATTTTTGTTTTTGTTTTTTTGTTAATATATTTTCGAAAGTGAAAAAAATGCATCAATGGATTTTTGAATGAGGCTACCGATCACCCAAAGACTCAATATAGGGTGCTGTATGCAGACTTTTGTCCGACACTGTATTGTTTGAATGTGCCGATAAAGGGCTTCTTAGAAGAAATTTTAGAAGATATATACAATGAAAAATAATCGCAGAGGTTTTGAGGGGGTCTACAAGGAAATAACTATAGGGTTATTCTATAAGAGGTGTTATTTTGAATAGCCCGCTATTTCGGTAGATGTCACTTTTGAAGCTGTCATTTTTTGACATTTGACAAGTAGAAACTACGCCATTAATGAAAATGGAACGATACACGCTTCAACAACGCATTGAAATGATTAAAATTCACTATAAAAATGGTGAAAATTTGGCAGAGACGTTCGTATATATATAAAGTAGTATACAAAATACTGTCACTGTACTTTCAAGCACTACTAGTCTCATGCATGCTGAGCCAACTTCATATAAGAACACTTGGTGAATTTTGGTCTACTAACGCATTTACGGGGGTCCAAAAGCGTGAGCGAGAGGTCGTTATTTTTCTCTTTTTAACCATGTGTCACCAGATGGCGCACCGCAATTTTTATGAGTTCTTGAAGATTTCGCCAGGATCAAGAGATGGCGCTTTTGAATTTTCAGTAGAGTATTGTCAATTCGGTGCGTAGAAATTCTTACTTTTTAAATATTTTCACAAAAATGCGCTGTTTAATGTGTAATAAAATTCGTAATTATTGTATTGTGATAGAGAAAAAAATCAATTATTTTCTTTATGGTTAATTGTTTATTTTACTTGCATTGTGTCCATAAAGTATCGGGAAATTGTAATTAAAAATAGTCTGGGAAATAACGTTTCAAAATTGTTTTCTTGGTAAGCAGATAGAATTCGGATGGTCTGTTAATCGTTTGTTTAAAGTAGCTGGTTCAATGATTATACCTTAGTAGCCGACGGTGATTTTTTAAATGGATAAAAATATAGGACAGAGAGTTTAGTTTCAAATTTTGTGTTTCCAACCAAGATTCGTATGCGGAATCGTTGCGAATGTCGGAAAAGGCTTACGGTGATTCAGTAATATCGAATTCACGAGCCTTTAGCCGTGAGATCTTTGAAGACATGACTCGTTCTGGACGACCTTCGACCGCTTCAACTGATGAAAACATTTATGAAGTGAAGGAAATAGTGCTCAGAAATAGTCATGTCAGTGTTAAAGAGATAGCAGGAGAGCTCGACATTTCTCGCGAGTCCGTTCGTTCCATTTTGGATGATACTTTGGCCATGAAACGCGTCTTTGCTCGACTTGTTCCGATAAATCTGAATTTTCTTCAAAAAAAGTACCGTGAACAGGTCTCTTTGGACATGATTGATCCGGCGAACTCTGATCCCACATTCATGAAGCGTATCAAAACCGTTGATTAGACATGGTTCTATGAGTTTGACATGCAAACCAGTCAACAATCATCGGAATGGAGGAAAAAAAGGACATAAAACAAAAATCCCTCAGTAGTACACGGTGTACCCATTCAACCAGCTGCTGTAAACAAACTGATTAACAGACCGCTTTTTAATATAATATCAAATTTCTTTTCAGTTACAAGATTTTGTATTTATTTGTGATTCTCTAATTTTTACCAAAATGTCTTGCTATTTACCAAAACCTTGACAGAAGTAGACAATAATACTTCTGTCAAGGTTTTGGTAAATACGAAATTTCCAAATTCTATAAGCATTCATTTGTTACCCTATGTGATGGGCGCAGTACAGTTCATTTATAGCCGTTTTACTTCTAATAAAAGTGACAAACACTTCGACAGGGGCTTATTACCCGTGACTTAAAATCTGAACTGATACTCGAATCGAGAACAGTGTCTTGGATGCGGACCGATTCTACGATAATGACCTCTGGCTATCGAAAACGGACTATGACTGGCTTCTAGGAAGTAGGCCTGGGAATTATATAAAAATGTTTTATCCACCTCCTCGGCCTTAATTAACACTTGCAATTCCGCTTCGAGCTTGACAATCGTGTCGATTCTTTCCCAGCCCAAATGATTGCGCCCGCAATTCTATCATTTTTCGGGGACTAGGGCTATCGGCGAAACCCCATTAAAAAAAACGAGTGTCGCAACTACCTCCCGGGTCACTCGGAAATGTTGCACTTCTTTATTTTCGTGTAGAAGACTTAATAATACTTGAAAATGCTATCGGACTGTTTACTTCACCGACAATTCTCTGACGTTTCTCAATGACATTTCTCATGCGATTCTAGGTGAAATGTCGTTAAGGTTCGGTAAAATAAGAAGAAGTGTACGTGAATAAAACTCACTAACAACACTAAGGGGTCCAAAATCTGGATTCAAGTGGCGCTAGTCTCGATTTAAAGGGAGATAGACTTCTACAGTATATACTATTTTCTATGACCAGAACTTTAACGTGCTTCGCGTTATCTGCGATTAATCGTCGTAAATTTGCGTAGCACGATTGATCAATATTGTTCTGTTGTCTGGAACCCTCACTACCAATATCTTGAGACTGCATTGGAATCAGTACAACGACGTTTTACCAAATCTGTTTTCCGAAAACTGAACTTATCTGACACTTGCTACATGAGTCGATTACAATTACTTGGCCTAACTAGTTTAAAGGACAGAAGAATTTATTTTGACATGTTATTTTTATTTAAAGTAAATTTCGTTTTCAATACTAATCTTCAACGTGAACTTCAATTGCGTTCTAATATAAGTAATACTAGATCACATACTCTATTCGTTGTACCACATGCGCGGCTGAACGTATATTTTCACTCTCCCTTACTCAGGCTGCCTCGAATGTTCAATAAATCTTGCCTTAGTTTTCATGACTTCAGTCTACAATCTTTCAAGGTATATTTAAAATTCAAGTTTTCTATTAAATAACTTTGTACATATATTGAATTTCTATTTAACTTTCATTTTTTCTATTATTAATATTGTAATTCACTTATATTTGTTTTGGACCTCTTGTATAATTGGAATATTTTACTTTCTGTTCATCAAGTCCTTAAATAAATAAAATAAAAATAAAATAAAAATAAATAAAATAAACCATTGATCAAAACAACACTTTTCGATAACCCGTCGAATAGCTTTTATTTTTATTTTATCGATTCCGGGATTTGGTACTTTCGAAAAATCCTACCGACTGCGGCAGTTAAGTTAATCTCCTTTTTAATTTAAAAACAAAACAAATTTTATAGTAAATAAAAGCGTTTATTCCGCGAGAGATACAAAAATTGACTGACTTAATATTTTATTACATTATTTTAAATTTACTTAAAATTAAATGTTGGCGTTGCTGGGGTCAGGTTCCAGAAATATGCTGACCCAGTCGGTGTTTCTGAGCCAGGTAAACGTCTCGGAATATGCTAATGGCAGGTGAATGAGAATTAGGGTCAGGTTACTTTCCGTAACTCGCGCCATATACGAGTACAGTACTTTCCCTTTTATTATTTGTTTGTTTAGCATACACATAAGGTAAATATCCCAGTTATGAATAATGTAACTTTTTCTGGAGATTATTTTGAGTTATATAGCATTGGAACTCTCTGAAATTGATTTGACTGCAATTATATGGTAGAATAAATTGTTGTAAATATGAATTCGAATTGAATTTCACTTTGTGCAAAAAACGGATCTTATTTTACCATTTGTATAAAGTCTTTGAAATGTCCCAGTAATGAATAGCTTACTATCCATTGCTCTAGTTATGAATATATTGCTGTAGCAGTTATGTATATAAAAATAAGCTCGATTGATTGAAGGATACATTTTTATTGTGTTAAAATAAAATCAAATAAAATCTTATAAAGCATATCACATTTTATAAATATAAATAAAAAAAATGTTTCTAACTCTAATGATGAACTTATAAAAATATTAAAAACAAAAAATTTTCATTTTGCTGGTAGTGTAAATAAATTTCATTGATAATTGAAGGGATTACATTGGCTTTCTATATTTTCTAATTTCTGGAACTAAAAAACATCCTCGTTGGTTGAAAGGTTGTGGTTCCAATATAACTTCAACGATTTGCTCCAATTTATACCATAAAATATCTTCTTATTTATCTATTTATTTATTTTATTTAATTAATATATAAATATACAAATTAAAGTAAGCAAATTAAGTACTAGTTGCATTAGACCATCGACTTAACTGTTTCAGGTTTGACTTCTAAGTTATATAAGTGTTGTTTGAAATAAAAAGAAAATTTTTTTTGTAAATTGGGGGCTTAATGCAAATTAAATTTTATCCGTCAGGGTGGCGTTTTTTATTAAAGTAAGTAGTTTCGTGGCAATTTTTTCATCGTTACTGTTTTTTATGTAGTCGAGTAGGTCTCCTCCGAGCAGGCTCCGTAGCGTTGTGCATTGAAGGAGATGTTGGAAGTCCATGATTTGGTTGCAATGTGGGCATTCAGGCGGCGTATCCTTTTTGATGATGTGGAGATGAGTCAAAATTGTGTGTCCCGTTCTCAGCCTTGTGATGATTGCGGTTTCCTTGCGCGTAAGTGCGCTCGGGAAATTGCTTGCTTGCATATTCGATAGCAACACCTATTGCTTTGGCTTCGGCCGAAAAAACTGAAACGTAGTCAAACATGAGACCAGGAATAACTAGCTCACCGCATTCCTTGACGACAGCATAAGTTGTAGTCTGGAAATATTTGGAGGCATCTGTGAAAAGTAATTTCCAGTTCTCATTTCGGAGCTTGGAAGCAACTTCTTGAAAAAGCAGACGATAAGATTCGTTGCTGGTGGAGGTTTTAGTATGTGAAGCTAAAGATAAATCTATTGTCTTCGTGGGGAACATCCACGGTGGTGGAGACTTTGGGTTGGATTGGTTTCATATTGACTCTTGCTTCGTTTGCTAAAACTCAACAATGTGAAAGTGTGGAGCGGACTCGTGGTAGCTTTTTTCTCTTGGTTAAATTAGTAATTTCCTTTTGTAACAGTTTATTGTTAGCGAAAATTAGTTTTGGTATAAGTCTCCCGGTTGCCAAGTCTATTCTTTCACCGATAGTTGACATATTTGATTCGGCTAGCAAACTTATAATAGACGTTCGAAAGGCGCCGATTGTAGAACGGATAGCGCTGTGGTATGGGGCCTTAAACTTTTGTAGAGTGCTAGTTGCGGATTTTCCGTAAACTGTCAAACCGTACTCAATTTTGGGCAGGATAATGGTTCTTATAACTTGCAAGAGTATAGCAGGGTGGGCATTGGAGTTCCTGTTGGACAGATATTTGATTATATTTTGTCTAGGTATTAGATCTTTCCTGGTATTTTCTATGTGTTTGTTCCATAGGAAGCGTTTGGAGAAAGTTAGACCCAGTATTTTCAGGTGATGAACATTTTCGATGGTATCCTGACCTACTGCTACATTAAAAGAGCAGCAGGTGAGTTTGCGACATATGTGGAGATGTTTGCATTTATTCATGGAGATTTTTGCGCCAGAGTGCTCTGCCCACGTTAGCATTTGGTCTAAAGCTTTTGCTATATTGTTGCGTGCTTCTACCAGTGAGGAGTTTTTGACTATTATGTAGAAATCATCTGCATATGCTAGGTGCTTGCAAGCCATGGTGCGTTTAATATCATTTGATAGCGAGTTAAATGCTACTAAGAATAGAACCACTGATATTGGTGATCCTTGCGGTATACCATTTTGCAGAGACCAGACCTTTGAAAGAACTCCATTTACTCTAACTCGAAACTTTCTATGCGCCATAAAATTAAGGACCCAGTTATGAATCTTGGGACCAATTCCTAATCTTATGAGTTCTGAGATGATTGTGTGGGTTCCTACGCGATCAAAAGCCTTTTCGAAGTCGACACTGACAATAGACACGTGATTTCTACTAGATAGTTGAGAACAGATCAGGTGATCTATGTATAGGTGTGCATCTTGACAGCTCTTGTTTGGTCGGAACCCTATTTGTTCGCTGTTAATTTCATTGTCTTGTTCGAGTAACCAGAACAGTCTACTTGCTATGATTTTTTCTAGGATTTTGCTTAAGCGTGGTAATAAAGATATAGGGCGATACGACTTAGGATCAGATTTGAATTTTTTTGGTTTAGGAATCGGAATTATGGCTGCCATTTTTCATGCTTGCGGGTAGATGTTTTTGCTTAGGAAATTGTTGTACAAGGAAACAATACGCATCTTACAACTAATGCTTAATATTAATAATTAGTTTATTGCCATTAAATTTCTTGTGTTTTATAATTATCTTTGTTTATTTAGAATTTATATACTAATAGAGTACGTTAAATTTTATGCAATGACATTTTTGTTTTGTTTAGTGAAAGATTAATTTGAATTTATATTTACTAGAAAATGTATGTTCGTTTTTTTTTTGTTGTGGTAATGCATATTGGCAATATGATATGCTTAGTCAGTGGTAGTATAGTTAGTGATTGCACGTCCCGAAACGCTATGCAACTTATATTGCATATAACATGAGATTAGGCTGCAAGGATCCATCTAGATCCTGCATATACTTGGTATACACGAACCTGACCCGATAGGAGCAGCCATGAGTATGCGGGTATTAAATACTCAACCTCTATGGTGTGTTGAGTCTCTACTCTCGTAGAATTTGATGATTGTCTTTCTGTTTCTTACGGGTCTTGTTGTGTTAGTATTTAATGAATTGAATGGTGAGAGATAATAAGTGGCACTATTTGTGCCGACGTTATTATCTCGATAAGTTTTCGCCACGATCTTATTTGAATGGGTAAGCATTTTCGTTCTTCTCTTTATCCAAAGGTCAGTAATATATGTCATGAAAGGTTCCATTTTAGCGTCTTTGTAAATTTCGCTATTTGAAAAATATTTATTTTGGTATTTAAATTTTTTCGATAGGCAGTTACGAATAATTATACTCTAGATGAAATCTGAGAGTATTATAAGTTTGCTCTAAAGTTTGTAACGCCAAAAAATAAGGCTCGGAGAAAAAAATGATGAATACAGAAATTAATATTATCACTCAAAAATCTCAAAACCGGATGTCCGTCCGTCCGTCCGTCCGTCCGTCTGTGCGCGCTCTAGCTTGAGAACGCGTTGAGCTAGATAGTTCAAATTTTGTACACGTCGTTTTTGACAAAAAAGTAAGGTCAAGTTCGTGAACGGGCCAAATCGCTCCACCCCTTCTACCCCCTCCCATACAAAATGACACAATTGCGCAATTTGACAATAAACGGATTTGCACGAAAAGTATAAAAGCTATTGGCCTGAAATTTGGAATATGTTACTTTTATGATAATATCAATCTACCGTACGAAAATTATGCGTATCCTCCCCCTCCTTCTACCACCTCCCATACAAACTGTACTTGTCATGAATTACTCTAAGCCAATTTACTCATTGCGTATACAATTTAGAGAGCTGAAATTGTGCACCAAATATTTATTTGAAATTGTTAGTAAGCCCAAAAAAATTTAGACTATTAGCTTCACCCCTTCTACCCCCTCCCATACAAAATGACACAATTTCGTAATTTGACAATAAACGGATTTACTCGAAAAGTATAAAAGCTATTAGTCTGAATTTTCGGATATATTATTTTCATAGTAATTTTAATCTACAGTAGAAAAATTATTTGCTTCCTCCCTCTCCTTCCACCCCCTCCCATACAAACTACGCTTTTTCATGAAATGCTCTAAGACGATTTTCTCAGAACATATAACATTTATTGAGCTCATATTTTGTAATAAATACTTAATTAGTATTAGCACTAAGATCAGAAAAAAATATTTGATTAGCTTCACTGCTTCTACCCCCTCCCATACAATATGACACAGTTTCACAACTTCACAAAAAATCGATTTTCTTGAAAAGTATAAATGGCACTAGTCTGAAATTTCAGGGATGTCAATTTTACAATATTCCTAGTTATTTCTGAAAAAAATCACTCTAATCGCCCCACTCTTTCTACCACCTCCCATACAAACTGCACATTTTCACTAAATCTAACTCACTAATTTTTTCAGTTCCCACTCAATTTTTGGAGTAAGCATTTTGTACAAAACATTTTTATAGCTACTTTAGCATGATGGGGAAAAATTAGTTCAATGCTACCATCTCTTCTAACACTCCCCATACAAAATTTCTTGGGATCACAAAAAGTTCTATTTCATCTAGAGTATCGTAAGATTGCGCCTTACGCGCAATCGTAGCCCTGTTATGTTTTTTCTTTCAAATGACTCTATATTTTTGGCAATTGTTGTTGAAATAGAAAACCAAGTTGGATACCCATAGGCTAAGATAGGTCTTATTAGTTGCTTATATGTATAGTAAGAGTTTTGTTTTTTTGTTAACTTTTTTTTTATTGTGTAAAATGGGGCCTAACATATTGAAGACCGTATTGGCCTTTTTAAGCATTATTTTTGCGTGTTTATTAAATCGGAATAAATTGTTAACGTGAATACCAAGATATTTTATCTCCGTTTGCAGTGGTACTTGCTTATCGTCCAATACAAGAGCAAGTGATTTGCTGTTTTTAACTGCTGTTCTTGGACCTTTCCCACTAGCATTGCGAAAGCATATGAAGGATGATTTGTCCGGGTTGATACTTATACACCAAGTTCTGTAATAATCCTCAATTATATCCAGATGTTGTTTAACCATTGTAAGAGCATGCTTCGGGTTTCTTGACATTGAGTATACTACAGTATCATCTGCACAAAGAATGGCTATGGAATTCTGAGTTTCACCCACTCTTAAGTGATGAGGAAGGTCATGAACATAAAAGTTATATAGCTTAGGTCCGTTAATTGAGCCCTGGGCTACGCCCGATTTAACATTTACAATCTCTGATTTTTCTCCATCTAAGAACACATATAACTTCCGGTTTGTAAGAAAGCTATGGAAAAGTTTTTGAAGGTGTAGGGGTGTTTCTTTGGAAATTAGTTTGTAGATTAAACCCTTGGACCAAACCAAGTCAAAGGCTTTCATGACATCCAGAGAGCAAAGCACAGTTGAATTTTTATTGTTTAAACTGTGTGTCACGTCGCTATGGAGTTTTAGCAACGCATGTTCTGTAGAGTGCTTGGGCTTAAAACCAAACTGTTCGTCAGGAATTATTTGTTTTTCATGGCAAAATTTGTCGAAGTTTATTGCCATAGCTCTTTCTAATAGTTTTCCCACATTTGAAAGCATGGAGATAGGCCGAAAAGTTCCTATATCGATAGAATTTTTGCTTTTGGGTATCGGTATCACTTTCGCTATTTTCCACGCATCTGGAAAGTATCCATTGTTGATACAATTATTGAGCACTATAAGGAGAAATTCTAGTGCTTTATCAGATATTTTTTTTAAAATAAAGTTGGATATTTCATCGGGGCCTGTTGCGATCTATTATATTTTTCAGTGCTTCGTGTGTGATAAATGGACTGTCTTTTACGCTGTTTGAGGTGAACTGACTACTAAAAGTAAGAAGTGGAACAAATTTGTTATTACGCAGATTAGATTTTTCGAAGCTATTAAGAGCGCTTATGACCTTTTCGTTGTTCTCACTATTAAAGGCAGGAGTTTTTTCCTCGTATAACCGCTAGTAAAAAGATTGAAATGCCATAAGCTTATCTTGTGGTTTATCGTAAGTAATATTATCCACAGACACTTTTTCTATACTGTTGGTTTTACTTCGTCCTATTATCCTGTTTATTTCTTTATATATAGATGGTCCAGGTTTTAATAGTTTTAACTTTTTCTGGAATTCTTTGTTGAAATGAAAGTTTATTTTTTGATCAATTATTGTTGATAGTAGCATGGTTCTATTATAAAGGTTCAAATATTCTTGATTAGGGACATAAAGATTCCGTTTAAGTATTCTTTTTAGCCTTTTCTTCCAATTTTTCTTAATATCGAATAATATTTTTATATCGGTAGGAAGTTTTTCAAAGAATGGTTGGAAGATACTACTCTAGAGTGTTCATGTACTGTTTGGTTAATGATGTGGGTGAAGGATTTTATAAGTTGGTCTATTTCATTATTATCGAGATTTTTGCTGTTTGAAATATTTGTCGCTGAAAAGCTTTGATCCATCTCGCTCTTAAAATTTTGCCAGTTTGTTGCTACGAATGATCTAAAGGTCCTTGGGATGCTGAGTTCCGGTCGGAATTCTTGTATATTAATTTTTAATTCTACTGCGTAGTGATCCGATATTGAGGATAAAGTTTTGCATGTGTGATTTTGGGATACTGTGCTTCCGATATTGTTGCTTACCACGAAGAAATCCATACATCCCCTGCTTCGTGCAAAGGTTGGTTCATTTGGGTGAATGATGTTGAGAGCACTATTATTTATATTTAGGTCGAACCAGTTTCTTATGGCCCTGCCATTGTAATTAGTTATACTATTGGCCCATTGCGGATCTTTTGCGTTCCAATCTCCCCCTGCTATAATTGCATCATAGGTGTTTTGTGTAAATAAGGAGTTGAGTTTGGTAAGCAGGGAGTGAATATCTGACTCATTTGTAGCATTTGGGTGAAAATAAGTTGAGACTAAAAGAATATTTTGGTACGCATTGGATTTGAATGATATGGCTGTGTAAGTTACTGTAGTAATATCGAGATTTACGGGAGTAATTTTATAAAGTTCCTTAGATATAAGAGAGGTGCCTTGAAGAAAATCATTTCTAACTACTTTATAGTGAGGTACCTTCAGCCTACTTCGGTTTCCAAGGTGTGTTTCACACAGGAAAAAGAAATCGGCTTTATAAGTTTTGACCATGTCGTTAAGGGCAATTTTTTTTGCTTTAGATTTCAGGGATCCAACATTGGCTATAGTAATATTAATCTGTCCTTCTTCCATTAGTAATATCAAGGAAAAATATCATATAATGGTGTTGTTTTTCTTCTAGACTATGGAGGTTGTTGTATATAGCAGAAAAATTGTTGATTTTTCTAAGAAATTTAAGTGGGCTAATCCCAAACAGTTCATGACTTTTGTCGAGAATATTAGGCTGGTGTGACCATTGGGCTTGCAGTGGAGTTTTCCAGGCTGATCCTTCTTGGAGAGAACTATTTCGTATCTCAGATGTTTTATTCCGAACTGCAGAGTTTACAAAATACATGTTTTCTTGCCTCAACTGTTTGGCTTGACTAACTCGATTCTTTCGTTTTTGAATAAGTTCCGCATATTTTGGACATCCCCGAAAATTTGCGGGGTGACCAGTTTCTTTGCAGTTAGCACAATAATGGGGGTCTTCAGAGTCTCGGGATCTTGTGCATTCACCCGGCAAGTTGTTATCCGGGCATTTTACGCACCGATATCTAATATTACAATTGCTTGATACGTGACCAAACCTCTGACATCGATAGCATTGCAGAATGCCGTCAACCTTTAATTTTTCCTAACGAATTCTTAAGTTAAACAGACTTTTGATTTGAACTTTAGTATTTACTTTGGTTCCAGGTGGAATTTGTACCAAAAACATATCGAGAAGTTTACCTGATGCTCTAGGTCTACATAGGTGTACTAAAGTTTTTGACAGTGATTCCTGAAATATTTAGTAAGAAATTTCAGCGGGAGAATACTCATAGTCAACACCTTTAAGTAATAAGGTCGTAGATTTATTTTGGTCAGCTGTATGGGTGTACATTTCGATGTCGCTACCTGTTTTAAGGTTTTGAAAAATTTCTCTGTGAATTTTTGGATCGTGAACAAAAAGTTTACAATTCCCTGTTCTGGTTTTTACTATACGGTATTCCAGTTCTGGGTATTTACTTTTTAATTTTAAGTTCTAGTCTTTGATGTCTACGTCAAAGAACATGATAGCCATGTTATTATTGTTATTATTGCGCTCACTGACTCTACCACCACTACCAGCCATATTACTAGGATTGCACATTACATTACCATTGTTGTTGGGATAACTTTTGTCCAATTGATTGTCGAGATCTGTTTCTCGAGCCTGTTGGTATTGGTATCATGACCTCCTCTCTTCCGTTTGCGTGGTGCACTCTTTTCTGCTTTTTCACTTGAATCCAACCGTTATCCAAGCACATGGTTTTTGCTTCTTGCTTTTGGTTCACCGGTTCACCTTCTGCTGCATTTGTGATTGCCGAATCTTTCATTTTTTGATTTTAAGTTTTAGCTCACTATTTTTCTTTTTTAACTGTTCATATTTGAATATTTGTCTTTTCTTTTTTTTCACTGGGGCTCCCCATTTCGGGTGCCCCCGAAATCAGTTTTTTTTTACACTTTTTCCACTTTTTATTGTGCCGCCGATAATTAATAAAAACCACAGAATACGATTCATTATTCTTGAGCGTTATTTGTACTGTTAAGTTCTGGTTTTTGATTTGGTTAAAATCGCGCGCCAACTAGAGAGCCCAGCGATCTGTATCACTCGCCTGTCTAAGCGAGACTCCTCACAACTAAGGCTTAAGTTCTTAATCATACTGTATGTGATCTTATCTAGTCCAGGGGTATCACCCTTCAGCCGTTGTAAGTTGGTTTCGAACTCAAAGAAACTTATTTCAGTTTCTATATGCGCAGCTCTCTGGCTACAGTTTAAGCGAGGGGTGGTATTTGAAAAATTTAATTTGCTCTGGACAAATTGGAAGCTAAAGTTACTGTCTAGGGAGTAGGAGGACCAATGTTTGCCCAAGTTGTCTGCTATTTCTTTGGGAGTTGTAATGGAATTTGGTCCATTTTTGATTTCTGTTATGGTTGATTGGTTTCGATTTCCTGCAATGGTTTGAATGGTGTTCCAGATCTTTTGAATAGGTGTGTTTTTAGATATTGTGCTAGTAAAAGAAAAGAATCATTTTTGCTTGGCAGCTTTCATTGCACGTTTGAATTCGGCATTTAATTTTTTGTAGATTATTTCATTAGCTAGGATGGGTTTTCTTCTATAAAAGGTCCATGCAGTTTTCCGTTCGAGGTTTAAATCTGCAAGCTCAGTGCACCACCAGGAAATCTGACGTTTCTTTTTTGTGAAATTGGGGTGGTTATGAGGAATTGAGCAATTTACTGCGACCAGAATGGCCTTTTTAATATTGGCTGCTTCCTTGTTTACATTCTCCGCGATTGGAATATTGTTAAAAGCCTCGCTAGCCTTTTCTGCGAATTTTTTCCAATTTGCAAGTTTTGTGTTATACCGTGGAAGATGCTCGGTTTTGGTATATGTGTGTCTTATGGACGTGATTATAGGGAAATGGTCGCTTCCGTAAAGGTCGTCCAGAACTTTCCAGTCGCAAATTGGGGCTAGCTGGGAGGAACAGATAGAAAAGTCTATGTGGCTGTATGTGCGATGGGTGGAGTTGTGGGTAGGGGAACCAGTATTTAAAACGAGCAAATCGGATATCATTAGCCAGTTTTCGATTTTTTTGCCATTTTTGTTGACAACAGGGGATCCCCAAATAGGGCTCCAGCCATTGAAATCTCCGACAATGATGCATGGAAGGTTTAAACTACTTGTTAAATCGAGATCAGTTGTGGATAGTTCCATGTTCAATGTATACACATATAACAATCAGTTTTATGGGGATGTATATCTCGACTGCAATCGCCAATAAATTTGTTGATTGAGTTAAAAGTCGGTGTTCCAAACTCTTTTTTATCAAAAGAGCGATACCACTTTTTGAAGAATTGGTTTGATCGTTATTTGCAAAGACGCTTTCGTACCGATTTGAGAAGTGTGGGTTTGTGTTATAAGGGCAGTGGGTTTCTTGAAGTGCAATTATGTCAGGTGATGTCTTTTACCAGCATTTGGAGATAGTTAAAATTGTTATAGAAACCATTCAGGTTCCATTGCATGATTCTGAATTGGGTTTGTATTTGGTTGAAGCTGTTTGTTTGTTTAAAAGCCATTACTAAATGGATATATCAAAGGTATGCCGTTTGGTGTTTTGATTGATTTCGCTTTCATTTATATCTTTATTAAGCTGTATTATTTTTTCTGTGGATAGAATAGGAGAGTTGAGAATTAAAGTTTCTGTTTGATTTTGGGTTGAAGGAGCAATGTTCTCGAACTTATTTTGCTCCGGAACTTGATTTTTCGTAGTGTTAGAAGTAAGAGTTGAAGTTTTTTTTGTTAGGTTTTCGTTTAATGTTTTCTGAATATTGGTTTTAGAATTGTTTGGATTTATTTTGATTGCGGAGGCATAGGATGTGCTTGGTAAAGGCTGAGCTGGCGTTATTTTATTGCGTTCCGCAAAGTATTTTTTACGGGCCTCGTACATGGAGCATTTGTTTAATGTCTTATTTGCTATTATGCCTTTACTTTGAATAAATTTTGGACAAAAACGGTCTGCTAATTCATGGTCGGGGGTTTGACAATTGACACAGAACTTGTTTATGCAAGAGGTTTCGCCATGCGGGGATTTTCCACAGGTCGGGCAGACGATAAGTGATTTACACCATTTTGCGGTATGCCCAAGTTTTTTGGCATTAGCGACAACGCATCGGATTGGGAAAATATTATTTGACTTCGTATCTTTGTCATCTAATTGTAACTGTATTGGGGAGATGGTATCTGTCAAATGTTAAAATTATTAAACCAAACGGGACTTGTTGGTTTTCAATTCTCCTTTTCAGAATTACAGCTTCCGTCACTCCTGAACTTTTTAAACCTTCCACTATTTCATTTTCTGTAAGATTTATTAGGTCGCGGCAGAAAATAGTACCCTTGGTGTTATTAAATGGGTTATTAATTTCACATTTTACTGGAATTGGGGTTATACTGGCGATCGTCGTAGTTTTAGAGAAACGATTAGCGCTTTGCAGGTTATCACATAAAATGAGGCGACTCCCATTTTTTAAAATTGAGACTTTTGTGAACTCCGTGGCGATAGCGTCGATCGCTTTTCGAAGAATGAATGGGTTAATTCCGGATAATTCCTTGTTCGCATCGGAATGAGTCATGACTACGATTTTTTTTTGGGAAACAGCAGCGGTATTTGCCGGCAGGTTTGGAAATTGATACGGTGATTTTTTTTTTCGAGTGGGCGGCCATAGCGGCCAAAATTTTTTTAAACTTTTTCCACTAATTCAAGATGAATTTTAAACTTGTAGAGAAAAAGAAATTAAAAGAAAGGTCAAACGATGTTTCAAAGCACAACGAACACTGACGTAGAGAAGCACGCGGTGTTTCACTTGCAAATAGACCACGAGCAACGATAACCTTACTGCTTGGATGCTCAACGATTACTGAATATCTTCTTTTATTGGCCATTTCCATGTATTTATTCCGCTCATAGTCATTACAGTTATCAAACATTCGTAGCTTGATACGTGTCTTATTCTTTCAGGAAAATACTCATCCTCGTAAACGACAATTACATACTTTTCCACAGTCAAATCAAGTCTATTCTTTTCTTTGTTATTATCTTTAAAAATAGTTTTTTTTGCGAACACCAACTTGAGTGATCGTAATCTTCTTTCGCTTTCCTTTCTCGGCTTTCCTATCTTTTTCATCCGCTTCTATTTTTTCCTTTATTTTCTCCTTGTTGTTATAGTAGTCTAACCAAACCTTTGAAGTAACTACCGCAGGGACTTTGTCTCGTTTTTTTCTAAGAACTTGAACTTTTTGACGATGGCCAACTAAGCCACACATGAGTCAAACTGGGCAAAAAAAAAAATAGAGCGCTTTACAACGTTATAAGTTACGAATTTTAAATAAGCATTGAGAACAGCTATGATTACAAAAAAAGCTCCGGCTTCCTCCGAGATGTGGAAGGTCACTTTTCAAGCTAGACATGTTAAAGTAAAGATTAGAACAAAAATCATCTGCCTATCCGATCATAACACCGCAAAGAAAGGAAAGGATTAGAGTGCGCCTTTGTTTGTTGCACTGTCTTGTTTACCCAATTGGCTCAAATAATGCATGTCTTCACTTCAAAACACTTTTAATTCGAGTTCAGTCTAGTTGCTGACGTTGTCTAGTCATGAGGTCTATCAAAAATAAATGGTAAATCGGGACCGGGCGAGGTTCAAAAAAAACTTCAGCGAGTCGATGGAAAATGAATATGTTTTTAACATATGAGACAAAGAATCCACAGAATGTGTTGGGAGACCAAGTAAAGACTTTAATGATTGTGGTGAAAGAAGCAAGAGGAATAAAGTACGCAGCCTTCAAGCATCGTACCCACAAAGCTTGATTAACGCAGCTGCGACACATGAAGTTTCTTGAGAAAGTCGGCATCAAAGTAGAGTTCGTTAAGCAGGGTTACGGAACTTCAAATAATAGCAATACTGCCAGACGTTTCTTCAATGATTAGAAGGTCACAAGTGCAATAACGGGAGTCGACGAAACTCTAATTCACCGGATCGCTACCATACTGGAAGTCATAAATAGTAATGCAATGATCGACCCAGAAAAATTCCGGCTCTTCTCAAAAGAAACAGCAGAGATGGCCATTGAGAAGTATTCATGGTACTACATGCCATCCACGGTACATAAGATTTTGTTGGGTGGTGCTGAAATAGTGCAGAAGTCGATTCTCCAAGTCCGAATATTGTCGGAAGAGGCACAAGAAATTAGAAATAAGGACTACAAGAATTTCAGGATCAAAAAGTCGCGGAAAATGTCTCGTTTATCTACCAACGAAGACGTGTTCCACAAGGTACTGGAGACTTTCTTATACTTTTATCACGAACATGAGACCCGAACCAAAGAAAAAGCACCTGGAAATCAGTGGTGCAGCTAAGGAACTGTTAATCTAATTTCCTTGAATTTGAAATCGTAAGTACCTTTTCAATTTGAACTACCTTTGACTTTGAATCCTTAGTTTTATTATGATATTTTGCCACATTTCTTCTATTGGCATGCTAGCGGTGGTATTCAGCATTGTCGCGAAGTGCCTCTCCAAGGCTGATACATATTTCGCAACTATTTTCTCGTCTTTGAGTTTTACAGCTTACAATAAGGTTTTTGCTGCTGGCGAAATCAGTCAGCCACTGGCCATTGTCGTTACTAATATCATGGAGACTGTGCCTTCCAATTGTCCCTAAGTATGTTTCTTCTTTGCCCACTTTCGCGTTAAAGTCACCTAATACTATTTTAATATCATTCGACGGAAGGGAGTCGAATGTTGATTCTAAGGTGCTGTAGTTGGGGCGTGGACATTAATAAGCCAAACATTAAAGAAACTTGTTTTGATGCGGATTGCACACAATCGTTCATTGACGGATTTGAAGTTGGTAACTTGGTGTTTAAACTTGTTGTCGACGATAAACGCAACTCCAAATTCCCGGCTTCCCGATGATTTCCCACTTTTGAAAATTGTGTGCGATCTAATGTCAGTAATCTCGCTACCTAACAATTGAGTTTCTTGGAGTGCAATTATGTTTATATTGTATTTGGCTGCCTGTTCCAGAAGCGCTCTCACTGCTCCTGCTCTGTACAGGGATCGCACGTTCCAAGATCCGAAGGAATAGTCCAATTTTTGTTTGCGTGGTCGTTGCCGTTGAATCAATCCAGTCCGAGGCTTTGCTTCAGGTTTCGAAACGGGTGTGGTTTTTCCGAGGATGAGTTTTTTTTTTTTTTATAATTCAAGTTTTTATTTTAACACAATTTTTTTGAACACTTTAAATATTGAACTACTCCCCCTTGTAAGAATAATTCTTGTGGTAGGGGTGAGGAGTAATGGCTTGCAGATTAAAAATGATGACGCTATATAGAGATACAATTATTATGTCAAACAAAATATAAGTATGTAAATAGTAGGTATTACAAATTTAAGTAAAGAAAAGAACAAAAGAACACTCGAAAGTATCAGAAAATTCGCTTTGATTAGCCCGAATAATACAATTTCTTGATATCAGATTTAAAAATGGCCAGATTCCTACTCTCTTTAATTGTACTTGGTAGATCATTAAAAAATTTGATCCCAATGTAAGTATAGTGGCATTGACCTATATATGATTTCCGCTTTGGCAACAGTAATTCAGTACGACTACCACCTCTAGTGTAGTTTGAATTAACTTCAATTACTCCATTTGTATATTCTTTGAAAATTTGGATATTTGTTATGAGTTTAAAAACATTCTTAATGCAGAGAACAGACAACAAGGGAAATAGGCTATTTGTTGGAAATCTTACCGGTTTGTGCAATAGGATTTTTATAAGTAATTTTTGTATAATCTCTAATGGTTTTATTATTGAAGGTGAGGCTGACTCCCAGGCTATAATGCCATACTGAATTACCGAATGGATGATAGCAAAATAAAAAGATCTTATTGCAACTCTGGTTAAAAAATTTCTTACTTCGAAACATATTGGTATTAGTTTTTTTAATCTAGCTATCACATTTTGTATCTGAATATCCCATTTGAGATGTTGATCGAAGACTACCCCTAAATATTTTGAATGAGTTACTTTTTCAATCTGCTGACAGTGACAGTTTGAAGAACAGTTACTTGAATGAATGCACAAACCTAAATTGGTGGGTTGTCCAAATTTGTTTGTAGAAAAGGTGATGTAGTTAGTTTTTTGTGTATTCAATGTCAGTATATTAAAATTCATCCAATCTTTTAATAGTAATAGACTGTAATTAGCTTTAACACTTACGCCTTCCCAGGTATTATCCTCAATGAAAAGAACTGTGTCATCAGCATATGAGATAAGTTGGGCGTCTATGTTTTGTGAATGTAGATCGTCAACGTATAGTAAAAATAATATAGGCCCCATAACAGTCCCCTGTGGTACACCAAAATCAAAAGTCAGCTCGTTGCTTAGAACATTATTTATTTTAACTACTTGTGTTCTTTTTGTAAGATAGCTTAATATCCAATCTATTAATGATTTATTTACGTCGAATCAAAAGCTTTGGCTGGATCTAAAAAAACAGCACAAGATTTCAACCCTTTATCTAAAGCCAAGGCGATATATTTACTCAAAAGTGCAATGGCATCATGAGTACTGCGATTCGCTCTAAAACCAAATTGGTTATTTGCCAACAATTTTTTTTCTTCTATTTCAGTAACAAGTCTTATTTTGGCTATTTTTTCAATTATTTTTCCTATATTAGAAATGATAGATATTGGACGATAGTTAGTAATGAGCTCTTTGTTTCCTGCCTTGAAAATAGGAGTTATTATTGCCTTTTTATATATATCAGGAAACAGTCCTGTCTTAAAACTAAGGTTTATTATGTGACAAAGGGGCTTTGTGATATAAGTGCTAATATGTTTGATGCATTCAATTGTTAATCCGTCAAACCCAGGAGATGTTCCTCCACCCATTTTTGCAATAACCAAGGCTATTTCTTCTTCCGTCACTACATCAATGTTTGAACTATTTGTAGTCATATATGTTGCAGTTTGCGTAGTATTTGTACTATTTATTATATTTTTTGCTAAATTACTTCCCACATTTGTATAATATTCGTTATAAATATTTGCAATTTTTTTAGCGTTATTGTTAATATCTAAAACCCCACCCATATGGTTTATTCTTTCCAGATTTGCATTTTGTCTTTTATTCCCAATAGCTAAATTGATTGTTTTTTTTAGCACATCGCCCAACCCCCAACTTGGTGGGCCATATTATTATAGTGCTAGAATTTTTCTATTTCATTAGCACTCGCGCCCATCAGTTTAGCAAGTCAAGTCCGGATGGACAAGACCAGTATCCGGTGGCTACCACGTGGAGATATGATGAGCACAATTGATGTGTATATGATAGTTGCAAAACTGGGCGTCGCCTAATGACGCCGATCAGATGCCTACCCTATCTATAGCCATCCAACCACCATTTTGTTCTCTAGGTCAACTACAATCAACGAAAAAAAGTTCCGGTAAAATTGACTACAAAAAAACCAAAGTGAAAATTCCGATACATTAACACAAAAATCCCTTTAGTGTGAGAGTGACATCTATGATTTGATTGATGGATTTCCAACATTCTTCACCCGTTGAGACGTCAGTTTCAGTAAGATAGATGCAGGGCTGCTATGACAGTTTAAAAGATCTTGAGATGAATGCTGATTAACTACATGATTTACGAATTGTTGTGAGCGTACCAAGAATTTGAAAGGGTGAAGTTCTTCCAACGATGTTGGAAGTTCACCTCCTTCTCCTTCTAGATTTCTAAATTCACGCTATGTTGATTGATGTTGACAATGTATAAGAAATGATGGGATAGAAATTTTCTTAAAGCTGATGTGATTCAATGTCTTGAGTCGGAACTAAGGCTATTTTGGTTACTGGTCTCTTAAAGGTATTTCCTTTTGCTGTTGCTGATACTATTCTAATAAGTACATCCCTTCCTGGGTGTATCTCGGTTTTTCTGCCAAGTGGCCATTTGTACGGAGGAAGTCTCTCGTCCTTGAGTAAACAAAGATCTCCTACCTGGGGTGACTTTTCTTGCTGGAGCCATTTGGGCCTTTGTTGTAGTCGTGCGAGGTACTCCTTGGTCCATTGTGCCAAAATGTTTGAGCAAGTCGTTGGGTAAGCTGCCATCGATCTGGTCTATTAATGTTGACTTCTGATACATCTACTTCAGGTGGTGCCAAAAACATATCTCCGATCAAGAAATAGTCTCGAGTCAAAGCGGTTTCGTCTGTTGGATCCTCAGGAAGCGGACATATTGGTCTGGAATTCAAACATGCTTCTATTTGGATAAGGGCAGTTGCAAGTTCTTCGTATGTCAAATCGGCGTTTCCCAAAATGCGTCGTAAATGTAGTTTAATCGATTTTACTCCTGCTTCCCATAGTCCTCCGAAATGAGGAGCTGCCGGTGGATTAAAGTGCCATGTAATACCTTCGTTGGACAAGTTTTCAGCTACGGCGATGTTTGCCTGTTGTATTTTTTGAATCTCACTGTTGGCTCCGATGAAATTTGTGCCGCAATCGCTATAGATGTGGCTGCATAAGCCTCGTCTACCTATGAAACGTCGAAAGGCTGCTAAGAGAGCTTGCGTCGTCAGATCGCTAACGACTTCAATGTGTATCGCTTTAATGGTTAGGCAAATAAATACGGCAACATAACCTTTCCGAATTTTGCTTCCTCTTCCATTTCGATCCTTCAATTCAAATGGTCCGCAACTGTCAACACCAACATGTGAAAACGGACGAGAAATTGTGACCCGGGATGTAGGTAGATTTCCCATTAATCGAGTGGAAGTCTTCGCTTTAGTTCGAAAGCAAGTTACACACTTATGCACGAAATTCTTTATGGTATCCATCAATAAGCCAAAATCTTCTTCTCAAAAAGCTAACATTAACTGTGTTTGTCCGTGTAACGTAGCCTTATGTATTCGATGCTATAACAATTCCGTGAATTTTCCATTTGTGGGTAAAATGATCGGATGAACTTCGTCGAATGCCAAATTGGAATTTGCGAGGCGTCCGCCAACACGTAAGATTCCATTTCCGTCTAGAAATGGATTCAAATTCCTGATCTTAATAGTCTTGCTAAGTGGGCTTCTTTTTATCAAATGTCGAAGATCTTGTTCAAATTCTTGGCTTTGGGTGTATTTAAGCCAAAATTCAAAAGATTCCTTTAGTTCATGAGATGTCAAATGTCCTCTGTTATTTTCCAACTTTGATGAAAGCTTCCTAAACCGGTAACAGTATGCCGTCACTCTAATCAGTCGGGTCATTGACGAAAACCTGTTGATCAAGTCGTCATTTTCGATAGTGCTGTTCAAACATGTCACTGCATTTTTCCGTTTTTCGAGTTCAGTACCTGGAATAACTTCATGTTTCGGCCAATGGTCTTCAGCATGTTGCAACCATTCTGGACCGTTCCACCATAAAATGCTATCTTGCAACTCCGTAGACTCTACACCTGGAGATGCCAAGTCGGCTGGATTTTGTTGAGAAGACACGTGGCGCCATGGTATATTTCCCGTGTGTTCAAATATTTCCGTCGTTCGATTGGCAACAAACGTAGTCCATCTGGTTGGATGACCATGTAACCAGGAAAGCACTATCTGCGAATCAGTCCACAGCCAACAGTTTACACCAGATAATTTCAACGAACCTTTGACTCTTTTCATCGATTTCGAAAGTAGAACAGCTCCACACAGTTCTAGTCGAGAAATCGTAACGGGTCGTATAGGAGCGACTTTCGTTTTGGACATTACCTAGTCAAGTCATAAATATTGGTACACAGAAAAATCAACGCCAAATGAAAACGAATTAATATTTTTCAAAACTTTTTTTTTCTTTTTATTGGGTTATTCAACAGCTACAAATCTTAGAACAACGTATTGGAAATGACTTCCATTTGCCTTCCAGCACGACTTGAGACGATCTGGTCACTCATCGATCGCGAGACGCACTGCATGCATGGGAAAATTGTCCACTGCACGGACAAAGTCGCAAAGCAAAATTGAATTGGACTTTGAAATTGCAAGTGCACAATTATACGGGCAATAACTGAAGAATACTACTGCCAGTATGATTGTGCATGATTGTATTTTTTGTTTACGCGTCCTGCGAGGTGAGCAGCCTTTAATGTAGGTCATGCGAAATAGCAAATATAAGCAATTTCAGGGGTTTCGATGGAGTTATCTTTCACGAATGGAGTTGATTAACAGACTTGGACACGGTCGGAACAATCGGATTCGAATTAATAAAATTAAGTAATTGATGGTGAATTAAGTTTTTGTTTATAAAGTGGATATCTAAAGTACAACAGTTTTAATAAAAAGTGTTTAATAAATTGTTTGTTTTCTAATCAATTACAACAATTTTATTCAAAAAACAAATCTTACACCTCTTGTTGCCACCTTTTATTAAGCAAAGCTATTACGTCTGGATCTAGGCTTCGAATATATCACGCAAATCTACTTTTTCTAGTTTTGGACTTCGATTATACACCGCAGAAGTATTTTATTTGGATTTGAGATTCGATTATATCACGCAAAGCTACTCGTCTGGTTCCAGACTTCGATTATATCACGCAAAGCTATTCTGTCTGGTTCTGAACTTCGATTATATCACGCAAAGCTACACTGTCTGGTTGTTGGCTTCGATGACATTAAGGGGTTACATACATTACGTAGTTCAAAAAAATTCATTTTTCAAAATGGTTCTCATTCGAAAGTACATACTATCTCTTGAGTGTCTACCCTGAAAATTTCATAGAGAATTCCGCAGTAACCACGAAGTTATAGCGTTGTGTTGCCGACTATTAGATGACTTAAAACTTTAAACGCGTTTTTCTCGAAACAGTGTTTTCAAAATCTGTACCGGAAATATCTCCGTGACTTTGTTGTAATAAAAAGTATAGATAAAGATTAAACTATATTACACAACAATTTTGTTATGATCAAAAATTAAATTTATAGCGTTAATTTTTAGTAACACATTTAAATTGATAAATTAGTTTGAATCACGTTATATTTATGCACAAATTTGATTTAATAAATTAGTCTTGCTTATATTTTATTTATACAGATGTTTGATTCAATTAATTATTCACAAATTTGAGTCGATAGATTAGTTCGTATTATTAACTATTTTTATTTTATTTACAACAGGATATTATGTTTCTAATTCAAATCGTATTATTCAACTGATTTTCTATTTCCGACTGACGTCATATCCATAAAATTTTTTAATTTTCGAAAACAAAAGTTACTAATTCAAAAATTTTCGTTAATAAAAATCAAAGTGATTTTTATCAACAAGTGAATTTATAAATGTGTTGGAGCACCACATACCCCCTCCTAGAGAAGGTTATGAACCTTCTTGGTACATCTATTAATTAAACAAGTTTTGTCCGTGGAGCGAAATGTTTGTGTTTCCGATTTACCGAAAGTCATTTTTTTGTGAATCGTCGCTAGATTGATTTGTTCAGAAGAGCTTTTGTAACATGGTTTAAGCCTATCAATTGACACTGTTGTTGGTTTCTCTTTTACTTTGACTACAAAATATTTTTTGCGTCTTTGAAGCACTTCAAAGGGTCCTTCATAAGGAGTTTGTAAGCCAGTTCGAACTGTATCGGTTCTAATAAAAACATGGCTGCAAGTTTGGAGGTCTTTAAAAATGAAAGGGGTTTCATGATTATGTCTTGAAGGAGGCTGTGGCTTGGTGTTATTAATGCGATCTCGAAGAATTTCGACAAATTCGCTTGCGGATGCATTTTGATTTTGAACGGTTTGATTAACAAAATCATAAGGAAGTCTGATATTTTGACCATAAAGTAGTTCGGCTGGAGTCGCATTAGCATCATCGCGAACTATCGTACGCAAACCAAGAAGGATTAAAGGAAGTCTGTCCGACTAACTGTCATTTGGTTTGCATAATATTGTTTCCTTAAAAACCCTATGCCATCTCTCAAGTATTCCATTAGCTTTTGGGTTGTAAGCTGTCGTTCTACAACGTTTGAAACCAATCATTTTTCCTAATTCAGTAAACAATCGTGACTCGAATTGAGCGCCTTGATCTGTAATGATTGAAACTGGAGCTCCATAACGTGGTATGTACTTTTTGAAAAAAGGATTAGCGACTGTTCTTGCATGAATATCATGAATTGGATATGCTTCTGGCCATCTAGTGAAGCGATCAATGACTGTTATACAGTATTTATAGCCGTTTGAAATTGGAAGAGGACCAACCAGATCGATATGAATAGTATTGAATTTTTCTGAAATTGATTCAAAGTGGCCAAGCGGACTTTTGACATGTCGTGAAACTTTGGCTTTTTGACAAGCAATGCATTCTCTAGTCCAGTTACGGCTGTCTTTATTGATTGAGGGCCAAATAAATTTACTCCTCATTAGTTTTACAGTAGCCTTAATTCCTGGATGAGACAAATCGTGAACTTTACGAAAGACATTGAAGCGTAAATTTGTAGGAATATACGGCCTTAATTGTTGTCTAGATGAGTCGCACCAAAGGGGATTAGCTGTGTTTTCAGTTGAAACAGGAATGAAGTTAAGGCTGGGTATAGTTTTGGCTTTGGTTAACTCAAAATCTGTTGCTTGAGCATTAGCAATTTCTGCATAATCTATGGTTGTAGGAAGATTAAGTATCTCGATTCTTGATAACGTATCAGCAACTATATTGTCTTTTCCAGAAACATGTCGAATATCCGATGTAAATTGGCTGATAAAATCGAGATGTCTTAGTTGTCGAGGTGAAGCTTTTTCCGGATTTTGTTTTAACGCGAAAATTAACGGCTTATGGTCAGTAAACAAGATAAAGTTTCTGCCTTCAAGCATGTATTTAAAATGTTTTATTGATACATAGGCCGCTAATAACTCTCTGTCGTAAGCACTATATTTCCTTTGAGCGGAGGATAGTTTTTTGGAGAAAAAGGCTAAAGGTTTCCAGTCTCCAGAATGTCGCTGTTGAAGTACAGCTCCTATAGCAGTGTCCGATGAATCTACTGCTAAAGATAATGTTGAAAATGACGATAGAAAAACTAGTGTAGTGGCATGAGCCAGTTGTTCTTTGCAACTGTTGAAGGCTTCGATAGAAGTTTTCGACCGCTGAAGTTCTGTCTTGTCATTTTTCTTTTTACTGCCATTAGTGAAGCTGTCCAATGTAGATTGTGCTTCAGCAGCGTGTGGAATGAAACGTCGATAAAAGTTGAGCATCCCAAGAAAACGCCCAATATCTTTAACTGTAGTTGGTCGAGGATAATTTAAAATAGCTTCAACTCGAGAAGCGATTGGTTTGAATCCAAATTCGTCAATCGTATGACCAAGGAAATCAACCGATGATTTAAGGAATGAGCATTTATTTTGATTAATTATCAAGTTATGTGAGTTTAGTCGCTCGAATAACATATCTAAATGTTTTAGATGTTCACTTTCTAACTTTGAAGCGATTAGGATTTCGTCAATATAGACGAAACAGAAATCAAAATCCTTCAAAATGGAAAAGATAAAGCGTTGGAAAGTTTGCGCTGCATTACGCAATCCAAAAGTCATTCTCATAAATTCGTATAACCCAAAAGGTGTTGTAATCGCTGTTTTTGGGATGTCCTCTTCTCGGATGGGTATCTGGTGATACGCTTTTTCAAGATCAATAGTTGAAAAAACTTTACATCCTTCTAATTGTTGGCTAAAGTCTTGAATGTGAGGGATTGGATAGGTATCAGGTGTGGTTATCGCATTAAGAGCTCGATAATCTCCACAAGGTCTCCAAGTACCATCACTTTTCTTAACCATATGCAGAGGTGATGCCCATGGGCTATCAGAAGGTCTGCAAATACCGCGTTCAATCATTCGATCAAACTCGGCTCGAGCAATTTTTAACTTAATTGGATCTAGACGACGTGGTCTAGCAAAAACGGGGCGATCTTCAGTAACGATAAAATGTTGTACTGTGCTCAATTTTAAGTTACTGTAGTTTAAAGATCGACGAACGTTTTCATATTTTGATAAAATTTGCTCAACTTTAGTATTTAAAATTGAGGTCGATAAAACAGCTAGGGAAGAAGATGGTCCCTTGACTAAAGTGCCGGTTGTAGAGATAATTCGCGAAAGTGGGTCAATGAGACATTTTTGACGAATATCTACAATTAAACCATGGAATTTAAGAAAGTCCGCACCAAGGATAGGTTTTTCGACGTCAGCTATAATGAATTTCCATCTAAAAACTCTTCGTAACTGAAGGGAAATTTCAATTTCTTTGAACCCATAAGTTTTAATGTTGGTTGAATTAGCCGCTGTTAATACTAATGAGTTGTCACAAGTTAAATCAGCAAACGCTGTGACTGGAAGGGCTGAAATGTCAGCACCGGTATCGATAAGAAAACTAAAATTCGATAATTTGTCAAATATAAATAGACGACTTGAAGTAGTTAAATTGTCGGTTGTCGTCATTACCGACAATTTACTTAGTTTTTGTTGACTTAAAGGAACATGGTTGTCGACATTTAGTCGCTTTAACACCAAACTTTTGATAATAATAACATAAATCGGTATTATCACGAGATTTACTTCGTGATCGCGAACGATTCCTAAAATATGAACGACTTTGTCTGGCAAAATGGTTTTGCCTTTCAAACAAAGTTTCAATTTGTTTAGTCAATAATGACATTTGATGAAGGATTGTGTTCTCGAATGCTAAACGATCAGTTCCTCTATTGTTGTCATTAGAATGTGATACGCCTGAAACATTGAAAGAGAAACCAAGAGATTTTTCAAAAACACGATCTGCCAGAATACTTAATTCATTCAATGGCACATTTGCAACAGCTAAAATTGATTGTACACTTTGAGGAAGTTTAGTCAACCAAAGTTTCTTTAAAAGAGAATCACCAACTGAATTTCCAGCTAGTGATTTCATTTTAGCTAATAAAGTAGATGGTTTATCATCACCAATATCAAGACCATTTAATAATTTATGAAGTTTATGATCTTCAGATTCACCAAATCTAGCGATGATCGTTGCCTTTAAATCGGAATAAGGTGTTTCAGAAGAAGTATTTGCGATGATATCCAAAACCTTGTCACATTCATCTTGGGTCAACATGCTTATCGTGTGAGTAAATTTCGTAGTTTCTGACGATATGCCTGCTGACCTGAACTGAATTTCCAAGGCATTGAACCATGCCACTGGATTTCTTTTCCAAAAAGATATTTTTTGTACAGCAACAGATGACATATGAAAATCAATCCTTGAAATGGATTTGGTGTGTACAAATCAGGAAAAGGTGGAGTATGTGGCGTTAACCCATCACTATTTTCCATAGTGTTAAATTTTTTCGAAAAATTAAAGCTTTCGCGACAAAAAGAAAATCAAGTTGACCTCACGGTACAATTTATAAGTAGAAAATATCAATAATAATTAAAGATAAAATAATAAGGTAAAAACTACATATCTGTGATATTTGATAATAGTTCGATGGATTCAATTGTAGATGCGTTTATGCAACAATATCTTCATTCATTCGATGAGTTTTCTGTTGAGTTACTGATGATTTAGCTGGTGATGATGTTGTCCTATTGAAGTTGATGTTGTTGTTGAAGCGGCTGCTTACTATCGCAATTCATACAATGCCATGTCACTGAATTATTCTCTAGTTCACATACTTGACAAATCCACCAGCGATTCAGACTCGGATTCGATGAATACCAATTTGCTGTAAATGTTAATGCTATTTCGTTGATACAGTTATTGCTCTGTTGTTCGCCAATAATATGATTATTGGTTTGCTTGACGGGGTCACCAATTTGTTGAGATAAATAGTATAGATAAAGATTAAACTATATTACACAACAATTTTGTTATAATCAAAAATTAAATTTATAGCGTTAATTTTTAGTAACACATTTAAATTGATAAATTAGTTTGAATCACGTTATATTTATGCACAAATTTGATTTAATAAATTAGTCTTGCTTATATTTTATTTATACACATGTTTGATTCAATTAATTATTCACAAATTTGATTCGATAGATGACGTCATATCCATAAAATTTTTTAATTTTCGAAAACAAAAGTTACTAATTCCAAAATTCTCGTTAATAAAAATCAAAGTGATTTTTATCAACAAGTGAATTTATATATGTGTTGGAGCACCACAACTTCAGGACCAATCGGAACCTTGTTTTGCACAGTTGAGCTCCACACTATAATCTAGCACTAATCGGGTCGTATTTTCGATAACTGGCATAGTTTTTCTTAACGTAAGTGCTGAAAAGTTTTGAAGTCTAAATGTCATCTTTTTTTATTCCAGAGACTGCCATGATCCGAAAATATGTAATTTTTAAATTCCGGCCCGATAAGTACTAATTGTATCTATCTACTTTAAGAAAAATGTTATGGTTTCTTTTTTATTTTTGGATAAAAATGGTGGACGCATGTCTGGTACCGCAAACGGTGTCAACAAAAACACGTCCCAAGAAAACGACTGTAACTTTTTTACTGTTTGAATTTTGTCAACCAAATTTTCACACAATATAGACTAAATGTCATACTTTGAAGGGTATATCATGATTCTTCACTAAAATTCATTTTTATCAATCAATCGATATACTCTTGACCCCCTATAGAGGCATAAGACATAGGAACCGTATCTTGAACGCTTATCGTGAGCGTACCGACATAAGCCATGAGCTCACGGTTATCATTAGCAACACGGATTGTTTTTGTGACGACAATCATTAACGACCCTGAAGGTAGCAGTTTATACCAAATACAAGTTTGGCATTCAAACTGCTGGATGCGAGACCTGTCTAAATCTCTGCCAGTTTGTTGGTTATGCCACCAGGTTGGAAAACGCAGCTCCACGTTGAGCTCTGCTCTGCATAAGAAAGTGGCAGTTCTATTCCACAAGGCACGAGGATACCGAAGGCCTGACGAACTTTATTTACATGAGCCTCAATATCCTTTTCGGCTCCGCCGTCCATGCTGACAATGCTTCCGAGATAATAAAAATTATTTGCACCTCTTCCACATCTTGTACGTTAAGAACAATCCGCGTACTTGTGTTCGAACCCATGTGTCCCTCTTCTTTGCATTTAGGATGCAACGAGCGAGCATTTGAGCGTTCCGAACAGTAATGTGCAAACAAACATATGTCATCAGCACAATCAAGGTGACTTAAAATGTTAAATAGTTTCCATTGAAGATTTTTATCTTGCAGTGCAGCTTTCAAGATGTCATTTATTACCACTAGAAACAGAGTTGGTGATGATATGCAGCCTTGTCTGACAGCCGTTCGCTTAGAAAAGTTCTCGGACAGGTCTCCTGTATGTAAGACGCGACACCTTGCATCTTCGTAGGATTCTTTAATCATAGCTATGATCTTATCTGAAATACCTCTCCTACGCCAAGCGTTTCATATGTAAGCTCGCTTAACGCCTTCTCGAAGTCCACAAATATGAGATGTAGTGGCGAACCCATTTCGGGAGACTGCTCAAATATTATCCGTAGGGTATTGTTGTGATCGGTAGAAGACGACCCTTTACGGAATCCAGCCTGATAAACTTCGAGAGTGCTCTCCACGATAGCACTAATCCTATTGAAAATTATCTTAGCCATGAATTAAGATTTGGCAGTAAGTAGACATATGCCACGCTAATTGCCACAATTCCGAAGTTCGCCCTTCTTCGGAATTTTCACAATGACGCCCTCTTTCCATTCAGTCGGATATCGTCCTTCATTCCTCACTTCAGTAAAGGTTGGGAGGAGTATATTGGTTGTTATTTCCGGATCCGCTTTGAGGAGTCCGGGTGGAATTCCTTCTATACCTTGGACTTTCCTTCCCGCCATTGACCAAATGGCGGAAACTAATAGTCCCTAATAGAGAATTTTTGCGGTTGGATGTTTGGTAATTGTTCTGTTTCTGGAATATTTTCCTCTGACAAGATGTGTAAAATATCAGAGAAGGAGAAATCCTGAAATAACTTTTCTCGTGGAATGGTGGTGTACTGTTAAGCTTGCACTTCATTTGAAAAATTTGTTTCCCCTTCCCTCGTCATTCAATGTTCGAACGTTCCAGAAGCCAATGATTGTCCATTTCCGAATCTCAAAAGTCGTTACCGTAGAATTAGTTCGTATCCGAGACGCTGTACCCATCTTCGTATCAGTTAGGCTTCAAGGGGTTTACTGACTTGACCGTTTTCCATACAAAATGCGGTATCATTTTCTCGGGACGGCTTGACTGATTTTAATAATTTTTCGTAAATTTATTACTTTGAGGAAACTGATGCTGATGTAGCAAAGGAATTTTAAAAATATTCAAAATTAAGTCATTTATAAGCTGTGAAAGTTTCAAATTTTTTGATATTGTAATGCAAAAAAAAATACATTCATATTTATAATCAACTATTTGACTACTATTTTTTCCCCAGTAATGTCGTTAGCTAGTACTATTACCTATCGACCGAAAAAAAATCATGCTGATTACTGTTATCATTTTCGAGAAAAATGTACCGATGTGGATAAAAATTTGAAAATAACAACTTTTCAGCAGAGCAAAAAAAACTAACAGAGTACTAGTATGACCGACCACATCGACCTTCTTCGCTTTGAATTAATTTTTTGAGCACTTCTACTCATCAGGAAAATCTGCGGTTTGTTCTATTATGTGTTAAATTGAATGAAGAATGATAATCAGCCCAAAAAAAATCGATTGTTTTTCATATTCAAGTCAGTAACCCCCTTCAGATCACGAGTAATATGACCATCATCCAATGAGTGTCCATTTGACATTTTTACGGCAGGCAGGATTGGATGTGGGTGAGTTCTACTGCCCCCATTCCATAGGGTGATCGTTAGCTCAGGTGCTCCAAAAGATAGTTACATGAATTGCAAAAACCTCATTCTACAACGGGGAGACAATTTTGTGCACGAATAAAATTCTTAAACATAACCGTAGCCAATGTATGCAACCCCTTAAACTAAACCGAAAGCTACTTTTCTGGGTGTGGGCTTCGATTATATCAAGCAAAGCTCCTTTTTATGGTTCTCGGCTTCGATTATATTGCCCAAAGCTACTTCGTTTGGTTCTAGGCTTCGATTATAGCACTCAAAGCTACTTTGGCTGGTTCTGGAGTTTGATTTATCACCCAAAGCTACTGTATTTGGTTCTGGACCATGATGGTTACTATTTTTTTTTGATTATTCAAAGGCTATCAAGAATATAAGACAATCCTGTGAAAAAAAAATTTACCACATTTTTCGCTGTTGACATAGAATGAGAGCGAAAAGCTTTCCGAATGCTTTCAGCCGCCAATTGATTTATAATTAGGATGAAAATTTGCGGATATGTTCTTATGGTTGAAAAGAAAAATATCCAAGAAGGATTTTTATTATTATTTCATAATTTTACATTAAAAGGAACTTGTTTCGTTTTATTGATTTCATTAACAATTTTTGATAAATTGCGGGGAATATTTGAGCCATTCACTGCACAAATCGATTAACTCCACTTTTCGAAATATCTTAAATTTAAGAGTCAAAGCACTTGTTATACGACGGGGGTGTGGTGTCGTCACGCTTGGAAGGAGTCACTTAAGCTTCCGTGTCCTTCGGTTGTTGTTGTATAGGAGCTAATAAAACACTGATTCTAGTTTTATTAACACTAGGTGATTTTCCAGTCACCGTATTACTTTTATTAAATTCAAATATAACAAAGACGATTTTAATTCCGAACTTAGTGAATTGTTTAATTAACTTTTACTTATTAACTGCTCTTAGCGAACTGCCTGAAGGGCTTATAACGAACTGGTTAGTATTCAACTTGTTTACTACTCTTAGCGAACTGCCTGAAGGGCTTATAACGAACTGCTTAGTATTCAACTTGTTTACTACTCTTAGCGAACTGCCTGAAGGGCTTATAGGGAACTGCCTGGTATTGACTCGTTTACTTATCTTTTCGAACTGCCTCGAGGTCAGGTTGTCCTGACCTATTTATACAATGCCGTTCTCCTGCTCGCCAGACGCTGACGTTGCAGTATACTTTCCCGTCGGAAAGTATCCTCCATGAATTAAAGAAAGGTCAGCAGTTAATCAAGTGTTTCTGGGAAACAGAATATCTTGAATAGTTATAAAAAATATAGGTGTCGTGCTTGCAACAATAATCCACTATAATATTAGTGTCAAATTATTTACTGCAAACATGTGACTCCTTTAGTGTCGAAAAGTCACGTGTTCGTCCACAAGCCAATTCCATAAGTCTCGTCTTCTCGTAATCTGATCCTACCTTTTCCCAGCACCGAAATGTTATTAGATCAGGTGTCCTAATAACTCGGGATCGAATATCTTAGCATGGGCACATTAAGTGTGTGGTAGATTCCAGGCTTACGAGATCGAGTAGTTCAGTTCGGCTGCTAGGTTGGTGGTTGCGATATTGGGTACGAACTGCACGTGGTTGTAGTATTCGACGATGGGTAGAAAAGAAGAGTTTTAGGCGATTAATTAGGGCTGAGTAAGTTACGTGGTAATAGATCGTGAAGCGATTTATTACATTCCATCCCCCTAATGAGAAGAAAATACGTACACCGTAGTATTTTCTGGGGTTGGATATTGTGTTAATTTTTGAACTCGGAGCGTCAAGCGAGGAGGGAATCGGTTCACAATAGTTTTACATTGTTTGGCAGTGTTTTCTTATTTTTTGGAATGTGCCTTACATAGGTTGGCACATTTTACAAAATTCTTAAGGGTAAGTAGTGTAATTTGCATGCTTGAAAACTTATTTGTTTTATATGATTGATTAGTCATCGCTTAGAAAGTACAATGTATTTCCTATATTGTAATATATTCTAGATTTTGGGATGTGTCTTACATTATTTGGCACATCTTACAAATTGAAATTGGCATGCATGAAAATTTATATTTTAGCTTATGTAATCTATTTGTCATCGCTTAAAAGGAGCAATGCATAGTATTTTTTGCTTATGAGTTATAATGTATAATATAGGATTTTAATAGATTTTAGTTAAGTATGTTAATGTATAATATAAGATAGTAATAGTACATGATTATTTGATTGTAAGATATTAATTGCTAGTATACAGTGGATTGCAATATAATTATTTCTTGGTTATTCAATGTTGTATCTTATTAATATTACTAACGGTAATTGGTTATGGTTACTTATGCTTCTATTACGCGGGTTAGATATATTGGTTTACCCGGTATTTCTGTGCTTGTTTCGACTACAGATGTACTCGGTTCGGAATTTGGCGCTGCGCGGGCTTAATTTTTCTTTAAGCAGCGGTTAATGAACTTTTCGCGGAAACGTATTATCATAATGAGTACGATTAGGTAGATGACGGAATAATGATGCACGTCATGCGGGTTAATATTAGAGAACTTAAAGGTTTCTTCCTTTCGTTTTTGTGTTTTTACCTGTGCGCTGAGTTTTTCTAGAGCCTTTGTGTCATAGTGGCTGATTGATAGGGTTTTCGAGAGTGGGGTAGCGGGGTCTCTTTTCATCAAATTACTAAGTTGCTTAGTTAAGTTAATCATGGGAGAATAATCTTCGTTTAATGTCGAACTATCAGTGGAAGTCGAATAGAGTTTCAATCCTTCGCTTCTGATGTGGCATTTATTCTCTATGTTGATTATTCCGTTCCCAGAAAGGATTTCGGTTTGTAAGCGGTGGTCGCAGACTATGTCGACTTGCGTTGGGGAATCTAGAGAGAAGAGCCACGTGTTAGGCTCGGTTAACTGCAACCATAATTTTGTAGGGTGCAATGTTTTGAATTTGCAACTAAGTGGCACTATGTTCGAATGCTTTAATTACTCTACCTCGCAGACACTGTTTCCGGAGTAGGTATTGTAGACAGGGAAACGTAGCTGGCATAGGTATTTCTTACCTAGGGTTCTCTGGCAGTGATGGAAATCATGAGTTTCCATCTGAACGTATTGGTCGCGATTTATGTCTTTGGCGATATATTCAGAGGAAGGTTCGATATAGACGAAACTGTTTTGATTTTTAAAAGGGAAAGGGGTTAGTTTATACAGCTGAAACGGGGTACTGTGGGGTAGCGGTATCTTTGTTTCGATGATAATTGAGAGTTGAAAGGTTTATTCAACAAATGGTTTAAGGTTATTGTTGTGTACTCTTTTTAATTTGTTGCCGATTTTTATTGATGTATTCTCGGGGGAATTAATTTTGACGACCTCGTAGGGTCCTGACCATAAGGGGGAGAACTTGTTTGCTCTCACTTGATTTTTGAGGAGCACTTTGTCACCTAGCACTAGAGCTTTTTCCGAAGTGCCTCTGTCGTAGTGAGTTTTTGCCGAGTTCTTATTCTGTATAAGATTTTTCCGAGCAATACTGTGGCTCTGCTGAAGTCGGGCTTTGAGTTCGTTGTAATAATTGTCGTAATTATACAACGTCTCGGGTTCTCTTTTCAGGGCACTAGGAATTTTAGCTTCGAATCCATATAGGAGTTCGTGAGGCGTAAATTTCGTGCTGCTATGGCTTGAGCTATTGTATACGAACATTGCGTATGGAATCCAGGTATCCCAGGTCAGGGGGTCCTGTTTCACGTAATGCCGTAGATATTCGGCGAGAGTACGATGGCTTCGTTCAAGTGCGCCGTTAGATTGAGGGTGATAGGGAGTAGTCTGTAGCTTGTGTATTTTTAATAGCTTACAGATGCTACTGAAGATGGAGCTCAAGAAGTTACTTCCTTGGTCAGTAAGGATAGATTCGGGGATACCATGCTTGCATATTATGCAGGTAACCAGTTTTTGGGCCACTGTATTGGCTTCGGCTTTGGGTATGGGGATAGCTTCTGAGAACTTAGTAAGGTCATCTTGGAAGGTTAAGATGTATCGATTGTTCTCGTAGCTAATGGGTAGAGGTCCTACTATATCCAAGTAGACTCGCTCAAAGGGTCGAGTACTTGTTGTAGTAATCTTCATAGGAACTCTCTTTACTCGTGCAACCTTGTTGGACTGGCACGAAGGGCATTTTTTTATGTAGTCCTTGATCTCTTGTGTCATATTGGGTCAATAATAGGACTGCTTGATTTTGCTTATTGTTCGGTTTTCTCCTTGGTGACCACCTGAGGGAGAGTCATGGCATTCCCGTAAAATTTGTTGAGGGTCACTCAATTCAATCCTTTTGTTAATATATATTACGGGTTCTATCCCGGAGGTATTAAACACTTTCGAACAAAAGGAGCTTGAAACAAAGAAAGTTGGCGTGAGAGTTTTGAGAAACAGAGATGTGTGCGGTAGACTCTTTCTGTTTTTCCGCTTGTTGCTTTATTTGGACGAGAGTGTGTTTCAGGGTCTCTTTGTCCATCTCGGTTCCGTTTAGGAAGTTGACTTTGAAAATTGAACAAGTTCGTTTGCCTAAGACTACAGTATCTTTGGCTCCGTTAGGGAGTTGTTCGAAATTTGGGAGAAGCTTCTGTAGCTTTTTGTTTATTGAACCACCGATGCAAATAAAAAATTGGGTGGTGACATTCTTTTGTTCGAGCAGGCAAGTGTTCTTCACGAGAACAGCTTGAGGTTGATTGGAACCGATATTAGTGGGGTTAGGATTTTCGGGAGATTGTGGTTGATCTGAATTTGTCATTTGTTTTTGTTGACTTCGAGTAACGACTTGGACCTCGTTCTTTGACGGTGTCCTCGAGAATGATGCGACTAAGGGCATCGGCATTCTGGTTTTGAGTACCAGGTTTATAGACAATTTTATAGTCGTACTCTTCAAGCTTGATCCTCCATCGCATAAGTCGGGACGAGGGATCCTTGAGATTCATGAGCCAGGTGAGAGGCTTATGATCAGTGACTATTGAGAATTTGCGACCATATATGTAGGGTCTGAACTGTTGTGTTGCGTAAATGATACCCAACAGTTCTTTCTCGATAGTCGAATATTTACGCTCCGCAGGATTCAAGGTGCGGCTAGCGTAGCAAATGGGAAGATCTTCACCAATCTTGCCTTGCGAGAGGATGGCTCCAACGGCTACGTCAGAGGCATCTGTGGTGACCACAAATTCTCTCTCGAAGTAAGGGGGCCGTAATTAGCTTGCCTTTCAGTTTGTGGAATGCTTCATCACAAAAGGCGTCCCATTTCCACTTGACGTCTTTCTTCAAAAGAGTCGTCAGTGGTTTGGCAATTTCTGCTAACTTAGGTATGAACCTACGGTAGTATCCCACGAAACCCAGGAAGGCTTTGATGTCCTTCTCTTTTTTTGGTACTGGGTAATTCTCTACTGCTTCCATCTTGGATGGATCGGGTGACACTCCGTTCTCGCTTACCAAGTGCCCTAAATACTGGATTTGCTTGTTTAGGAAGTGGCATTTGTCTGGTTGCAGCTTCAGACAATGCTGACGAAGTCGATCGAAGATTTTTCTTATCTTCTTGCTATGATCGGCTAGGTCATAACCGTGGACGACTATATCGTCCATGTAAACGAAGCATTCGATGCCTTGGATGCCGACCAGGACGGAGTCCATCAGTCGTTGGAATGTAGCGGGGGCTCGTTTGAGTCCAAAAGGCATTCTGTTGTACTCGTAATGTCCAAAAGGAGTACTGAAGGCTGTTTTCTGCTTATCTTCCTTGGACATGGGGATTTGGGGAAATCCACTCGCTAGGTCCAAGGTGCTAAAATATTTTGCCTTTCCTAGTTGATCTAGGATGTCGGTAATATTTGGTAGTGGATAAGCGTCGCCGACTGTTATGTCGTTAATACGACGAAAGTCAATGACCATGCGCCATTGCTTGTTGCCTTCTGAGTCCGGTTTCTTCGGGACCAGTATGAGTGGAGAATTCCACGGGCTTTTGCTAGGGCTAATTATCCCTTCTTCTGTCAGTTTCTCGATCTGACGGTTTATTTCGCCTCGTTGGGCGTACGGTTTAACGTTGATAACCGTTTTATCGGACACCGTAGGGATGTCGTGACTGACTGCGTTAGTGCAAGTCAGATGGCCGCCAGACAGATAGAATATGTCATTATATTCTCGGCCCAGCTTCGAGATAGAGTTTTTCTCTTCTCGATTGCAGTGCTCTATCTTGACCTGGGCCTCTAATTTCTTCAGGCGATCGTTCACGGGATCCTCGTCAGGATTCAAATGTAGAACGTCGTAGTCCTGTAAATAAAAAAGTGTAGGGGCCAGCTCGGATTCGGGTATTCGTACCTCGAATTCGTTGGTGTTGAGGATAGGAAGTTTGGTTAAGCCTGACGGATCGGACTTAACCATGGTTTCGAATCACCTTTCATTCGACGATCATTGGGGCATTCCGTCTTGTGCGGAATTTCGCTCCCAATGTTGTGACACGAAATCTGGCCGTATTATCATCATCAGAACATTCGCAAAATCTAAACATTGCTCGATAAGAAAAATTACTACGAGTCATAATCGTATGGGAAATCCATATCATGTTCGGTAAGGCAGAAATGACCTACCTGAACCGAACATGATCCCAATAAAGAAAAATTTCAATGTCGAGCTGCTTATCATTTATTGCGATCAAGCATAGTGATATGTAGATATATCAATGCAAGCGCATACGAGTAATACGTATGTCAGTATGTAAGATACGCGGCCGGCATATGAATTGTTAGCCATGCAAATGCATGTGAGAAATAGGTATATCGGATTGCAGATATGCACAATTATGCGACCCGCATATGATTACGATTATAACTCAGTGAAATGCACCGAGCAATGTTTTTGAGTAATTAAAAAAAAAAATACTATAGAAAATTACTATGCGAAGAAAGGTGTGAAGAAAAAAAGTGCTGATTCGATGTTACTGCACTATATGGTGCTTTCTTGTGGGCAATGAGAAAGAAATATTATTAAACAAAAATAAAGAAAATTTAATTGGAACACTTGAGGTCATACGACCGAAAGTATTGACCAATTTTAAAATTAAGTATCGTTGACAATGCAGTTATCGGTAAATAAGAAAATTAATACATAGAACTAAGAAATTTTGTATAAATAACGAGCCCGACTTAGGCTCGACGTCTGTCTATTTTACTTTATTATTTTAATAATAAAGTATTGTGATCGACTTGGGAAAAAAAAAAAATTTGCTACCCTGAAATTTTTTTTTTTCGCGTTTCATGACTAAAATAGCCTAAAAATGCAAAAAAAAAAAATCCGTCTGTCTGTACGCCGTCCGCCGTACGCCGTACGCCGTACGCCGACGTGTACGCTCAGCGCACATTAACTCCCAAACCCTTCAAGATAGAAAGTTCATTTTTGGAGGGATTGTAGGTAGTTGCGGATCTCAGGCGGATACCCATTTTCGGGGGTGTACGGGTTCAGGGAGAGGCAGGGGGAGCGCTTAAACCGAAAAATACGAATTCAAATATCTCAACCATGGTTACAGCTAGGAAACTAAAAATCAACACACATATAGAAGAGTTTGTGGGACAACTTTTAAAAATAATTTAATTTTTTTATCCATTGGGGTGCGAAAAGGGGGGGCTAAGAGCCAATTGGCGGCCGAATTTTTTTTTCAAATGATTATATCTTCGAAATTACTACCCATAAAAAATTGATATTTTGAGACAATTAAGATGGCATCAAGATCTACTAGAATCAGTTTAGATAGAAGCTAATTCTTGTAAGGGGGAGGGTCAGGGGGGGTGCAAGGAAAAACACTTAAAAATAATTATCTCGACTGTCTCTTAAGCTATGTAATTGAAACTTGAAACGAATACTAAGCTTTACTAGTGACATATGAAAAAAATATAATATATGGACATAAAAGTAGTGGGGGGAAATGGGGAGCATTTAAAAAATGGCGCACTTTCCAAAACTACAAATCACCAAATCTCAAAATTGAGTACACATATCAAATTGAAAATTTGTCAGATTGTAGAGCTATATAGTTTTTAATTTTGGTAAAAAATTTAAGTTGGGGGGTGTAAGGGGAGGGAGGTGGGAAGCGAAAATGTTGAAAATTTTGAGTGATTTTTTTATGGCTCTGGTAAAAGATATAAAGTTTGAATTTTGCACGTCGACACATCTATTTAATTTTCATGGAAAAAAAATAATAATTTGTTCCAAAATTGTTATGCACCGAAGTGGGGGTCTAACGTGCACAAAGTGTTTCATGTGCAATGAAAAAAACACATAAACTCAAAATTTTTGAATGAAATTTTTAGGTAGAAACTTGAAAATTTGCGAAATGCATTTAAAAAAAATCTCCAAGAGTTTAAAATATTAACTGGTCGAATATCTTTAAAACTTCTACCCCCTCCCATACAAAAATTTTTTTTCGACCATTTCTAAGAAATCAATTATCACTTAACTATTAAATGCTATCAATTTGAAATTTTGCACAAGAACTTAAAAAAATAGTTGAAATAAAATTACGTTAAAAGTTTTGAGATAGCACTTGCCCTTTTACCCCCTCCCACACAAAAGTATGATTTCGACCAATTTCATTAAATCAACTAATAACTAACAAATTAAAAGCTACAAACTTGAAATTTTGTACAAGCACCTCACAAAAAAAAAGAAATAAAACTGCATCACAAATTTTACGATTCCCCTACCTCCTCTACCCCCTCCCATACAAATGTTTGGTTTCGTGAATTTAAAATTCACCGAATCCAATGAAAATTCTATGCAATTTCGTCTATGAAACTGACATTCTATACAAAGAATATTGGATTTGGTTCAAGCAATCAATTAAGAAACTATTAACATCCACCCACCCTTACTATCACCCTCCCCCCTCCCTTCATGAAAACTCAAACTTGCATAAATAAACCAATGAAATATGGAGCTTTTGAACTTTTCCGGAAAGTGTTAAATTGAGAACTGCCCTGCCCAAGAAGCTCCTTCACTTAGTCTTCCCTAACCACTCTAACCTGCATATTGACTTTCTACGCATGCGCATTTTGTCCCAAAAATAATAAAGTTTCGCCCGACTTGTTGGCAGTTTATTTGTAAAAGAACCGACTAGCCTACCGAGAGCTGGCATCGATTGAGTATAGTTAAAACAAAAAAAAAAGGAAGACTACAAATAAAAAAAGTATAAAGTGATTTCTCAAAAGTTTTTTCATTCAAGTTAAAAAGTGATTTCTCAAAAGTTTTTTCATTCAAGTTAAAATGGAGTTAGAAAAGGTAAACAACTTAACCTCTGTTTTCAGGAAACTCTAGCCCTTCTTCGGCCTTGTGGCTGTGTGGATGACGGGCTCTATTGAGCCGACTGGCTAGGTCCAAAACAAGAATAGTAATATCAGGAAATTCTAGCCCTTCTTCGGCCTTGTGGCTGTGTGGATGACTGGCTCTATTGAGCCGACTGGCTAGGTCCAAAACAAGAATAGTAATATCAGGAGATTCTAGCCCTTCTCCGGCCTTGTGGCTGTGTGAATGACTGGCTCTATTGAGCCGACTGGCTGGGCCCTGCACCACCGTATAGTTAAAGATGTTGCGCGGATTCACGTAACACCTGCTAAATAGGTCCGCGGTTGGGCTACGGCAAAAGCCCAACTCGCCACTTTTCAATGCCTGAGGATTTACATTGGGTAAATTCTCAGTGCATTCTATATCTCCTTGTATCACAACTGTGAATTGTTTCTAATTTTTCTCTGTAAAAGTAACCAAGAAAGAATTCCTAATATAGGAAATTCCTAATAATTAGAGTTATGGGTTTACATTGGGTAAACCCATAACCTAATTTTCTTGTTGTTACAATTGGCGCAGTCGGTATGCGAACCTCACGCATAACTTGCCGCCAAGCCACAACTTCGAATGTTTTCAAGCATTCTGGCGCAGTCATTTTTTTTTATTTTTGAGCTTTTCACACTGCTCGTGTTGCGGGTACAACAAACTATGTTGTACCTTTAACAAAAAAAAAAATTTTTTTCTTCTTCTTCTGCTCGTGTTGCGGGTACAACAAACTATGTTGTACCTTTAACAAAAAAAATTTTTTTTTAGTGAAGTGAAAATTTATTTTGTTTTTCTTCTTATAGAATAAAAATTTAACGCTAAAGGAAGCGCTGGAAGCAGATGCGGCGAGTGGGCCGAAGCCTCTCACAGTGCAGGTATACAAAAGGAGAACCAAAACAATACGACCAGCAGCTCAGGTTCAAAAAGTATTTCCGGTCCTGCCCAAACGGAAACGAAGAGGGGGCCAACGGGCAAGACTCAGGCGGGAAAGGAAGAAAATTCACCGCCTAATAGACTGCGCAAAATCTAACAACGAACGGCAACAGTTAAGAGCCAAATTAGGCGAAGTGAAGGAGAACGACATAACAGAGCAGAGAATGCGGAACCCATTCTACCAGGCGGACTCGGAGGAAGTTACTGAAGAGGATTTATATCACAAAAGGGTGTTCATTAAAACCTTAATGAACGAATTCGAAACCGAGTGGAACCAATGGCACCTACAATTTAGAAGACAGCCTTCTTAGAGTTTAAGTGGTACAATGTAGTTAGATATATATATACATACATAAATTTTTTTTTAAATAAAAATAAAACATTCATATAACAAAAAAAAAAAAATTTTTTTTTTATCAAAGTAACTGCAGATGGCATTACTGAGACCAAGCTATTGCACAAGAACAACAGCGGTTGACCTCGAATACACGATTCGTTATCGGTGATGAACACTGATAACACCTGTAGAAACGAATTCACCAGAGAAGAAATTAAAGAATTCCTAAAATCTCAACAGGAACTTCTACATAAAGATGAGAAAATAGATGAACTCGAAAAATTCATCGCATTAAACGAGAAGAATTGGATCTTCATAGCAGATAGACTGCATGAAGAGATATTAAAAAGAGATCCGAGTAACGACTCAATCTCAGGGGAAAGTGCCGAGGCGGTCGATGAAATATTGACAGAGGCATTGGTTGTGATTAAGAATCACGAAAAAACACTAGAGAAACAACTAGATGATAGCGAAAAAAGGCAATATCATTTAAAAAAACTAGTTGACTCCCTAAAAAACCAACTTGAGTCTGCTGAGATTACTAACAACGAGTTAGAGGAGCAGCTCAAGGAAAACAAAAAATCCAAAATTAAAACTTTGGGATTTTCCAGAAGCATTCCAGAAAAGGAAATGCAACGGGAAATCCCATCAAGCTCAAAGGAAGCCAGGAAACTAATTTTGGATGCCAACCGACAAATAAATATCATTGACGATAAACTTAGGACAAGTATCGACTTGTTAAGAACAAGAACAAGTACTTATCTTCGGAGTCAATCAGTTACAGAGCAAACTGATTCGGTTCCTGGATCTTCGACCAAAAATCCAGATACAACGAATAAACAAACCTCAAATATGTCGACCGATAAATTAAATACCAGTATGACGTCATCGTCACTCAAGGAAATCTTTGCAATAATTTCAAAGATTCCAACATTTACTGGCGAAATGGGTCGAAATGTGAACATCGAGCTAGAAAAATTCTTGGCACTATCAAAAGCCGCATATGGTACCCTATCGGAGGATGAGCAGAAAGCCTTCCTCAATATTTTTCCGAAAATGGCAGTAAGCGGAGACGCCTATCAAACACTACGGAACCAGAATTTTGAAAAATTTTCAGACATTGAGGCAAAACTAAAGCAGTTATATCTACCAATGAAAGATTTAACCATACTCTACGAAGAGTTGCGCAACATCAAACAGCTCAATGGAGAAAACATTCTACAGTATGCCGCTAAACTTCAACGCAATTTAGCAGACTGTAAGGCTGTTATCGGGATAAAATATCCTGAAAATCCTACTGCTCTATTGATGGAGTATGAAAAAAACGCCATGTTGGTGTTTAAAACGGGAATAATTAGCCAGTCTTTGAAGAGGTATTCCTTAACTTTAAAGGAAACCTCATTAAAAGAAATAACACAGAAAGTCTGTGAAATGGAGCGTTTGGAAAATACAACAAGCGGGGTTTCGACAGCGAATGCTGTTACTCCTGACTTGATTGCGCAAATATTGAGCAATCTCAATCTAAATACAACTACCAACAATTACAGAAACAACAACCAGCAGTATAATGGCAGGAGGCCAGACTTTAATCAGCAACGTAATAGAAACGTTAGCAACTATACCTATCAGAATAATGGGAATACATTAAACCAACAACGTAACAGCTACAACACTAATAATCGTAGCATGAATAACAATCAGAATACGCCACAAAATAACCGAAAACCAATTAACTGTTATACTTGTGGAAAACCTGGTCACACATCTCGGGAGTGTAGATCAAAATTCTGTACAACATGCCAAAAACACGGACATTACAATAATGAGTGTCGTGCAAACAAACCCGAACCACGGGTAAATAGATTAGAAGCCCCATTAGCTGCAACCTCACAAACAAGATGTGACTTTTGTTTGAGCTATGAGCATGACATTAACCAATGCTATGCGAAGCATAGATGGGAAACGAGGATGATCTCGGAAAACCCCGAGGGGTTGACCGAAGACACCTCGGCCAACCCACAACATTGACAACTAAATTAAAACGGTGTCCCCAAGGGATCATAACCGCAATGGTAAAGGTACCATTGGATGTAAGCAAGAAGGAATCGGTAGAACTCCTAATAGATACAGGAGCCGAAATAAACTTATTAAAGGAAACAGCATTGAGCAATGCCGCAACAATAAATCAAACAGAAGCTATAACAATAAATAGCATGTATGGACAGGGTAAAACCAAGGGAGCCTGTCAAGGAAAAATGTTCGAACGGAATATACCATGTAAATTCCATGTGATCGACGACACGCCACACATACCAGGTGATGGCCTTTTAGGAAACGAATTTCTATCCAGCAACTGTAACGTGTATGGACCGGACCAACGATTGGAATTTCCAAAAACGGTAAATAACCCACAACAATTTAACCTACCGATACTCAATAAGAAATTGTCTAGTATCACAGAGGCTTATCCTAGCAAAATAAGCACTTCTGTTATATCAATTTCGAAGGGTTCGATCTGTGAAAATGAAAGAACCTCAGAAAACAGCTTTTCTGAGGAAATTCTTTCGTCACAATCAACAAATTTCGCGAAATATGGACTGAGCTATGGAAACCAAATGATTAACACAAACAAGGGTCAATCTAGGACAATTATGCCTAGTCATGTTGATACCTCGTTCGAATCAACCGTTTCAAAACTCACCCAATCGAATATCGTAGAAAAACCTGCCAGAGTACAGTTAAACGACAAAAGTTGTGATAACATTTGTAGTAAATTGCATAGTGTGAATGGTAATCAGGACGGACCTAGCAAACCCAACACTGACTTACCAATTGCATCAATTTCCACGAATCACGATCAAAAGAAATTGCATAGTGCAAGTGAAAACCAGATCAAATCAGTGAATACTGACAAAACTGAACCCCCACTAGCATCAGTTTCCAAGGAAATTCTAAACGAAACAACATCTAACAAAATAATCATTCCTGCACGAACAGAAAAACTAATACAGTTTAAATTGCTATGGAACGAGGAATTCTTGTACCCAGCGCAAGAAATAAGGGATGGAGTGTATATTCCAAATTGTATCCTAAAACCTGAGAATAATATCGCAGTAATAAGTATACTAAATAATAACGAAAAGGAAGAAACAATTGATAAACTAGAGCCAGTACTAGAGCCGATGAATGAATACAAAGAGTTTCTATTGACAAAAGAATATGAAAACTATATGGAAGAAGATATGGCTGAAACAAGGCCGGGAATTAATAAAATTAATTGCATAAGATATGCATCAGAGGATAATGACAGATTGCAGCAAATTAAGAAACTAATTAAAACAGAGGAAAATATGAACTCAGAAGAACGTGCAGCGGTAGCAGCAATATGCAAAGAATATCAGGAATTATTTTATTTACCAGGAGATGAGTTAACGTACACCGACGCAATAAGACACAAGATCCCAACACCAACAGACCACCCACCCATAAACCAAAAAATGTACAGGCTACCCGAAACCCAACGAGAGGTTATACAAGAGCAAGTACAAGAAATGCTCAAACAAAACATAATTGTACCCAGCAAAAGTCCCTGGAATTCACCTTTGTTGGTTGGTCCAAAGAAAGCCGGACCGGATGGAAAGAAAAAATGGAGAGTGGTAGTTGACTTCCGAAGGTTGAACGCTATTACCATTGGCGATGCTTTTCCACTCCCTAGAACAGAAGACATTCTGGACCAAATGGGAAACGCTAAGTATTTTACGACCTTGGACCTTGCAAGTGGATACCACCAAATAGCAATGGACCACAATGACCAAGAAAAAACCGCTTTCAGCACTCCATACGGTCATTATGAGTTTCAACGAATGCCTTTTGGATTAAAAGGAGCCCCAGCAACGTTTCAAAGAACAATGAACCATATATTAACTGGGATGCAAGGAATAAAATGTTTCGTGTATCTAGACGATATAGTGATATACGGTAACAGCATAGCGGACCACAACAAGAAATTGAAGCAAATCTTTAACCGCCTAAACCAGTATAATTTAAAACTACAAGCAGAGAAATGCAACCTGCTACGAAAAGAGGTGGTATATCTGGGACACAGGTGCTCGGCAGAAGGAGCGAGTCCCGATCCAAAAAATATATTAACAGTAAAAAATTTTCCAACGCCACGCACAGTTAAACATATACAGTCGTTCCTAGGACTAGCAAATTACTACAGAAAATTTCTACCATCATTCTCTGAGATTGCAGCACCGTTAAATAAAATGCTGAGAAAACACACCAAATTCAAATGGACAGAAGCTTGCCAAACAGCCTTTCAGACATTAAAAGATGCCTTAACCACAGAACCCATACTAATTTATCCCGATTTTAGTAAACCATTTCTAGTAACTACAGACGCTAGTAATGAGGCTCTAGGAGCTGTACTGTCACAAGGAGAAGTGGGACAGGACAAACCCATAGCATATGCTAGCAGAACTTTAAATAGTGCGGAAACTCGTTATTCCACAGTGGAGAAAGAGTTATTAGCTATCGTATGGGCAGTTAAACACTTTAGATCTTATCTATATGGTCGCAAATTTGTAGTATACACCGATCACAAGCCATTGAAGGGAATATTTAATGTAAAAGACCCTTCGTCGAGACTGATGCGTTTTCATCATAAACTGTCGGAATACGATTACACTATCGAATATAAACCCGGCAAATATAACAAAAACGCCGATTCCTTGAGTAGAATGTCACAAGAAGACACTCAAATACGGGAAAAATTACTAGAACCAACTGCAAATTGTCGGGCAATAACCCGAACCAAGGCAAAGGAAATAGCCTTAGCAGAAACAGAACAAGAAGAAATAGATAATAATGTCGAAACGGACATAGATAATAACCCTGACAATCAGGAAGAACGAGATGCCGACTCTACAATAAGTGAGACAGATATCATCCACACCATGGTGGAACCGGAAATATTAACAGATAGAAATGAGATATTAACAATCCTGAGAGATTACCATGATCTCCCATGGGGTGGTCATCAAGGCATTTTTAAAACGTATAAACGAATAAAACGAGATTTCTGTTGGAGAGGAATGATTAAGGACATTACCAAACACATACGTAAATGTCCTAAATGCCAAATTAATAAATCTGGTAAATCCCATAGAATGCCGATGGTAATTTCGGATACGGCAAAATTACCTTTCGACAAAGTATATATGGATATTGTGGGACCATTAGAAGAAACCACAAACGGGAACAAATACATCTTGACTTTTGAAGATGATCTCACTCGATTTATGGATGCCATTCCAATCCCGGATATGGAAACTAAAACGGTCGCATCACATTTTTTCGATGCTATCATAAGTAGATATCGCATCCCAAAAATATTACTAACCGACCAGGGAAGTAATTTCACCAGCCAAATGTTCAAGGAATTATGTAAATTTTTAAAAATAAAAAAAATACAAACCACCGCATATCATCCGCAAACGAATGGAGCCCTAGAACGCTCACATAAGCCACTGGTGGAACATCTCCGGATATTCGTAGATAAAAATCCCAAAACCTGGGACGAACACATTCGCGCCGCGATGTTTGTACGAAACAACACCATACACTCAGGAACCAAACTTAGTCCTATGGACTGTATGTTCGGATTCACCGCACAAATCCCAAACAATCTGAAACGCGAACCACAACCGCTATACGATTCCGAAAATTACTTCCTGCTACTAAGAAATAAGATACAAAATACGCACAAGATAGCTCGACAAAATCTTCAAAGTAGCAAAGAGAAATCAAAACGATACTATGATCAGAAAATCGCACCAGTAAAACTACAAGTAGGCAAAGAAGTCCTACTCCGCGACCCGGTCAAAAACGGGAAGTTAGCCCCGAATTGGCTCGGACCATTCAAAATTATCGAAGTTAATAGTCCGGTTAACACAACAATACTAATAGGAAAACGAAAACGTCGTGTCCACAACAACCGTCTCAAGGAATACCATAATTAATTTTTTTTTTATTTTACCCATTTTTCTCCTATGCCACGAAATTTGAAACCACCATAAGAAACATGAATAGAAAAATGCAAGCAAATGCTTGGCGTCTCATGTGTGCACATTATTTTTTTTTCCTCTCTTCTTTTCTGCTGATTCAAAAAAAAAAAAAAAAAATATATACACATTAAACCCTGTAGATACTTTTCCTTTTTATTTATCAATTATTGATAATGAGATTTTATATCTTTTTCTTCCACATATTCTGAAATAACCTTCAAAAAAAAAAAAACCAACATAAATTTCGTTTTCTCTACCTATTATAGCTTTCTTTCCAGCTAACCAAAATCATCTGGGTTAACACCATTATCCTGTATCTTTTTATCGTAAACATCAACGCAACCGGAAATCCCCCTATGGAAATTACCACACTTAAAAATACGGGAATTTTCTTTGAAAAAATAGGAAGTGCGGCGATGTATAATGATTATTGGCGATTTATAACCCAGGTTAGGTTACCGCAAGGCGAACCAACTCTAAACTTCTTGTCTACTTGCGAACGAAGCATAACACAATTATGCAACGCAACTCATGGTGTTAAGGAAACCAGTCATTGCAGATACTGGCACAGTATAATTCACGCCAGGATAAATTCCATTCGAGAGACCCTCGAAGAATTAGGCACATTAGGCCAAAACAAACGACAAAAAAGATGTTTGTTCGACATAGTAGGTAATGTCGAAAAATTCTTATTCGGAGTTATGGATAACCAGGACTCACATAACATCTATAAAAAACTAGACAAATTAGATGATCTCAATAAAGACAGCCTAAGCCTGGCTAAAAAACAAATCACTCTAGTTAAATCAGCAACAGACACACTAGGAAACTCAATAAGGAACCTAACCCGCCAACAACAAATGTTAATAGAGAAAACAAACATCTTTAATGCGGAGATATCCAGTCAACTAAACGGTGTGGCTCAAGAAGTTCATCATGTTCATATGATGACCGAGATAAATGAATTGGTGTTATTTATCACCATGGAATTAGGCAAAATAGATTCAGAAATTTCCAAAACTTCTTTTATCCTAGAGTCAATCCAAAACCATAAGTTAAGTCCACTAATTTTACCCTCTAAAACCCTCTTAGAAATATACCATAACGTAACTACTCATACGAATGAGGAATTCGCAAAAATAAATCTAGCTGAATTAAACTCAGTAATCAAAGTAGACGGAGTACAATTAGAAGACAAAATTCTAATTAGAATACTGGTACCAATGCTTAGCGATACAATATATACGCTAAATCAGGTTTATTTGTTACCCCAACAAGTATCTGAGAATACTTATTCAGTGATAAACACTGATATCACATATGTTTTCAATGTAAGTCATTCTCAAAACAACAAGGAATGGACTGAAAATGTATTTAAAGAACATTGCATAAAAACGAATGTAACTTTTTACATATGCCAAGATCCCCAACCAAAATTTTTAACACTCGAACCTGATAATTGTATACTAAATATTTTCACGGACTCATTTATGCACAATCCTAAATGTCCCTTAAAAATAATACACAAACAGGAAGAGATTATTCAACCCCTCAACCAACCTAACGTCTGGCTTTACATGTTACACGAAAACCATACAATACACATACAGTGTAACCCGGGAGAATACGTCAATCAGTTACAAGAAACCGGATTGATACGACTACTGGAACCTTGTACATTCCAAATTGATAATTTCATATTGCCATTCAAAACCAATGTGGAACAAACCATAAAACAACATCAACCTGCTAATAATTTCAAACCCATGATAAACCCAACAAACCCAATTTTGAAACCGCCTACAAAAATTAAGGGAATCAAAATACTAGCAACCTTGAGCGCTAATAGTCTAAATGACAAATTAAAAACTAACAGTAAAACCATTGAGGAAATGGAAACAGAAATAAATAACTGGGAACAGAAATCGAAACAAACTGAAAACGAACTACAACTCAATATATTAACAGTATCATCATCCGCGGCTATGGTCATCATATTATTAGTAATAATATACATAAAAGTACGTAACAGGTGCTGCCAACATAGCAGACGTAGCAAACGTACCAATACAAGACAAATACGTATACCGCCACCCACAATCAGCGCTCCTACCCCAAGGCTACCATCTTCAACAACATCCCAAACCTGTTTTCTCCACACAAAACCAACTAGACAACCACCTAGAATCAATACAAATGAAACAATTGCAATCCCAGCACCAAATTCACCTATTTCAACCCCCAGTAGACTCAGTAAAATACCAGAATACAACGAAACATCATTAGATTTCAGACTGAGCGAATAAATCCAAAAAAAAAAAACACTAAGTTCATAAAAACAATTTTTTTTTTCTCCCTTTCTTTTCTTTTTTTTTTTTCTTTATATTTAACCTTCGAAACGAAACTTTCCAGGAACCAACTATGGTCAACACCGGATCAGCAATATCGATCATAACGGAACCAATGATAAATCACTTCCCCATAAATAAGGAAACCCGCGATTCAAAGAATAACAGATACATCGAGGCAACCCTACAGCTGTACGAATATAATTTAAAAATAACTTTACAATTGAGCAAGAATCAGAAAAATGACTTACCATATGACCTAATTTTGGGACGGGACATAATGCAGAACACTAGACTAATAACTGCCATCGCAGGAGGGAAGTTTGTGCTAAAACAGGAGGCACCGGGAGATCTAATTTTAATTACTGACATAGACGAACTAATTAGAAGCAAAAGAAGAGCAGAAGAATATGATGACTATGACGAATATGACAACAATATAACAGACAACAACCACACAAAAACTATAATAAAATTAACCAACCGATGGGGTGATGGTTACACTTTGAGAGCTTTAATCCACACCGGATCCACAGTATACTTTATGTCTCCCGATGTAGCTAATGAATTTATTTTAACACAACAAGATAACTGCGCTTATCACCTCGAAACTAACGAAATACCTTGGGATCTGGTGGGCTACACCACCCCTAACTTAGTAATAGACAGACTAACGATCCCATGTACATTCTGGGTACCAGGGCAATTACCCTCTGGAACGAGTTTTCCATACGATATAATAATAGGGATGGATATATTAAGTCACCCCGAATTACTAACTATTATATCGGAGGGCAAAACTCATTTATTAAAACGAAACATACCCGACATAACTTTAATAGCAACCCTAAGAGGTTAAACAAAAAAAAAAAACCCCCCCAAATTCCCCAAATTTAAAAAAAAAAGAGAGTGTCTCTCAAGTAAAATTTACAAAAAAAAAAAATGATACAAGAACACATTTGTAAATTTGTGCAACAAAGATATAAAAATATACTTGTTAAAATTCAAAAAAAAAAAAGGGGAAGAAAGCAAAGTAAAAATTTTATATAAAAAAAAACCCCACAATGGTATAAGAATACATTTGTAATTTTGTAAAATCTGACTTATATTGGATATACATATATAAAGCAAAGTAAAAATTTTATATAAAAAAAAAAAAAACCACAATGGTGTAAGAATACATTTGTAATTTTGTGAAATCTGACATATATTGGATATACATATATAAAAAAAAAGAAGAACAATAATAAATAATAAATACTAAAAAAAAAAAAAAAATTTTTTTTTTTTCATGTAAAACAAAAGTTAAAACAAACTAAAATCTTATAAACACAGACAGTAAACAAAACATTTCCACATTAGTAAATTTTATATAAGCATTAGTCAACATTGTATAAGAATTAGATTAAGAGATATTAAAAAAAAAAAAAAAAAAACGATTATTATACTAATTATAAAATGAAAACCAAACCAAACTTTGTATAAGAATTAGATTAAATAACAGAGTTAAATTTTATAGAAATATTAAACCCTAGATATATATAGATAATACTTGAATTAATTTGTGAACTAACAAACCCACAAGTATAAATGCAAATACCAATCAACAAATATACAACAATTAAACATAAGTATTAATTGTAAAATAGATGTAAGATATCATCCGAGCCCAATCAAAAGATGGGTAAATGTTTCCCGGCGTATGCCGAGGAAGTGCCAAAACTCGGACATTAATAAAAATAGTAAATATAATAACAACAATAAAACAATAATAATAAATAAATAATTTTATTCTAAACAAAAAAAAAAAAATATAAAACCAAACACGATAAAAGAAATAATAATACTAATAATAAATCATATAATTCTACGAAAACGAAGCGAAAAACGAATTAACGAAGACGATCATGCTACACAACTGTACGATTCAACGATAGAATATGCGATAATCCGGAAACAGAGATACAACGAGTCAACAACGTAGCAATACATCGGATTCATAATACTACATACACAAGCAACACATCAACTATAACTATAACGTAATAAACACATAGTAGATGATAATTAGAAAAAGTATTACGAAAAGACTTATTAAGGTAAAAATAATTGTAAATCATATCTGCATATATTTATATATTAATGTAAAATAATTGTAAACCATAACTGCAAGTCGATCACTAGGAAATAATAGTTTCAATTAACCACTTTCTCCCTCATCGTCAATAAAAATTGCTACCGCCCCGAAACCTTTGAAATTTCTGCTTACTACGTACGCAGAAATTTCTCATTAAAGGGCGAAGGAGTGTTGTGACACGAAATCTGGCCGTATTATCATCATCAGAACATTCGCAAAATCTAAACATTGCTCGATAAGTAAAATTACTACGAGTCATAATCGTATGGGAAATCCATATCAGAAATGACCTACCTGAACCGAACTGATCCCAATAAAGAAAAATTTCAATGTCGAGCTGCTTATCATTTATTGCGATCAAGCATAGTGATATGTAGATATATCAATGCAAGCGCATACGAGTAATACGTATGTCAGTATGTAAGATACGCGGCCGGCATATGAATTGTTAGCCATGCAAATGCATGTGAGAAATAGGTATATCGGATTGCAGATATGCACAATTATGCGACCCGCATATGATTACGATTATAACTCAGTGAAATGCACCGAGCAATGTTTTTGAGTAATTAAAAAAAAATACTATAGAAAATTACTATGCGAAGAAAGGTGTGAAGAAAAAAAGGGCTGATTCGATGTTACTGCACTATATGGTGCTTTCTTGTGGGCAATGAGAAAGAAATATTATTAAACAAAAATAAAGAAAATTTAATTGGAACACTTGAGGTCATACGACCGAAAGTATTGACCAATTTTAAAATTAAGTATCGTTGACAATGCAGTTATCGGTAAATAAGAAAATTAATACATAGAACTAAGAAATTTTGTATAAATAACGAGCCCGACTTAGGCTCGACGTCTGTCTATTTTTGTAAAAGAACCGACTAGCCTACCGAGAGCTGGCATCGATTGAGTATAGTTAAAACAAAAAAAAAGGAAGACTACAAATAAAAAAAGTATAAAGTGATTTCTTAAAAGTTTTTTCATTCAAGTTAAAAAGTGATTTCTCAAAAGTTTTTTCATTCAAGTTAAAATGGAGTTAGAAAAGGTAAACAACTTAACCTCTGTTTTCAGGAAATTCTAGCCCTTCTTCGGCCTTGTGGCTGTGTGGATGACGGGCTCTATTGAGCCGACTGGCTAGGTCCAAAACAAGAATAGTAATATCAGGAAATTCTAGCCCTTCTTCGGCCTTGTGGCTGTGTGGATGACTGGCTCTATTGAGCCGACTGGCTAGGTCCAAAACAAGAATAGTAATATCAGGAGATTCTAGCCCTTCTCCGGCCTTGTGGCTCTATTGAGCCGACTGGCTGGGCCCTGCACCACCGTATAGTTAAAGATGTTGCGCGGATTCACGTAACACCTGCTAAATAGGTCCGCGGTTGGGCTACGGCAAAAGCCCAACTCGCCACTTTTCAATGCCTGAGGATTTACATTGGGTAAATTCTCAGTGCATTCTATATCTCCTTGTATCACAACTGTGAATTGTTTCTAATTTTTCTCTGTAAAAGTAACCAAGAAAGAATTCCTAATATAGGAAATTCCTAATAATTAGAGTTATGGGTTTTCATTGGGTAAACCCATAACCTAATTTTCTTGTTGTTACACCCAACTACTGATTTCTTCGAAGAGCCTTCTTGTTGGGATTTCGAATCACCTTTCATTCGACGATCATTGGGGCATTCCGTCTTGTGCGGAATTTCGCTCCCAACTACTGATTTTTTCGAAGAGCCCTCTTGTTGGGGTTTCGAATAAAATATTAGAGACTTATTCGGATAATCAATCTCGCAATGGTATTTCATCAGAAAATCGTGTCCAAGTATACCATCGTACTTAAGGGCAGTCTCGCCGCCCAGGAGGTGAAAGATGTGGTCTATCGCCACATCATTGAAAAAGAGGGAAGCTTTAGCTGTCCCTAGCGTTTGTAATCGTTTGCCAGCCATGGTAGTTATTTCTATCTTCTTGGACTGGTCTACTATGGTATCTCCAAGTGTTTTGGAGGCCTTAAGCAAGGATATCTCTGCGCCCGTGTCTATTAGGAAGGTACTGTGTTGATAAGGGGACAGTGAATTAGGCACGCGCAACAAGATATTCTTGTGTGACACTTGAACTTTTAGTTCGTGTCTGTTGAATTCTGGTGGGACGGCCGATGGACGTCTGCGCACACCAGAATTTGATTGAGGCGGGACGAGCTTTGGTCGCCGCCCCGCCGGGAGGAGCTTTCCGACGAACTCTCGTCAGGACTTCCCGGGTTGGTCCTGTTTCTCGGGCGACCATTTTTGATATGATGCGCCGAGCGCGGATCATTGTTTGGCTGACGATTGTATTCCGGCTTGCTTTGCTGGGCCGTGCGATTGTTCGCATTCGCTGGATACTCGCGGCGATTTTGCGCGGGGTGATTAGCGTGTTGACTATTCACACGCTGCAGAGCAGAGTAAGCGTCTTGTCCTCTCTGCTCATATCGGTGCTCATTTCTCGTATGGTACAAACGAGTTCGGCACTCCGAGATGTGGTGGTTGGGTTTCTTACAATAAGAGCAGAAACTTGGTTCTTGCTTGATCGCAGGCTGCTTTTGGGGAAAAGGTCCGGCAGGAGGAGGTCTGTTGACCTCAGCTATACTATCGGCTTCTGCGATAGCAAGATTGGCAGACTCCTCAAAAGTTGAGCGGTGCGCGTTTTTGACGAGAAGGCGAAGATGCTCATTCTTCAAGCCTTTCTCGAAAGATTTTTTAACGAGGGCTTTATTTTCCTCGATCAAGAAATTTGTGATGGTCTGCTCCGTGGAGACTTGTCTGGTCACATCATTTAATGTGGCTAACAATTTTGTGGTCCGGAAAACGTAATCTTTCACGTTTTCTCCGGATTTTTGGCAGAGTTTTGCAACTTCTTGTTGCAAGGCAGTTCGTGTTCTCTTTTCTTGGAAGTTTTTCTCCAGTAGTTCACGGAGTCTGTCCCAAGAATCAGCATCGCTATACTTTATAACGTCGTGCGCTTTTCCTACGAGCTTTGTTCTTATCAAAGATAAGAAAAGCGCTCGTTGACTCTCGGGGAGTTCTGGACGTTGAAAAATGACGCAGCTCGATAGAAATCGATGTAGCTCGTCAGGGTTTCCATCGTAAGCAGGAATGAGCGCGTGAGCGTCTCCAAGTGTTAACGACATTTCGAGAGTCGTGTTGCTTGGAATTGTGACGTTCGAGTCGACTAAGGGAGTATTGGGAGTCGTTCCAGATTTTCCGGCTTCGGACATCCGGTATTTGAAACCACTTCGTGTGGGAATCTTGACACTAGATTACCACAACTTAGATAAAAACACGGCACAATTATTTTTACAAAATCGGAAGAACCTTTTAACGGTATAAAAAATTTGACAACAAACGAAAAATCTCTTTCTATATTTTTTTCAAAGGAAAACGCGGCACAGGAAGTAGCGGGTAAAAGAATATTTTACTAACCTTACAAATTTATTCGATGGGTTGAAGATCCTTGTTGTAGCCGCTGGATGTTGTTTGCTGCGTTGCTCCTGGTGTTGTTGATTTAGCTGAGATGTCGCTTCGTTGTTGATTTTCGGTTGTGGCCGTTTGATGTTAACTTCCCTGTCTCGCTGGTCCGGAGACGGTACTGATGTTATTTATTGATGATGGTTGTTCTCGTCGGCTTCCCTGTCTCGTTGGTCCGGAGACGGTACTGATGCTATTTTTTGAAGATGGTAGTTCTCGTCGGCTTCCCTATCTCGCTGGTCCGGAGACGGTACTAATGTTTGCTCTTCGTAGATCGGGTAGCGGGACGGGATACGGGTCAAAGCTTTTGACTGCGTGGATCCCACCGCTGCCACCAAATATGTTATACGACGGGGGTGTGGTGTCGTCACGCTTGGAAGGAGTCACTTAAGCTTCCGTGTCCTTCGGTTGTTGTTGTATAGGAGCTAATAAAACACTGATTCTAGTTTTATTAAAACTAGGTGATTTTCCAGTCACCGTATTACTTTTATTAAATTCAAATATAACAAAGACGATTTTAATTCCGAACTTAGTGAATTGTTTAATTAACTTTTACTTATTAACTGCTCTTAGCGAACTGCCTGAAGGGCTTATAACGAACTGCTTAGTATTCAACTTGTTTACTACTCTTAGCGAACTGCCTGAAGGGCTTATAACGAACTGCTTAGTATTCAACTTGTTTACTACTCTTAGCGAACTGCCTGAAGGGCTTATAGGGAACTGCCTGGTATTGACTCGTTTACTTATCTTTTCGAACTGCCTCGAGGTCAGGTTGTCCTGACCTATTTATACAATGCCATTCTCCTGCTCGCCAGACGCTGACGTTGCAGTATACTTTCCCGTCGGAAAGTATCCTCCATGAATTAAAGAAAGGTCAGCAGTTAATCAAGTGTTTCTGGGAAACAGAATATCTTGAATAGTTATAAAAAATATAGGTGTCGTGCTTGCAACAATAATCCACTATAATATTAGTGTCAAATTATTTACTGCAAACATGTGACTCCTTTAGTGTCGAAAAGTCACGTGTTCGTCCACAAGCCAATTCCACAAGTCTCGTCTTCTCGTAATCTGATCCTACCTTTTCCCAGCACCAAAATGTTATTAGATCAGGTGTCCTAATAACTCGGGATCGAATATCTTAGCATGGGCACATTAAGTGTGTGGTGGATTCCAGGCTTACGAGATCGAGTAGCTCAGTTCGGCTGCTAGGTTGGTGGTTGCGATATTGGGTACGAACTGCACGTGGTTGTAGTATTCGACGACGGGTAGAAAAGAAGAGTTTTAGGCGATTAATTAGGGCTGAGTAAGTTACGTGTTAATAGATCGTGAAGCAATTTATTACACACTTGATTCAATAATAGCTTTTTATATTTCTAATAAATTTCTCAAATAACAAAGATTAAAACCATTAAACGACAACATTTTTCTGGCTATTGAATAATAAATAACTTATTTCAAGAGTCAGTTTGATTAACTCCGCAATCTAATATAAATCGTTGCAGTAATTCAGCTCAAATTCCGAAGCAGGCTCAAAGTTAGCAATTGAAATCAAATTTTTGGTAAGTGGACATAGCTATTTGCCTATTGATTCGGACTTTGCCATTATTGAGTCACATGCGAAAAAAATTCAAAACATTTTCTAAGCAGATGATTGGTACAACCAAAGACTATCAATAATATTATTGATAGTCTTTGGTACAACATAATCAAAATATAAAAAGAAAGCGCCTTTTAGTGTAATCCAAATAACCGATTTATTCTCAACAAAACCTTTAGAAAATTCAGTCGTTAACAGAAAAGGAATCGTTACAAAGTTACTAGTAAATTGGCGTAAGATGCGCTGGATAAAGGTACAAAAGTCCAAACCATAGCTCATGCAATTGGTATTCGACCGGAAGAACATTTTTATGTTTTACAAGCTTTCGCATCATATTGCTTATCGTATTATATTCGGTTGCACATTTCTGCAAAGACTGTTGCGTAAATTAGTTCATTCAAAATAACTGTGAATTAAAATTTCAAGAAAGTATCAAAATTTTAGATTGAAAGTAGCTTATTTAGTGTAAGAAAAGGTAGCAACAAAGTTTTGGTAAGTAGCTTATATTTTATTTTGATAGCTTTGGTAATACAGGTCACTTTTTACCCAGAAAAATGTCGAAACAAACAAGACAGTACAAGTTCTTTGAAGATATTGTTACAGATCTGGCAACCACGCAATTCGATCTCTCTCTCTCGAATCGTCGAGAACTACGTAGAACATTATCCCCTACTGTGTAAAACGCCATCTAGAACGTTCAAGCAAAACCTGGAATAGTCTAGACACACACACATACCCACCCGAAGAATACACCACAAGGTTCGAGAATTGGGAAAAAACCCAATATAAATACCGCAGCTTTCAGACAAGAGCCAGTGACTAACCGACAGTTTTATGGAAAACACCTATCGGTGTAAGTAAGCAAAAGCGATAGATAGATCGGCGGTGTTACTGTGTTGTGCGAATTAAGTTTCTTTAGAGCGAATTAAGTGAAGTGATCGGGAAACTGTGTAAAAGTGCAATAAATAAATTATCCTTATATTTTAAAACGAATTGTGTTTTTCTTGAAATCGGCGAACCTCTAGCTTTCAACAATATAAATAATATACACGAAGAGTTTTCTGAAATTGATGAAGATGAATTTTGTGAAAATGAAGATATATTGGCTGGAAATGATAATTAGTTTGAATGTACAGATACTGACGATGAAGAGGAAAATATTGTGAATATATGTTGTGTACGAAAAAGAAGAGATAGAAAAAAATTAACATGTTGCGAATGATGGATCTGTTTGGAAAGAAATACAAGAAGGCGGTACACCTGGAAGATCACCACTTCATAACATTTTCAGGCAAGAAGTAGGCCCAACAGGATATGCAAAACGTCATATTATGAAAGGTAAAGTTAGGACTGCATTTTCGTTGATAATTGACCACCGTGTTATGAACCATATGAGAACATGCACAATAGAAGAAGCAGAGAGAGTGTTAGGAACCGATTGGAGTTTATCTGAAGAGAAATTAGATGCATTTATTGCCATTTTATATGCACAAGCTGCATATGGTGCAAAAATTTTGAAAGGTTCTTTTTTGTGGAATAACATATGGGGGCCTAAATTTTTCTCTGAAACTACGGGCAAAAATAATTTTACAGAAATTCTGGCTGGTTGCATTTGTCTCGGTTTGATGTTCAGACTAGGACTGAGGCTATTAGGAAGTACACGGCCGAAAAGCTCCGAATTGCGGAGGAGTAGGTACTTTGCACCAGACTGACGAAGAGAGATGCTGACATTAACTCGCTTCGTTATATTACTTTTAAGATTGCAGTTCCTGTTTCTCTTCTTGAGCGTGCCATGGATCCGTCAATATGGCCTATCTGTGTTCGCATTAGAGAATTTATTTATCGTCCAAAAAACGTGAATGCTGCTCTACCGACAGAAATCTCGTAACTGAAACCCAAATGCCTGCTTGTACTGCATATTCTAATGATTTCTCAGTGTACTACCAAAACGTTGGTGGTATGCGGACGAAAGTTCGCGACTTGTTTTTGTCTTCATCACTTCATGAATACGACGTTATAGTTTTAACGGAGACCTGGCTTAATGATAGTTTTCAGTCAACAGAACTTTTTGACTCTTATTACGTGGTTTATCGTTGTGACCGATCAACATCTGCTGGTATGAACCGTGGTGGCGGTATACTAGTTGCAGTCCTCTTTACACTTAGAAGTAAGCAAATTGATTTTTGCCGGAACTTAGACATAATAGATCAACTGTGTATTTCGATGAAGTTTTCCTCTACATCCAAAATAACGTTTTTGATGAGTTACATTCCGCCTAAGAGCCCTTTGGAACTTTATCGTCAGCATCTGATCAACATAGAGGACATCGTTAATAACCTGCATCAGTACGAGATCCCAATAGTGATGGGAGATTTCAACTTAGGCGATGTAATATGGACGTTTTCTGAAGAAGAGAAGTCACTCATAGCTTTCAACGTTCGAAAGGAAGTCGAGAATGCAGTAATCGATCTGCTATACTCTTTTGGATTGTTTCAGATTAATCATTTTAAAAATAGTCTTGGACGAATTTTGGATCTAATCTTCGTCAATAATGAGTTTAAGTGTAATACCTTTTTAGTGGATTTTCCGCTCTTAAATAACTGAGCCTATATCTTGTAATAGTTTAGACAATACGCGCTATGACTTCTCTAAAGCCGATTTTGTTGCTCTTAATGACTATTTTTTTTCTATGGACTGGAATTCTAATTTTTCAAATTTAAATTTATCTTGTGCTTATTCAACTTTTATGTCTATCTTATGTGATGCATTTAAATTATATGTGCCTTCGCGGAATGAAAAGTCGTGCCCTAAACTTCCATGGTCTAACAAGAAATTGAGCAACCTAAAAAACGTAAAAAATAAGGCTTTTAAGCGTTTTAGGAAAACTGAGTCTTTGTACGACCGGAACAAATTCGTTCGTCTCAGGAAGGAGTTTGATTGGCTTAATCGCTTTCTTTATAGACAATATATCGACTCAGTTGAATCAAAGATTAAACGGATCTTCTTCAACTCCAAACGTAATTCCTCATTACTGCCTAATTCAATGGAGTTTCTAGAAGAGGTATCGAACTCTGCTGAAGGGTCCTGTGAACTGTTCGCATCATTTTTCAAGTCTGTTTACAACTCAACCACAATAGTCGATTCAAATTTTTCAGGAAGGTTCGATGGTTTGGTCCGCATTGTTGATCTTGGCAGTTTAACTATTACTGAAGATGATATATTAGTTGCTCTATGCAATTTAGACATTCAAAAAGGATCTGGTTTTGACCAAATTCCGGCTATGTTCCTAAAAGGTTGCGCTTCATCGCTTTATGAAGTGTTAACTATTATTTTCAATAAGTCGCTGGAGTCCGGTTCATTTTTGGATACTTGGAAACTGTCTTTCATAACTCCAATATTTAAGTCTGGTCGCAGACATATGGTTGAAAATTATAGACCAATATCCAAACTATCATCCATCCCTAAGTTATTTGAAAGCATAGTTAAGGAAAAGCTATTTTTCCATATTAAAGAGGGTATTTCAAACTGTCAGCATGGTTTTGTTTGCGGTCGTTCTACGTCTACAAATTTAACGACTTTCACTAAATATTGTATAGATGCAATGGAACAAGGCTTTCAAGTTGACGTATTCTATTCAGATTTCAAAAAGGCATTTGATCGGGTTCATCATGGTCTTTTGATTGAAAAATTGAAGGCACTAGGGTTTCATTCTAATCTGTTGAATTGGTTTTCATCTTACGTGACGAATAGAAGACAAGTTGTGCGAATAAATGGAATTTCTTCATCGTGTTTTGATGTTAAATCTGGCGTTCACCAAGGAAGCCATTTAGGGCCTTTACTTTTTGTTTTATTTGTGAACGACATTCCGTCAATATTTAAATTTTTTAGCTCTCTTTTGTACGCTGATGATGCTAAGCTCTTTTCTAGGATTTCAAGCTTGGGTGATTGTCTTGAACTTCAGGCTGATATTTCTGAGCTCTATAATTGGTGTGACGTTAACTTGTTAGAACTTAATTATGATCTATGCAAAATATTTTCTGCCTACAGAAAATCTTTTCCCATTTTATTTGACTACAACGTAAATAACAGATCCCTTCATAGATCCTCGGAGGTAATGGATCTTGGCGTGTTGATCGATTTTAATTTTAACTTTAATTCTCATATCGACTACATAATCTGCAAAGCTAATTCAAATCTGGGTTTTGTAAAACGTAATGCTAAAGATTTCATTGACCCTTACACTGTAAAAGCACTCTTTGTTTCTCTTGTGAGACCTATTTTGGAATATTGCTGTGTGGTTTGGGATCCTGTATATCAGATTCATGTGTTGCGGATTGAACGAATTCAATGTAATTTCTCTAGATATGCTCTTCGTAAGTTTAACTGGAGCGCTGACATTCCCACGTATGAAACCAGATGCCAATTAATTGGCTTACAATCTTTGGCTCATCGAAGGAAGTTATTATGTGTGATGTTTATAAAGGATGTTATCTCCTATCGCATTAAAAGCCCTGAATTGCTTAGTTATCTACCAATTTATGCTCCAGAGAGGCCATTGAGGCAGAGAGCGATTTTTCATCACACCGCGCACCGCACAAATTATGGACTTAATGAACCTATTTCTAGATGCATCTCCTACTTTAATATGATATGCGACAAAATCGATTTTACTGACAGTCGACCGCAGTTCAAAGCCTATATTGTAGCAAATTTATAATTTTTTTTTTAATGTTTCTTATTGTTTTGGTTTTTCTTAATTACTTTATTATTTTTTAATAATAAAGTATTGTGATCGACACAGAAAAAAAAAAAAATTTGCTACCCTGAAATTTTGTTTTTTCGCGTTTCATGACTAAATTAGCCTAAAAAAGCAAAAAAAAAAAATCCGGCCCGCCGTACGCCGTACGCCGTACGCCGTACGCCGTACATATGGACTCGTACCTCCAAAACCGTTAAAGGTAGAATGTTGGTTTTTGGGTGGATTGTTAATTTGGTTAGTGAGCTCCATTATCCAAATTTTGGGGAGTGTGGGGTGGAAGGGGGAGGCGGGGGGATGGAAAAAGTCGAAAAATACACTTGCTAATATCTTCACCACGAATGCAGATAGAAAGATGAAAATCAGCATACATATAGAGAAGGTTGTGGGACATACTCCAAAAATAATTTAATTTTTTTATCCATTGGCGTCCGAAAAGGGGGGGCTAAAAACAAATTGTCGGCCGAATCTTTTTTTGAAATGGTTATATCTTCGAAACTACTTACCATAAAAAATTCATATTTTGAGACAATTAAGATGGCGTATAGATCCATCAGAATAAGCTTAGAAATAGGCTAATTATTGTAAGGGGGAGGGTCAGGGGGGGTGCAAAGAAAAACACTTAAGAATTAATATCTCAACTATCTCTTAAGCTATGTAATTGAAATTTAAAACATATACTAAGCTATACTAGCTATACTATATCAAAAAAATATAAAATTTGGTCATAATAGTAGTGGGGGGAAATGGGGAGCATTTCAAAAATGGTGCACTTTTCAAAATTAGAAATCGTTATATCTCAAAATTGAGTGCAGATATCGAATCAAAAATTCGTCAGATTATAGAACTATATAATTTATAATTTTAATAAAAATTTTAAGTTAGGGGGTGTAAAGGGAGGGAGGTGGTAAGCAAAAATGTCGAAAATTTTGAGTGATTTTTTTAGGACTCTGGTCAAAGATAGAAACTTTAAATTTTGCATGTGGATACATCTATTTTATATACACAGAAAAAAAATAATAATTTGATCCACAATTGTTACGAACCGACCAGCACGGTCTAAGGGGCACAAGGTGTTTCATGTGCAGCGAAAAAAACACGAAAACTGAAAATTTTTGGATGTAATTTTAAGGTAGAAACTTGAAAATTTGGGAAATACATTTAAAAAAAATCCCCAAACGTATAAGATATTACCTGGTCGAATACCTTTGAAACTTCTACCCCCTCCCATACAAAATTATTTTTTCGACCATTTTTAAGAAATTAATTATCACCTAACTATTAAAAGCTATCAATGTGAAATTTTGCATAAGAACTTATAAAAATATTTGAAATAAAATTATTTTAAAAGTTTCAAAATAGCACTTGCCCTTCTACCCCCTCCCATACAAAAGTATGATTTCGACCAATTTCATTAAATCAACTAATAAACAACAAATTAAAAGCTACGAACTTGAAATTTTGTACGAGCACCTTACTAGAGAAAGAAAAGAAAATTGCATCACAAATTTTGCAATTCCCCTACCTCTTCTACCCCCTCCCATACAAAATTATTTTTTCGAGCATTTTTAAGAAATCGGTTATCAGCTAACTCTTAAAAGCTATCCATTTCAATTTTTGCCGGAAAACTTATAAAAATAATTGAAATGAAATTTTGTTAAAAGTTTTGCAATCACGCTTGCCCTTCTACCCCCTCCCATACAAAAGTATCATTTCTACCTATTTCATTGAACCAACTAATAACCAACAAGTTAAAAGCTGCGAACTTGAAATTTTGTACGAGAAGACTACAACAGAAAGGAAATAAAATTGCGTCACAATCTTTACGATTCCCCTACCTTCTCTACCCCCTCCCATACAAATGTTGGTTTCGTGAATGTAAAATACACAGAATCTTATTCTATGCAACTTCGTCTATGAAACTGACATTCTATACAGGGAATATTGGACGTCAATTAAAAAACTATTAACATCCACCGACCCTTACTATCAACCCTCATCCCTCCCCTCAAAAAACTCAAACTTGCATAAATAAACGAACGAAATATTGGTTATATATACTGAAGCTTTTGAACGTTTCCGCAAAGTGTTGACAACTGTCCTGCCCAAGAACCCCCTTTCACTTAGTCTTCCCTAACCACTCTAACCTGCATATTGACTTTCCACGCATCCGCAACTTGTCCCAAGAATAATAAAGTTTCGCCCGACTTGTTGGCAGTTTATTTTTAATGTGTACAGATTTTTAATTGTAATTCTTTAATCTGTTGAGATATCCTCTATAGATGAATAAATAAATAAATAAATTTATTCGTTTTGATAAAAAAAGTGAGCGGAGCCAACGTTTGAAAACAGACAAATTTGCTATGGTAAATACGATTTGGAATATATTCATTGAGAACTGCCAAAACTGTTACAAACCGGGTGGTAATATTACTGTAGACGAACAGCTATTTCCGACTAAAGTAAGATGTAGATTTACGCAGTACATGCCTAACAAGTCTGATAAATTTGGAATGAAATTTTGGTTAGCATCAGACGTCGATAACAAATACATCATAAATGCACTTCCGTATCTAGCAAAAGATGAAAATAGGCCCTCTTCAGTACAACTCTCTAAATATACGTGTGTGAACTTGGCCCCCCCAATTTCGATTTTTTAAATTTTTCTTGTTGCAGTCGTTTGGTGGTCGTTTGGTGGCGATTGGTAGTCACTTTTTTTCGTTTGGTGGTAATCCGTATTCCTAGAAATCACGTTTACTTTATTTAGCGTGAACTTAGCCCCCCCAAAACACATTTTCTTAAATATCTGGAGTTAAAGTTATCTTAGCTTAAAACAAATTATGCCATTCGTTTGGTGGTCGTTTGGTGGTGTTTGGTAGTAACATTTCAACATTTGGTAGTTATTCAGTTAGCTGAAATAAATGATTTTCTTAAAAAGCGTGAAGTTAGCCCTCCATTATGTGTTTTTGCAAATAACTGGAGTTACGATATTCTTACAGCAAAACGGATTTCACTAGTCGTTTGGTGGTCGTTTGGTGGTGATTGGTAGTCACCTTTTAAACTTTGGTACCCATTCACATAGCAATAGTAGGCAAATATCGAATTTTCGTTAGAGCTTTATTCCGAAAAAGGCAACCCGAAAAAGAATTATGAATGAAAATTTCCCCAATATTTTTCATTTTTGAATTTTTCTTATTGCATTCACTTGAGAATCGTTTGGCGGTGTCTGGTAGTCTAATTTCATCTTTTGTGGTGATTAGTATAGACACAGCATCGAATTCCCGCAAGAGCTTTTTTCAAAAAAAGCAACTCGAAATGGATTCACGAATGAAACTTAACCCCAAATGTAAAATTTTTTAATTTTTCTTTTTGAATTCACTTGGCAGTCGTTTGGTGGTATTTGGTAGTCTAATTTTATTGTTTAACGGTGATTAGTATAGTTAGAATATCGAATTTCCATTAAAGCTTAACTTCAAAAATAGTAACCTGAAATATAATTATGAATGAAAATTTCCCGAATATCTATGATTTTTGAATTCTGACTATTGCATTCGCTTGGCGGTCACTTGTTGGTGTCTGCTCGTCTAATTTCATCGTTTGGTGGTGATCAGTACAGTAACGGTATCGAATTTCCTTGAGAACATTTTTTCAATAAAAGCATCGAATCTAATTATTAATGAAACTTCCCCCAAATTTTAAATTTTTCATTTTGGATTCGCTAGGGGGTCGTTTGATAGTGATTGGTAGTCTACTTTTATCGTTTGGTGGTGATCAGTACAGTAACGGTATCGAATTTCCTTGAGAACAATTTTTCAATAAAAGCATCGAATCTAATTATTAATGAAACTACCCCCCAAATTTAAAATTTTTAAATTTTTCATTTTGGATTCGCTAGGGGGTCGTTTGATAGTGATTGGTAGTCTACTTTTATCGTTTGGTGGTGATCAGTACAGTAACGGTATCGAATTTCCTTGTGAAAATTTTTTCAATAAAATCATCGAATCTAATTATTAATGAAACTACCCCCCAAATTTAAAATTTTTAAATTTTTCATTTTGGATTCGCTAGGGGGTCGTTTGATAGTGATTGGTAGTCTACTTTTATCGTTTGGTGGTGATCAGTACAGTAACGGTATCGAATTTCCTTGAGAACATTTTTTCAATAAAAGCATCGAATCTAATTATTAATGAAACTACCCCCCAAATTTAAAATTTTTAAATTTTTCATCTTGAATTCGCTAGGAGGTAGTTCGATAGTGATTGGTAGTCTACATTTATCGTTTGGTGGTTACAGTAACGTTATCGAATTTCCTTGAGAACAATTTTTCAATAAAAGCATCGAATCTAATTATTAATGAAACTACCCCCCAAATTTAAAATTTTTAAATTTTTCATTTTGGATTCGCTAGGGGGTCGTTTGATAGTGATTGGTAGTCTACTTTTATCGTTTGGTGGTGATCAGTACAGTAACGGTATCGAATTTCCTTGAGAACATTTTTTCAATAAAAGCATCGAATCTAATTATTAATGAAACTACCCCCCAAATTTAAAATTTTTAAATTTTTCATCTTGAATTCGCTAGGAGGTAGTTCGATAGTGATTGGTAGTCTACATTTATCGTTTGGTGGTTACAGTAACGTTATCGAATTTCCTTGAGAACAATTTTTCAATAAAAGCATCGAATCTAATTATTAATGAAACTACCCCCCAAATTTAAAATTTTTAAATTTTTCATCTTGAATTCGCTAGGAGGTAGTTCGATAGTGATTGGTAGTCTACATTTATCGTTTGGTGGTTACAGTAACGTTATCGAATTTCCTTGAGAACAATTTTTCAATAAAAGCATCGAATCTAATTATTAATGAAACTACCCCCCAAATTTAAAATTTTAAAATTTTTCATTTTGGATTCGCAAGGGGTTGTTTGATAGTGATTGGTAGTCTACTTTTATCGTTTGGTGGTGATCAGTACAGTAACGGTATCGAATTTCCTTGAGAAAATTTTTTCAATAAAATCATCGAATCTAATTATTAATGAAACTACCCCCCAAATTTAAAATTTTTAAATTTTTCATCTTGAATTCGCTAGGAGATAGTTCGATAGTGATTGGTAGTCTACATTTATCGTTTGGTGGTTACAGTAATGTTATCGAATTTCCTTGAGAACAATTTTTCAATAAAAGCATCGAATCTAATTATTAATGAAACTACCCCCCAAATTTAAAATTTTTAAATTTTTCATTTTGGATTCGCTAGGGGGTCGTTTGATAGTGATTGGTAGTCTACTTTTATCGTTTGGTGGTGATCAGTACAGTAACGGTATCGAATTTCCTTGAGAAAATTTTTTCAATAAAATCATCGAATCTAATTATTAATGAAACTACCCCCCAAATTTAAAATTTTTAAATTTTTCATTTTGGATTCGCTACGGGGTCGTTTGGTAGTGATTGGTAGTCTACTTTTATCGTTTGGTGGTGATCAGTACAGTAACGGTATCGAATTTCCTTGAGAACATTTTTTCAATAAAATCATCGAATCTAATTATTAATGAAACTACCCCCCAAATTTAAAATTTTTAAATTTTTCATCTTGAATTCGCTAGGGGGTCGTTTGATAGTGATTGGTAGTCTACTTTTATCGTTTGGTGGTGATCAGTACAGTAACGGTATCGAATTTCCTTGAGAAAATTTTTTCAATAAAATCATCGAATCTAATTATTAATGAAACTACCCCCCAAATTTAAAATTTTTAAATTTTTCATTTTGGATTCGCTACGGGGTCGTTTGGTAGTGATTGGTAGTCTACTTTTATCGTTTGGTGGTGATCAGTACAGTAACGGTATCGAATTTCCTTGAGAACATTTTTTCAATAAAATCATCGAATCTAATTATTAATGAAACTACCCCCCAAATTTAAAATTTTTAAATTTTTCATCTTGAATTCGCTAGGAGATAGTTCGATAGTGATTGGTAGTCTACATTTATCGTTTGGTGGTTACAGTAACGGTATCGAATTTCCTTGAGAACATTTTTTCAGTAAAAGCATCGAATCTAATTATTAATGAAACTACCCCCCAAATTTAGAATTATTAAATTTTTCATTTTGGATTCGCTAGGGGGTCGTTCGTTAGTGATTGGTAGTCTACTTTTATCCTTTGGTGGTGATCAGTGCAGTAACGGTATCGAACTTCCTTGAGAACATTTTTTCAATAAAAGCATCGAATCTAATTATTAATGAAACTACCCCCCAAATATAAAATTTTTAAATTTTTCATTTTGAATTCGCTAGGGGGTCGTTCGGTAGTGATTGGTAGTCTACTTTTGTCATTTGGTGGTGATCAGTACAGTAACGGTATCGAATTTCCTTGAGAACATTTTTTCAATAAAAGCATCGAATCTAATTATTAATGAAACTACCCCCCAAATATAAAATTTTTAAATTTTTCATTTTGAATTCGCTAGGGGGTCGTTCGGTAGTGATTGGTAGTCTACTTTTGTCATTTGGTGGTGATCAGTGCAGTAACGGTATCGAACTTCCTTGAGAACATTTTTTCAATAAAAGCATCGAATCTAATTATTAATGAAACTACCCCCCAAATTTAAAGTTTTTAAATTTTTCATTTTGAATTCGCTAGGGGGTCGTTCGGTAGTGATTGGTAGTCTACTTTTGTCATTTGGTGGTGATCAGTACAGTAACGGTATCGAATTTCCTTGAGAACATTTTTTCAATAAAAGCATCGAATCTAATTATTAATGAAACTACCCCCAAATTAAAAATTTTTAAATTTTTCATTTTGGATTCGCTAGGGGGTCGTTCGATAGTGATTGGTAGTCTACTTTTATCGTTTGGTGGTGATCAGTACAGTAACGGTATCGAATTTCCTTGAGAACATTTTTTCAATAAAAGCATCGAATCTAATTATTAATGAAACTACCCCCAAATTAAAAATTTTTAAATTTTTCATTTTGGATTCGCTAGGGGGTCGTTCGATAGTGATTGGTAGTCTACTTTTATCGTTTGGTGGTGATCAGTGCAGTAACGGTATCGAATTTCCTTGAGAACATTTTTTCAGTAAAAGCATCGAATCTAATTATTAATGAAACTACCCCCCAAATTTAGAATTATTAAATTTTTCATTTTGGATTCGCTAGGGGGTCGTTCGTTAGTGATTGGTAGTCTACTTTTATCCTTTGGTGGTGATCAGTACAGTAACGGTATCGAATTTCCTTGAGAACATTTTTTCAATAAAAGCATCGAATCTAATTATTAATGAAACTACCCCCCAAATTTAAAATTTTTAAATTTTTCATTTTGGATTCGCTAGGGGGTCATTCGTTAGTGATTGGTAGTCTACTTTTATCCTTTGGTGGTGATCAGTACAGTAACGGTATCGAATTTCCTTGAGAACATTTTTTCAATAAAAGCATCGAATCTAATTATTAATGAAACTACCCCCCAAATTTAAAATTTTTAAATTTTTCATTTTGGATTCGCTAGGGGGTCATTCGTTAGTGATTGGTAGTCTACTTTTATCCTTTGGTGGTGATCAGTACAGTAACGGTATCGAATTTCCTTGAGAACATTTTTTCAATAAAAGCATCGAATATAATTATTAATGAAACTTCCCCCAAATTTAAAGTTTTTAAATTTTTCATTTTGAATTCGCTAGGGGGTCGTTCGGTAGTGATTGGTAGTCTACTTTTGTCATTTGGTGGTGATCAGTACAGTAACGGTATCGGATTTCCTTGAGAACATTTTTTCAATAAAAGCATCGAATCTAATTATTAATGAAACTACCCCCAAATTAAAAATTTTTAAATTTTTCATTTTGGATTCGCTAGGGGGTCGTTCGATAGTGATTGGTAGTCTACTTTTATCGTTTGGTGGTGATCAGTACAGTAACGGTATCGAATTTCCTTGAGAACATTTTTTCAATAAAAGCATCGAATCTAATTATTAATGAAACTACCCCCAAATTAAAAATTTTTAAATTTTTCATTTTGGATTCGCTAGGGGGTCGTTCGATAGTGATTGGTAGTCTACTTTTATCGTTTGGTGATGATCAGTGCAGTAACGGTATCGAATTTCCTTGAGAACATTTTTTCAGTAAAAGCATCGAATCTAATTATTAATGAAACTACCCCCCAAATTTAGAATTATTAAATTTTTCATTTTGGATTCGCTAGGGGGTCGTTCGTTAGTGATTGGTAGTCTACTTTTATCCTTTGGTGGTGATCAGTACAGTAACGGTATCGAATTTCCTTGAGAACATTTTTTCAATAAAAGCATCGAATCTAATTATTAATGAAACTACCCCCAAATTAAAAATTTTTAAATTTTTCATTTTGGATTCGCTAGGGGGTCGTTCGATAGTGATTGGTAGTCTACTTTTATCGTTTGGTGGTGATCAGTACAGTAACGGTATCGAATTTCCTTGAGAACATTTTTTCAATAAAAGCATCGAATCTAATTATTAATGAAACTTCCCCCCAAATTTAAAGTTTTTAAATTTTTCATTTGGGATTCGCTGGGGGGTCGTTTGATAGTGGTAGATAATCTGATTTCATCGTTTGGTGGTGATTAGTATAGTTACAGCGTCGAATTTCCGGAAGAGCTGTATTTTAATTTCTCCGAATATTATAAGTTGCCACAAAATTTGTAACGCTAAGAAATAAAGCTTGTTGAAAAAATTGAATGATGCAGAAATTCATATGATCACTCAAAACCGGATGTCCGTCCGAATGGCCGTCCATCTGTCCGTCCATCCGTTCTTGTCCTGTCTAGCTTGAGGAAGCGTTAAGCTAGAAAGTTCAAATTTTGTACACGTCGTTTTTGATAATAAAATAAGGTGAAGTTCGTGGACGGGCCGAATCGCTCCTCTACCTGCTCCCATACAAAATGACTCAATTTCGCAATTTGGTAATAAGCGGGATGTGCTCGAAAAATATAAAAGCTATTGCTCTGAAATTCGGAATATATTACTTTTGCGACGATTTTAAACTACTGTATAAAAATCGTTTGTGTTGTCTCCCTCCTTCCACCACCTTCCATACAAAGTGCACTTTTTCATGAAATGCTCTAAACCCATTTACTCTATGCATATAAAAAACATAATAGGACTACGATTGTGCGTAAAGCCCAATCGTGCGATACTCTTGATGAAGAGAAATGTTTTTATTTTTATGCAGCAGATTGGAATTATTATAGAAGTAATATGTTCCAAATTTCATACGAATAACATGTATACTTTTCGAAAAAAATCCGTTTATAGACAAATTCCGTAATTGTGTCATTTTGTATGGGAGGGGGTAGAAGGGGTAAGGCTAATCGTCTATTTTTTTTTGGTCTTACTAATAATTATAAATAAATAGTTAGTGCACAATTTCAGCTCGATCAATTGTATACGCACTGAGTAAATTGGCTTAGAGCATTTCATGAAAAAGTGCAGTTTGTATGGGAGGTGGTGGAAGGAGGAGGGGGACACAAATAATTTTTATAGAGTAGAGTGAAATGATTATAAAAGTATCATATTCCAAATTTCATACCAATACCATATATACTTTTCGAGAAAAGCCGTTTATTGATAAACTGCGTAATTGTGTCATTTTGAATGGGAGGGGGTAGAAGAGGTGGAGCGATTTGGCCCGTTCACGAACTTGTCCTTACTTTTTTGTCAAAAACGATGTGTACAAAATTTGAACTTTCTAGATCAACGCGTTCTCAAGCTAGAGAGGACACGGACGGACGGACGAACAGACGGACAGACAGACGGACGGACGGACGGACATCCGGTTTTGAGTAATTATATTAACTTCTGTATCATTCATTTTTTTCTCCGAGCCTTATTTCTTGGCGTTACAAACTTTGTGGCAAACTTATAATACTCTCAGATTTCATCTAGAGTATAATTAGCAAGCTGAAATTATGCAATAAATATTTATTTAGAACTAGCAAACGCCCGGGACTTCGTCCGCGTAAAAATAGCAATAATAAGCAATTTTTGAGAGTGTAGTTAGTAATACATTATGTGGGATATATAATCTGCTTACTTTAATGGCTCTTTGAAGAAAATGGCTTGTATACTGTTAGAATCAGAACCATGAATTATTAAGAATGAAAGCATGATACTCTCATTTTTATGGGACAGGCTCGTGATCAAATCAAACCCGTGATTCGAGATCATATACGTGTTGAAGAGCGTTAAGGACATGTGAATAATTGTAGCTGGCGTTATTTGAACAAATAAAATAACATTAAGCTTAAAACATAACAGGACTGGGGAGTGGTAGAAGAGGTGACAGTACTGAACTAATTTGTTTCACATCATGCTAGAGTAGCTATAAAAATGTTTTGTACCAAATTTAAGCTTCAAAAATTGACTAGGTACTGAGAAGGAGCATTGAATTTAATAAAATTGTGCAATTTGTATGGGAGGTGGTAGAAGGAGTGGGGGGTTTTTGATGATTTTTCGAGAAACAACTATAACTATCATGCAACTGATTTACTTTAAATTTCAGATCTGTATCATTCACACTTTTCAAGAAAATCGAATTGTTATATAGTCTTGGAATGTGTCTCATTGTATGGGAAGGGTTAGTAGGAGTGAAGCTACTCGGTTAAGTTTTTTTCCCGATATTAATAATAATGTTAGTTAGTGCTGAAATACCTCAAAAAACTAACTTATAGCCATTTATAAGCAAATAACAGACAGACACTACAATTATATTACTATGTATAGATGTTTAGATGTATAGATTATTAGTAAGACCATTCTTTCACTCTTTCTACCCCCTCCCATACAATATGACACAATTTCAAAACTTTACAAAAAATTCATTTTTCTGAAAAGTGTAAATCTACTGATCTGCAATTTAAAACATGTAAAAAACATTATGTTTATAGGTATTTCTGAAAAAGTCATGAAGAACTCGCCTGTCCGCCGTCTACCACCGCCCATTCAAACTGCACAATTTCACTAAATCCAATACAGTAATTTTCTCAGTACCTATTAAATTGTTGAACCCTAAATTTTATATAAAATATTTTCATAGCAACTCTAGCGTTACGTAAAAAAATTAGTTCAATGTTGTCTCCCCTTCCACCACTTCACCTAGAAAATTTCTTAAAATTAAAAAATTTCTCTTTCATCTGGAGTATCGTACGATACTGCTTTACGCCCAATCCTAGTCCTATTATGTTTATTTTTATTTCCACTGTGTAATATTCATATTTTATCAAATAAAATTTGAAGTACAATTTCAATATAGTTTTATTTATTATAAAATCCCCATAAATTTTGACCAGAAGTAGTCTGCCGTTAAAAATATATAAATTATTCTGCATCTTCCAAAAAAAGTTCTGAGGATTCTCGATCGAAAAATGTTTTGGAATCCCTGCTTTCCCTTGGTCTTTATTGCTTCCTCTTTTCGTTGCACTGAATACAGTTACTTACTAAGAAATTTAATGTTTCCAGAAGCACTCAAAATTAAAAACAGATAGATTTTAGATTGTGCGTGCATCCATCGTATAAATTCGGTAAAAAGAAAATTAATTTTATTTGTTAATATTGATACATACGAGTAGTACACTTATTAGTTTATTATAACAATAATGGCTCCTAAATCTAAAGTGACAGTGAATGAAGCTATTAGCGTTGTGAAGAAATATATACATTATTTCAATTCGAAGAATATTCCGGAATATACCGCCAATGTGTGGAAAGAAATGAGCAGTGATTTAAGTGGAAAATGGACTGCTCATAGTGTATATATAAATGTGAGAGAAAACAGGAGGTGCATTTTATCAAAGGCTAGGACTGACTTAGGAATTGATGTGGAGTATAATTTCAAAAATGATTGTAGCTCTGATAACACTTCAGATGATTCCATGTCGGATAAAAGCATTGAATCCATTTCTGATTCAGAATATTTGAAACCAAGCAGTTCGTTCGAAATATTGCTAACATATGAACAGTGGCAAAAAATAAAACCGGAAACTGTTGTATACGGTGAGAGACAGTATTTTATTTTAAAAAAAGGGGAATGGACAGACATGATCTTTACAATGTTTTATCGTCAATTTCGACTTCCATGTGCGTACACATTCAAAAGAGCAAAAATATATAAGTTATCTCCAAAATACTTTTTAACGATTGTTGGAAAATGTACAAGCAAATCATGTGGCAATTCATTTTTTGGTTACATCGAAAGTGAACCAATTGGAACAAATGACGTTATTATCCGAATTAAAACGAACGACACATCAAGTTCCTTCCACGATCCTGTTACTAGACCCCTAAAGGGTAAAAAAAGATTGGAAATATCCAATGAATTAGTTGCTGAAGGATGCTCTATTTGGCGAAAGAGAACTGCAAGGCAGGAGATGACACTTGGTGATGGTCCAGCACCAATTTTGTATAAGTCCAATGTGCTAAGACATGCCAAGAAAGAATGTATTGATCGATCGTTAGGCGTTAAAAAATTCGACGGACGCGACGTCATTCGAGCAATAGAAGACATGCGAACTACTTTTCCTTTCACAGGATCGATACAAGCCATTGCATCCTACAAATTTTTTGTTATGTATAGAGCTCCAGCTCAAATGCACAACTATAAAGAGTTTTGCAGGTATGTTAAAAATAATGCAAAAGTAAGTATAGATTCAACTGGCAGCTTAGTTAAAAAATTAATACGAAAAGATGGCTTATCAGGACACATATTTTTAACTACAGTTGTAGTTACTTTTAGTAATATAACAGTGCCAGTAACCCAAATGCTTTCAGAAAAAAATGATACTGAGCAATTGGAATATTGGCTGAAAACATGGCTGCGAGATGGTGCACCAAAACCAAAGGTATCAGTTTCCGACTACTCTAGATCTCTTGTAACGACCCAAACTCTTGCATTCAACAATCAAACTATAAAAGCTTACGTTGAGACTTGCTTCCGAATTTTAACGGCAAAGGATACAGCAATGATACAAAAACCTTCAACTTTCGTCAGAGTAGATGTAGCTCATTTCATTCATGCTGTATGCAACTGGAAATGTTTCAAAAGCATAAATCATCCCGAGATACGTGATTTTTTTGTAAGATGTGTAAGTCTATTAATTGATTGTACTACAATTGAAGAATTCGAAAACATATTTCTGCTAATATGCACAGTGGCAATTCATAAATATGATGGATATGCTACCGATCCACTTGCAGCTATATCTTGTAGAAATCAACTAGACATGTTTTTGAAGAACCGAAACATCTTAACATCTTACGAGTATGTGGACATTGAAGAAGATAATATAAATTTGGAAGACCAATATAAAGTTGATAATGACGATTGTGATAACAATATTTTCCAATGGATAAATAATATACAGAACAGAGCAAAACTTGGTTCGGAAACCAAAAATGGAATGTTGAACACCTATTATTTAAAAGATTTTTTTTTAAAATTTGGGATCCAAAACCAAAGAGTTTCCTTTATGGTCTGCGGTAATGACAACGTATTTCGGTTGCAAAGATAAACATGCATCATCGGCGGAAGTGGAAGGGTACTTTAATGAATTAAAAAAGAATACCTTAAAAAATTTCAATAGGCCAATAAGAATCGATAAATTTATTAAAGTACACCTACAGGATTTAACGGGAGGATCCCAAATATTTGCCTCAAAATTGGTGCATTTAAACCTTCAAAAACAGAAATTGGTTTTAGATGACTTAGCAGTAAATAAAAATGATATTGAACACAAGGACTTCATGGCCACAGAAAATTGGAGAAATAAGGCTCCTAAGCAAGTTTTTAATGAAACTGACCGTAGTACAAATCTCGAGTCAAAAAAAAAACAGATAATTGCACCTTATAAGGAAACAGTGCTGGAGAAATCACCAAAAAGAAAAAGTAAGTTTTTTGCACCTTATCCTCGAATTAATTTCTCGAAAAAAAAGAATTCAACGAAATCATTTCTCTTGAAAAACGGAAATTTATCAAGTCCGGAGACAATAAATGGAATAACAATTTACTTGCAAAATACTTGTCCGTTTGATGCCATTATTGCAATACTTACCACATGACATTGATCATGACTGTTATGAAAATTTCGTGAACGAATCATCAAACGAAACATTACAATTCGTTTCACGCCTTATCATAAACGGAATTGATAATAGTGTATTGCAAGGGAGGACATCATTATTAAAAAAGCTATATGCCTCAACGATAAACCATCAAATTGGGAACATTATACTGTCTGAAACCATTGACACAAGAGATAATGTGGCAACAATATGGAAAAATTTAATGACTAACGAGCCCAGTGCACGATGGCTCTCTACATGTCAAAATAACACTTGTTCGAAAAAAACAACTGTACGAGGTATCCATTCTTTGGGTGTTTCGCATAATATTATATCTGAATTTGGATTTGGCGCACTTGAACAAGCTATCTATGCGGCTCATTCCCGTAGCTCTAATGAAATATGTAGCATGAATAACTGCAACAAAACTTGTAATATTTCACTACTAGCTAACCAACATATTTTCATTGAACTGGACATTCGACAAAACATAGGAGATACAAGTGGTTTAAAATGCAAACTAAAGGATTTCCCAATGCTGATCGACTTTTCGGAGGAGGAGTTTGGGTTAGTTTGATAAATCAAGAAGTTTTCAGAAGTCTTAATATGATCATACAGTCATGCTAACAATCATTAACTTTTTTTATTTCAGTCTAGCTGGAATCATCAAATTTGTTGGAGGAAATCACTACGTTGCATATTGCATAAGAACAAACGGACGCTGGGAGTGCTTTGACGGCATGTGCAACTCTGTCAAAAGATGCTCAAGTGACACTAAAATTGAGCCACATGCTGCCATATATATAAAAATTAATAAAAAGTAAAGCAAAGTTAATAAAATTACTTTCATTTCATTCCGCCCAAATAATAAATATGACCAATTTTACTCAAAATATAATATATACACAGCCCATCTCATCTCTATAAAAACCGAGACAACTAATAGACGTCATTATATACGGACATGGATTTTGATGGTTTAAACGTACTTTAAAGCGTTATCCCATACATTCATTAATAATTAAAGAAAGGAAGAAAGCTTATGACCAAACAATTACTGAATTTGGTTTCAATGCCAAACTGCATAGGTGCTTTTATTAAATAATATCGCTCTAGGAAATTCGATACTGTATCTATACTGATTACTACCGATCACCAACAAACGACCACTAAGTGAATTCGAAAAGAATAATTCAAAAATATTAAATTTGGGGGTAAGTTTCATTGATAAATCGATTCGACGCTTTTATTGAATAAAAGCGCCCAAGGAAATTCGATATTGTAACTATACTTATCACCACCAAATGACAAAAGCAGACTAGCGACCATTACCAAACGACCCCCTAGCGAATCAAAAATGAAAAATTTAAAAATTTTAAATTTGGGAGGAAGTTTCATTAATAATTAGATTCGATGCTTTTATTGACAAAATGTTCTCAAGGGAATTCGATACCGTTACTGTACTGATCACCACCAAAAGATGAAATTAGACTACCAGACACCGCCAAACGATTCTCAAGTGAATGCAATAAGAAAAATTCAAAAATAAAAAATATTGGGGAAATTTTCATTCATAATTCTATTTCGGGTTGCCTTTTTCGGAATAAAGCTCTAACGAAAATTCGATATTTGCCTACTATTGCTATGTGAATGGGTACCAAAGTTTAAAAGGTGACTACCAATCACCACCAAACGACCACCAAACGACTAGTGAAATCCGTTTTGCTGTAAGAATATCGTAACTCCAGTTATTTACAAAAACACATAATGGGGGGCTAACTTCACGCTTTTTAAGAAAATCATTTATTACAGCTAACTGAATAACTACCAAATGTTGAAATGTTACTACCAAACACCACCAAACGACCACCAAACGAATGGCATAATTTGTTTTAAGCTAAGATAACTTTAACTCCAGATATTTAAGAAAATGTGTTTTGGGGGGGCTAAGTTCACGCTAAATAAAGTAAACGCGATTTCTAGGAATACGGATTACCACCAAACGAAAAAAAGTGACTACCAATCACCACCAAACGACCACCAAACGATTGCAACAAGAAAAATTTAAAAAATCGAAATTGGGGGGGCCAAGTTCACACACGTCTAAATATGTTGTACTCAAACTCATGGAGCCATTAACGGGTTGCGGAAGAACTTTGACCACAGATAACTTCTTCACAAGCAAATCCCTAGCAACACAACTGCCAGCAAAAAAACTACGTTAGTTGGAACTATCCGGTCAAATAAAATGGAATTACCAATAATAGCGAAGCAAAAGAAAGATGATATGGAACGATTTTCATGGAAAATTTTTACAACAGATAATTGTACTCTTACAATCTATAAAAGTAAGCAAAAAAAAAGGTACTTTTACTTAGTTCTAAACATAAATTTGTAAAAGTAGAAAACAAAGATAAGCGTTTACCTTAAACTGTTTCATATTACAATAAAACCAAATTTTGTGTAGACATGACTGATCAAATGGCGAGAAAGTTTACAACAAAATCTAAGTCTTGCAGATGGCCTCTCCAAGTATTTTTTAATATCCTTAATTTAGCTGGCATAAATGCCTGGATTTTGTACAAGCAAACGACAGGAGAAAATATCTCGAGACAAGATTTTTTACTCAAGTTAGCAGTAGAACTTGGCGCCGATTTTCGAGAAGCCCGTAAACAACCAAAAGAAAGAACAAATACGAAACGATTGTTGCCTGAGTCTATTACAGATGCATACAACGAAAAACGTGTCAAATAGGATATTTTAATGAAAATAAAACCAACAAAATTTGTTTTAAATGTGAAAAATATGTTTGCGGAAAATGTACAATGGAGATACCATGTACATATATGGGTCATTCTTTTACAGATCGTACACCTAATTGGACCACATTTTTTTTTTTTTTGCTTCCAAAATTTTTCTATAGTTAGTATACATCGAATAAGCCGATACGTATGCGGGGATTTTTTTTTAAATTGTTTTTTTAAAAAATATGGATGTTTAAACATTTTGAGAATCGTTGGTTTTGCTCTTCTTAAAAAGCTATAATCTTCGGTTCTATTTGTCCCACCGATTTCGTTCTTATCTCATTTTAAAGGTAATTTTGTAAACTTTTTACTGCATTGTTCAAAAAAAAATTGTATTGTTAAATAGTTGTAGTTATTAGCAATTAAAGCGCTTAAAGTCGATTTTCATACTTGCGCCCAGTCGATAAGAAATCGAAAAAAATGCCATCGTATTCCTTGATTGATTCTCTAAAAAATCCATTTAAAAAAAAAAATGGAGAAAAACAGAAAAAAATAATTGCACCAACGGGCGCGCGATAAAATTGATCGAACAATTGGAAATCATTTTTGATATTAATTATATTGACAGCATTACCTATAGACAATTGACTTGGATAGGACTTCTTTAGAGATTGTCATAACTCCAGTAGATGAGTACTTGCTAAAACTAGCAGCTGGTTTGAATAAATTACTATTGCATTCTTACCTTGTGACAAAACAAACCGAATTCATGAATAATAAAAGAAAAAATTTAGGGCGAAATGAATGTATTGTTATTTGTGATTTTTCTGAGAACTACGCTTTTGTGATCCAAAATGCTATTCAAGGCGTACATTGGAACAATGAACAGGCAACAGTGCATCCGTTTGCGATTTACAACAAAAGCGATAAACACGTACTACAATTGAAAAGCTTAGTAATGATTTCCGAATGTTTGCATCATGACACCGTAGCCGTTCACGTATTCCAATGGCATTTGCACAATTTTATCAAAACTAACTTACACAATATCAATAAAATCATATATTTTTCTGACAGAGCGAGTGCGCAATATTAAAATAAAAATAAATTTTATTGGTCTCATGCATCATCGCAAAGATTTCAGAATAGATGCAGAGTGACATTTTTTTCCCACTTTACATGGCAAAGGTGCGTGCGACGGTTTGGGTGGAACGTTAAAAAGGTTAGCCGCTAGAGCGAGCCTTCAACGAATCAACAATGCGATCTAAACGCGGAAAGAATTGTTCGAATGGGCAAATTCATCTCTGCCTTATATTAATTGTCACTTTGTAGACAACAAAGAGTATAAAGAGGAGGCGAAGATAGTAGCATCCCGTTTTCAAGGAGCGATAACAATCAAAGGAACTTTAAAGTACCATAGTATGATCCCACAAACAATTAATAAATTGCAAGCTAGACCATTTTCTATTTACGAATATTCAACAGAAGTAAGAATCATGAAGTAATGACTTTGCACAAACCTCAATTCATCTGAATCTTTGTCTTTGTCTTGTTTGTAATTACTAAAATAATAAATGATAATTATATCCTATTGCAATTTTTTCTTCTTACAGCGATCTTATACTTTCACAACAAACAGTTAAATGCAATTCTACATAATACATTATAGCCTATTTTTTATGAATAAATTCATATTCCTTTCAATTATTTATTCTTAAAATAAATAAAATCAAAATTTTTGGCCAACGCAGAGGAATAATAAAGTCGACGCGTCACTAACACCCTGAATCGTTTCGTTGTGCTGCGCGAGTTACGTCTTCGACTGCAACATCGTCAAATTCCAGAAAGACGGAATCAACCTAATTCGTAAACATTCCCATCAACATCATAAAATTCCAGAATATCAAATTAAAGAAATACATTAATATCAGATTCAAATTTTATAAGATATTCACATCAAATCTTAGAATATGTAAGGTATATAAGGAAATGAAGAGCCCTATAAAGAAAACTGAAGCAATTCCTATACATGAAGAACACGATCGCCACTTGTCGCCGACCCTTCATAGATTCCCTAAAATCGGTAAATTTTCGGAAGTAATTTCTTGAATGAAAATTAGTGAAAAGTGAATATTTTCAGACTCAGGACAATAAAACAGTATAATCAATAAACGATTTGCTAAGGATTCCGAAAGTTAAAAGAGTTTTTAAGTGAAGAAACACTTGTAGCGTTTTATTACTAAGTGAATTATAAACATGAAGTGTTGTATTTCCACCTGTGGTAACAAGTACGTCAAAGAGGGCGAAGCCATTGCCTTCTATAGTAGAAAGCCGAGTAACTGAATCCAACAACAACACGTTGGAGTCGTAACAAACGTGACAGTTCCATACAAATTCGCTCGCTTTTGTATGGAGCTGACACGGCGGGCTTCGTAAGAATCGCGTTTATTCTTAAATGCAGTGTTAAAGATAGTTCAGCTTTCTAAGGTACTTCATTGATAGTGCTCGGCATGTAATTATGACACGTTGATATTAGTGCAATGGATTTTTAATTGAAAAAGTGCGATCAAAGTTAAATCTCGGCTTCTCACACCGAAGAAAATCTGTCACTCATATTGCGCAGAGTTCTCCGGTTAATTTTCACACAGAAAATTGTAGAATTTTAGTTATTACGAAAAAGTGTGCACTCGCGTAATATTTCCGTGCTAAGTTTGAACTAATTATGCTCTTTTCTTGTTTTCGGCAAAACGTGTTTTTACGATAAGTTTGTAGAAAAATAATACAGGTGGTCTTGTGAAATGGAAAAATCCATGACGTCATACCCACTGCTGTCATTCGAGATGGCCGCTACGTCACTTCTGCCCAGCTTGAGATGTAGAAAGCATTGGCGATGCTGGGCAGAACTGACGTAGCGGCCATCTTGAATGACTCCAGTGGGTGTGAGGTCATGGATTTTTCCATTCCAAAGGACCACCTGTATTATTTTTGACGAACTTGTCGTAAAAATACGTTTTACCGAAAACAACGCAAAAGCATAATTAAATCAAATTAAGCACGGAAATATTACGCGAGTGCACACTTTTTCGCAATAACTAAAATTTTACAATTTTCTATGTGAAAATTAACCGGAGAACTCTGCACAATATGAGTGACAGATTTTCTTCGGTGTCAGAAGCCTAGATTTAACTTTGATCGCACTTTTTTCAATTAAAAATCTATTGCACTCATATCAACGTGTAATAATTACATGCCGAGCACTATTAACAAAGTACCTTAGAAAGCTGAACTATCTTTAACACTGCATTTAAGAATAAACGCGATTCTTACGAAGCCCTCCGTGTCTGCTCCATACAAAAGCGCGCGAATTTGTATGGAACTATCATGTTTGTTATGACTTCAACGTGTTGTTGTTGGATTCAGTTACTCGGCTTTCTACTATAGAGGGCTTTGGCGAAGCGGTATCAATTTTTAGGTAAGTACACAAACAGTGAAACTGGTCGCAGTTGTGATTTTGTGCTTTTCTTAAATTTTCATTCAAGAAAAACCAATTTATAAAAATTAAACTTGAGAATGACTTTTTATCGACCAAATGATAGGCGCATTTCGATATTAATGCAGTGGCGTAGTATAAAGGGTTGTAATGCTGGAGTAAAACTATGCTGTTAAATCGATCGACCTCGCAATCGGTTTTTTTAAGATCTTTTAGAAGATTATGATTGAGGTCGTGATATAGTGTTTCAAAGAAAAAAAGAATAAATCGAATATATAAAATTGAAAAAACATAATTTTTTGGTTTGAGTAATTCAGGATTATTAAAAAAAAAATAGCCGTGGAAATGAGGCATTTATATCGGAAATAAATCGTGCGCCTTTGAAAATTCGCACTTGCGTTATGCAGATCTCAAAATAACTTAAAAAAAGTATAGCGCTGAAACGTGCGAAAAGCCCTTTGAAAGTGCGTTTTTCAAAAATAACTGAAAAACTAAAGTAGCTATGTTAAATCGATTTCAATGTAAATAAATATTGTGTTCTTAAATTTTCTCTACAATAAAAATTGACTGAAATATGAACTTTTTGACTTTTGTGTTTTTGAGCATATTGAAGAAAACCTGTTCGCACCGTGACTAGTGGAAATTGATATTTAGATCTTACATTTATTCCCTGCAGCACAGAGCTTATGTAATACACTTATACACAGAAAACATCAGAAAGCAAAAAAAGACTAACATTTGCGATATTTCTGTTAATTTTTGTCGTAAAAAAAAATTAAATACTCAAGATCTTCACTACGATTCAAAAAAGTAATTTTCAAAGTTTGCGTTTTTCATTTTAATATATAAGATTCTGTTTGCGGAAAAAATACACACTCTTACTGAATTAGGCACACTTAATATACAAGGCCCCCCCATCCAATTATTCAGACATTAACGGCGGCACTGGGATTTAAACTGGTTTCTCGTTTTTTCTTACTCATTTTTTTTTTCAACGCAAAAAAGCTTCAATTCTCTTCAGAAATGGTCTTCCTTTACTACTACGTCTATGCATCAAATATACGTTAATATCAAATTCATATTTCCATTCACACAGCTTTATAAATATGAAATTAATGTCAACCTTTGCACATTCAATCTAATTTCCATGCACAAACATTTAACGTTCACACGAAAATTTAATAAAAGACTATGTAAGAGAATGTAACAGTTAGTAGAGATGCGGAGTTCGAGAAATAAAATTGTATTCTAATCACAAATAATCGTCTTTTTAATTACGAGACAACCTAATTGGCGCAGTCGCGGTAGGATTTAAGAGTCAAAAGTTACGGATTCCGAAGTGCCTTAAAGAAATATAAAAGAAGTGCAAATATATATAAAAAAAATTTTAAGTGAAAGTTGCGAAAATTCAAATACACGAAGAAATTGAATGAAGCAAGTGATAGTGGTGAAAGTTCAAATATACGAAGAAATTGAATGAAGCAAGTGTTTGTGAAAAATACCAAGAAAAAACCAAAGGAAAATTGGTTAAACAAAAAAATAAGGCAACTTCATACCGAAGGAATATCGGTATTCGTGGATTCGTCGAAAGCCCTTAAATAAAACACGGGTACAGGAATCCCCTTTACCTGTTTGGTTTCAACCCTTAAGTTAAAAGAAACCTACATTTAACAACAAATATTATACGAAATTAAATAAATAAATAAATATAATTTTAACAAGTGAATAATTACATACATTAAAAAATTTTATAATAATGTTCAACATTTTGGCAGTTGTATTAATTGGGTAAGTCCAAGTATTTAATCTTTGCCTTCCATTTATGACCTTCCCAAAATTCAGAACTATCAAGAAAGAAGCTCGATTTCCGTATCCTACTCATCGAAGAACTCTAATTTCAATTTCCGAAGAGCATAAAAAGGCTATTGATTCAGAAAACACAGCGGATTACGGTGAAATAATTGAAAGCTTAAGTTCAATTGATCTTAATATCGATAATAAAGTTAATAAAAGTGATAAAAAACAAATAAACATGACTACTAATTCTAATTCAACTTCTTCATACTGTGAGATACTTAATAGTCTCAGAATACACGACGCAATAAAAGACATTCCCAGTTTTGAAGGAAATCCTAGAACATTGTATGATTTTATCAGCAATGTCGAGGAAATCCTGAGCTTGTTACCTGAGTTAGATGGAACTCCCTACGGTAGGGTTCTATTAAGGGCCATCCGAAATAAAATCATCGGTGAGGCTAACGAAGTCCTCAATACTTACGGAACTGCCACTAATTGGGAACAAATTAAAAACAACCTAATTACGCATTATTCCGACAAACGCAACGAAACTAATTTAATTCGGGATTTGCACAATTTACGGCAAGAACAGGAGACTGTTGAGAAATTCTATTCAAAGGTAATAGAAATATTTTCAACAATGTCTAACTTCGTCAGGGTTCACGAAACAGATACTAACGTCATACATTCGAAGCAAAAACTCTATGAGGAAATGTCCTTGAACACTTTCCTTTCAGGACTTAAAGAACCATTGGGATCCACTGTAAGAGCGATGAGACCTAATACATTAACAAACGCTCTCTCTTATTGTTTGGAGGAACAAAACACCTATTACAGGAAATATAGCCAAAATAAATACCCAACTCAACCTAGGAAACCTATAATAAACCAAAACAAAATGCCGTCTAACAACTATATAACAAACCTAAAATTTAACCATCCCAGGTTCCAGCAACCGGTTCGTCCAAACTACCCTAATCACCAAGGTAATAATTTTTGGAATAATCATAACCCTTCTCAACCTCAAAGATTTCAGTCAAATAACACATTCCAGCGACTTACAAGAAACAACTCAAATTTCCGCCCAGAGCCTATGGACACAGGAAGTACGAGAACAAATATAAAAACGAAAATTTCTTCTCACGGAAACTTCCCGCGAACAACAGCTCCACCAAAATTTGTTTCCGAAGAATTGTTCAATGTGGAATTGAACGACAATTGCGACGAATCTAATCAATACCAGTGGAGTGTCAAGGGTGGGTGGGGAATAAGTGATCACAGCATGATTAAGCTCCACATTGGGTATGAATCTGACCGAAACGTGCATGAGAATGTGCAAGCGAAAGTGTGTATACCCGACTGGAATGAGTATGTGGTACGAATAAGAGAGGCAGCCTCAACTCTGCCAGTGAACGTGTTCGAATGTATTAATGTTGACTGCCAAATAAAAAAGGTCAGTGAATGGATGTGCCAGATAAATGATAGCATGTTTGCACGTATGGAAAAGCCTAACCATAAGCGAGTAAAATGGTGGACTCGTGAACTTTCGGCGAAAAGGAAGGAAGTCAGGCGCCTCCGCAGACTGTTCTAAAAGGCCAGGAAAAATGAATGTACGCATACTCGCGAGGAATGTTTGAGTATAAAAGGATGATTGAGCGTAAAAAAGAGGGCAACTGGAGAAGATTCGTGACCCGGAATCGGGATGACCCTTGGGGTCAAGTGTATAGAATATGCGGAGGGAAGCGATCATCAGTGAATGTGAGCGGAGTACGTGTAAATGGTGTGAGAATGAGTACGGCTCACTATAGCTATTCCCTTTTTAAAATCCTCTTGGGTGCATTTGCCCTTCATATGATTTTCATATATCTCGCTCATCAATTCCTCCGTCGTAATGTGTGTGTTCACATTTTGGAGGACCATCCTCAGGCCAAGCTTATCATTAACCGAAACATCTAATCCACATTCTTCGAATTTCTTGTTTTCCACTAGCTTCTTCCTTTCTAGTTCAGAAGGCACCCTAATAACTGCTCCACCTTTCTTAATAGGGTTGATTCCATGAACTCTTACACCCAATGTTGGCCCTGCCTCGGAAACAACTTTATGTGCTACCTCCTTGGGTGTAGCAGATTTATCTCTGCTCTTTACGACCAAAGCCCATGTTTCTTCTGGTTTGGTCATCGGAGGACGAACCAATTCTGGGAAAACTTTCGTTTTCGCATTCTTGTCAGATTGCTTGGTCTCTCTGGTAAGACCAGCGTTTCTAAGCTCTGCATTCTCCTTGACCAGTCGCTTGTTCAGCTCTTTTAGCTCGTGAATACGATACTCCATTTCTTTGAGTCGGAGATTCATGTGGCTTTTCTCAGCCATCAGTATTTCATTCTGGTTAGCCAGTCTAATTTTTATATTCAAGAAATCCGATATGCATTCATGAAACCTTCTGACGAGCTCGGGTGAGCCACCTTCATCTACTGCTGCCGAACTAAGAGCCTTCTCAAACGTTTTGCCTTCAGATAGGACACTTTCCAACGAGACTGCGTCCTGCGAATTTTTGGCAAGATTACTCATTATATTCTCTTTCCTACTTCTAGGTCCCGGCTTCCGAAACACCGATAACACCGGTTCCTCGAGACTCATTTCTGAGTCGACTGCTACGGATTTTTCAACTCTCGGTCTTGCCGTCTCTCTCTCTTCCCCAGAAGTCTCACTCGACCCACTTATCTCTTTACCCTCCTGCTTTGAGGTCTGTCTGGTCCTCCTTTTCGTCATTCTGCTACTCGTTTTTTACTTTTGTGGAGGTGTAACCATCCAACATCGGCTGTAATTGGTACCACAAGTTAACACTATAACCTAGAGACACAATGCACTGTCACAGAAAAAGATCAAGAAAATTCAAGTGAAAACGCATAAAAACTTACTTACTTACTGTTGAAAACTATTTCTGGCACTATTTGGTCTTGTACAGTAATGGGTATTAGCCAAATTGCACTAGTGTAGCACTATTCTAATAATAATTTTTAATTTTTCCTCTATCACTACATTGCGAAATATCACTATTCAAACACTCCGATGGCACCTCTACACAGCCTATCACTCGCAAAAACACTTCGAAACACTTGGTAGCACGGGAGCTAACCAAAATTGCGTCCGCACACGTCAACTTCTAGATCGCAACTAGTAGATAGGGACAGGTCCTGAATTGTTTAACGTAACTTCTTGCTCCTTCAAGGAAATAAGCACGTATGTATTTAGCATACGGATTGTTTCAGACGACAATCATTAACGCCCACTGAGGTATCAGTCTATACCAATTGCAAGTTTGGCATTCATACTGGTGGATGCGAGACCTATCTAAATCTCTGCCGGTCTATCGGTCATGGCACCGGGTTGAAAACGCAACTCCACGCCGAGTTCCAGGAACTCTGCCCGCGATATGGGCGGTAAACGACAACCACCACGTGTACGTCAAGCGACCTCAACCATCGCCGGGGGTGGAAGCAACTTTCCATGGGCTTCCCGGCTCCCGTGGTACCGGAAAACCTCCGGTCAGGCTTCGTAATTGCTTACTACCAGTTTAGGCTCCTTGCAACCCGAGACTGGTGGCACTTCGCTTCGGGAAACGTGGGGTCGTTACTCCCCAAAGGTATACCGGAATTGACCGTGGTCGTTCACCCGGTATGTGATAACTATCGTTATCCCTTCCCTGCGTATACACGTAACTTTAAAGGACGGACAGTACAGACGAATTTTATTTAGTAATCACTCATACGGCTAGTGCAGTTCATTCATTCACTATAGTCATACATCTGAAGTCATTCGCCTCCTTCTCTTAAACACTTCACAAGCATACTTTTTCATACATTCGTAATGTTCCCTGAAAACCAAGACATCACTCACGTCCAGCACTCCATTCACCCATTTCACCCCCATTGCAATGAGATTTCTCAGACCAGAGTACAATGGGCATTCACACAGCACATGTACCCAGTCCTCACACAGCGCACCACACATACACACAGCAGTAGGGCGGAGACCCATTTCACACAAAAATCCATTCATACTTCCATGCCTTGTAACGCGATACCCCAGACTAAGTGTTATATCGGAGTCTGTGTTTGCTCGAGCGAAGCACACATCCCCTATGATCGTGACGTTTAAGCACGCGACCATTTTCGGACTCATCCCAGCGCGTCTGCCACCTGCTGATCATGCATTCCAACAGTTGCTTTTTACAGCTATCATCAAATCAAATCAGATTCCTGTTAAGACCCCCTATAGGGGCATAGGACAGAAACAACTCTCTTCCACAAGGCGCGATCCTGCGCATCGGCTTTAAGCTGTTGCCAGGACTTGTTTATTACTCTGGCCTCCTGCTCAACTGCTCGCTTCCATGTGTTACATGGTCGACCAACCCGACGTCTTCCTTGAGGGTTATAATCCAGAGCCTGTTTTGCGATGTTTTGCTCTGGTTTCCTCAAAGTATGACCGATCCACTGCCACTTTCGCCGTTGAATCTCAATACCTATTTTAGTCTGGCGAGTTGTACTCCAAAGTTCGTCGTTGGAGATCACTTCTGGCCAGAATATTCCTAAAATGCGTCGGAGGCATTGGTTTACGAAAGTCTGTAGTTTCTTGGTAAGTCGAACGGTCACTTTCCACGTAGTACAACCATATAACAACACGGATTTGACGCATGCGTCAAAAACTCGCAGCTTCGTGCGAAGGGAGATCTCTCTTAACCTCCAGAAAGGGGAAAGGATACCGAAGGCCTGACGAGCTTTATTTAGCCGAGCCTCAACATCCTTTTCGGCTCCGCCGTCCATGCTGACAATGCTTCCGAGATAGCAAAAATCTTGCACCTCTTCTACATCCTGTCCATTAAGAACAATTGGAGTGCTTGCGTTCGAACCCATGTGCATGTACTTGGTTTTACGCACATTTATTTTCAGTCCCGCCTCTTTGCACTTAGAATGCAACGAGCGAACATTTGACTCTAAGTCCGAACGGGTATGTGCAAGCAAACACACGTCATCAGCATAATCAAGGTGACTTAAGATGTTAAATAGTCTCCATTGAAGACCTTTACCTTCCCCACATTCCAGTGCAGCTTTCAAGATGTCGTTTATTACCACCAGAAACAGGGCTGGTGATAATATGCAGCCTTGTCTGACACCCGTTCGCACAGGAAAGCTCTCGGACAGCTCTCCTCTATGCAAGACGCGACACCTTGCATCTTCGTAGGATTCTTTAATCATAGCTATGACCTTATTTGGAATACCTCTCCTACGCAAAGCATTCCATATGTAATCTCGCTTAACGCTGTCGAAAGCCTTCTCGAAGTCCACAAACATGAGATGTAGTGGCGAACCCATTTCGGCTGACTGCTCTAATATTATCCGTAGGGTATTTGTGTGGTCGGTACAAGACGACCCTTTACGGAATCCAGCCTGATAAACTTCGAGAGTGCTCTCGACGACATCACTAATCCTATTGAGAATTACCTTAGCCATAATTTTTGATACGGCAGTAAGTAGACATATACCACGCCAATTGCCACAATCCCGAAGGTCGCCCTTCTTCGGAATTTTCACAATGACGCCCTCCTTCCATTCAGTCGGATATCTTCCATCATTCCACACCTTAGTGAAGAGTGGGAGGAGTATATCGGCTGTTATTTCCGGGTCCGCTTTAAGGAGTTCGGTTGGTAGTCCGTCTATACCTGGAGCTTTCCTTCCCGCCATTGACCGAATGGCGGAAACTATCTCTTCCTTATCTGGGGGATCGTCCCTAATAGAGGATTGTTGCGGTTGGATGTTTGGAAGTTGTTCTGTTTCCGGAATATCTTCATCTGACAAGATGTTTAAAATATCAGAGAAGTATTCCTTCCATCGTCGCAACTAGTGTTCACTCATATTAAGGAGAGTTCCGTTGACATCTCTCACCAGGTGGTTGGCGGTGAAATTCCTGTTCGTCAACTGTTTCATGATTTTAAATAGTGAACCCATATCCCCAAGGTAAGCCGCAGATTCTGCCTTGTTTGCCAGATCTTCAATGGCCTTTCTCTTGTCGCGTCTAAGAGCCTTTTTAAGCTGTATATGAGCATCGCGGTAGTTCTGCCTCAAATCGGGCGTTCGTTGGTTGACATCGGGTTGAGAGATGATTGCCAATTTGGCTTTTTTCCGATTGCCAACCTTGTCCCATGTGTCTTGCGACATCCAGGGTTTCTCACCGCTTTGCACATATCCCACAGATTCTTCAGCACTAGTTAGAAAAGTGTTTCTGGTTGCCTCCCAATTGGCGTCCAGTGTGCGCATTTCATGTTCACCCAATGTGGATGACTTTTCGAGTAGAATGTTGGTGTATTCGAGTTTTTTGTTGGGATCTCTGAGTTTATCCACATTAAGCTTGCGCTTCATTTGAAGAATTTGTGGTCGTCGGATAGCTGCTGTACACAATCTCAAGTAGGCAACCATCAAGTGGTGATCGCCCCCACGTCAGCTCCACGTTTCGCTCGCACATCGAGGAGACATCTTCTCCATCGGCGACTTATAGCCAAATGGTCGATCTGGTTCTGAGTAACACCGTCAGGGGAAACCCAAGATGTTTTATGATGACTCTTGTGTGGAAAAAGGGTACCTTCGATGACCATTTGCCGAGTACTACAGAACTCCACAAACAATTCGCCGTTTTCGGGTCTCTTAATCCAAGGTCGTGAAGCGTCGACCCAAGGGTCACCATGCCTCCCCATGACGTGTTCTAGTCCAGTGTTGTCTGATCCAACCTGGGCGTTCATATCTCCCGAGATGATAATAATATCACCTCTTGGAACACGTTCGAAGGTGGCACTCAGTTGGCTATAAAACTCCTCTTTGTCACCAGATGTTGCGGTATTAGTTGGTGCGTAGCACTGCAGAATTGTGACGTTTCTGACACTGGCCCTGAGCCTGACGACGATAATCCTATCCGAGATTGGTTCCCAGCTAATGAGACTGTTTCTCGCTCTCGGCGTAAGGATGAACGCCACGCCATTTCTGGCTTCACTTTCAGGGCCAATGTACAGAATAGTGTTTCCGCTAGGGGTTCGTTCTTCTCCTGATCCTGTCCACCTGACCTCGCTCAAGCCCAAGATTTGGATGTTATAGTGCTCCATTTCACGGTCGATCACTGATTGGCGGTGCAAGGACCGAGTAACCCCAGCTCTTCCCCCGTCATTCAATGTTCGAACGTTCCAGAAGCCAATCGTAGTCCGTTTTCGAATGCCAAAAGTCGTTACCGTAGAATCAGTCCGTATCCGAGGCGATGTATCTGTTTCTCGTATCATTTAGGTCTTAAGATCACGGGTGATAAGCCCATGATCCAGTGAGTGTCCATTTGCCATTTTTAGGGCAAGCAGGACTGGCTGTGGGTGAATTCTACAGCCCCCATCCCAGAGGGGGATAGTTAGCTCAGGTCCGTGGAGTCGCTAACTCCAAAGATAGTTGCAGGAATTGGTAAAACCTCATACTACAACTACCCCCTTGCGGGGTTTTTACAGCCAGAGGGGCCATTTTCGGAAACATCACCATCCGTTATCCAATCACGCTAAGACATTAACATCCCTTTTCTTGCCTTGAATTGGAGTCCTCGGCGGATCACTTCAAGGTCCAGTGGCGCCGCTCCCAACAACACCTGCATGGCATCAGTAGACATGATGCGGCACACGGGCAAACAGCCATACATCATAACTCTTTGGGTCTACAGAATCGCGTTGCGTCCAGCGACAGTCCATTATAGAACGTCCGCACCGAACTTCGGCTCAAACCCCATTCGCACTTTAGAACTCTAGTAATTCTGGTCACCACCCTCAACATTCGCTTTTTGAGCTCGAGCACATGCACACCAAAGTTCATACGCTCACTCATATTCACACCAAAATAGCATACTTGTTTCACATAGCTTAGCCTGCAATCATTATATTTAATGATTGGCGGCCGACCAGGCGATAGCCTGCTCTTCAACAGCATGGTGGCAGACTTATCTACCGAAACACACACACCTACTTTCTCACCCCAGGCCAGCACAACACTCAGAAGACTCGCACCCTTTCTCTTGAGCTCCGCCCGAGATCCCCCCTCTATCATGAGGAGCAGATCATCGGCATACGCACACACACTGCATTCATTCTCAATCTGACCCAGGAGTTCATCCATCATGAGAATCCATATAAATGGTCCGCAGATTGACCTCTGGGGACAGCCACGCGTAATCTTTTTCCACATACACTCCCTCACACCCTTAGCACACACCCATCGGTTGGAGAAGTAACTCTGCCATAGAGCCACCTCTCTGCAACCTACACTCATCAATCATTCAATCACACTTGTCCAACCTAAATTATCGAACGCACCCTTGAAGTCTATAAAGACCCCAAGCACATATTTACTCACGCTATTACTCGCACAGTCCTTGGCGTATGCCCAGGAATCCTCCGTGCATCTCCCCATACGGAAACCGTACTGCCTATTCGAGGCAAGTCTCGCAACTTGGTCGTCAAGCCTCCGAACCACCACCATCTCCAGCACCTTGCCAATTACCGGAAGGAGACTGATGCCCCGGTATGATCGAGGGTTGCCGCGGTCCTTGTCTACGGATTTCAGTAATACAACTACTCTCGCTTTTTTCCATTCCGCAGGAAAGTAGCGTTCCGCGAAGCATCTCTGGTAGATAGCCCTAATATAATCAGGGATGACAAGTCAAATATGCATAGCCATCTCACCGGTCACCCAGGTGATTTCCTAGACTTGAGCCTGGACACACTGTCACCAATCTCGCAGTCATTTAGTTTAGGCATAACTTCGTCATTCACACTCAGGTCATAGTTGACCGGTTCCGATCTAGGGAACAGCTCATTCAATAAAGGATCCATGTTTTGGCTCCACGTATACATTCTCGCACCATTTACCCGTATCCCACTCACATTCGCTGATGATTGTTTACCTACACATATTTTGTACACTTGCCCCCAGGGATCGTCACGATTTCTGGTGACAAACCTCTTCCAATCACTCTCTTTCTCGCGCTCAATCATTCTTTTATACGCAATCATTCCTCGCGAGTACGCGAGCGCTCAATCATTCTTTTATACGCAATCATTCCTCGCGAGTACGCGAGTTTAAGTTGAACCACATTCGTACACCCATTTTTTCTAGCTCTCTGGAATAGTCTACGAAGGCGTCTAACTTCCTTCCTTTTCTCCGAAAGCTCCCGAGTCCACCATCTGACTCGCTTGGAGTTAGACTTTCCTATCCGTGTGAACATACCATCATTCACCTGGCACATCCATTCGCTAACCTTTTTTATCTGGTTATCAACACTCATACATTCAAACTCATTCATAGGCAGGGTTGAAGCTGGCTCTCTCATTCGCACCACATATTCGTTCCAGTCAGGCATACCCAATCTCCACACTTTCGTCTGCACACATTCTTGCACACTACGATCAGATTCACGCATAACATTGATCTCAATCATACTGTGGTCACTTATTCCCCAACCACTTTTCACACTGCACTGGAACTGGAGTGCCAAGGCCGCCCGGTTGACGAAAGTGACATTAATATCACTAACGCCTCCAGTGCCATCAAAAATGTACCATTCACTCGCAACATTCAGAACCTGCATATCTTTGGACAACAACCATTCACTCAATTCAATCCCCCGCCGAGAGCTCTGGTAACCCAAAGTGTTACGCGTCTCCTTGCTGAACCACAGGGGGGATGAAGCATTCGCATCCATACCGACGATCAATGGCGTATCAGCCGTAACACACACAACTTCGTCTAGATACCCAAGGAATGGCTCTAAAGGCTCTTCAAATTTACAATAAACACTCACTAAAAACATTTCATCCAAATTCGCCTTTCACCCAAACACACACACCGTGTTCGTTACTCAGTATGGTAACGGCCATGCTCTCAAAATTAGGATCATTCACAACAACACACGCATTCAGCCTATTATCAGGGAACACCTTAAAACTAGCAGGCAGTCCCCTTATGCCTCCATGAGACGCATAAGGCTCTTGCACCAAGGCAAAACTCACCCTGTTTTCAACCATCCAAGCACCCAGATCACACATAACAGCATACGCACCGCGACAATTATACTGGACTAGCTTGCAATTCACACTAGTGGGCATATTTGGTCCAAGGGAAGACGCCAGGCGAGACTGGAGTAGAGCTCCATCCCAGCCCGTTATGGCCAAGGTCAGGCACCGCCCACCCAGTATATCACCCCCCCCCCCCCCCCCCCCCCACTCGTACTCAGGCCCGAGGTCCAGCGCAACAGCGTTACCGCAAAAAACGCCATCATGGCCGGACGACAAGCCTTCACGGCCGGGGACATCAAAGATCTGCAATCGGTTCGCAAGAACATAGTTTTTCATCATCTCGCCCCAATGGAAGCTGGGGTCGCTAGTCAGAAGGCTAGCATCCCCGCTTGACCTCACCGGGGATGATGCGTTCCATCACAAACCCAGGATGACTGGTAAGCCGCTGCCATCCGCTCGTTAGGTGGCATGCCCTTATCTTCGACGTGGTGCTTCATAATTTTTGCATTTAATGTTTCCACATCCTCAAGCCTGAATTTGCTAACAGCAGGTCCAAATTTTCGCAGTATTTCATTATATAGTTTCTTAGACGCCCAATTGTTCAGCGTACAACATCACAATCACGATCGTCCTCCCCATAAGGCTCGGAGAGATCCCTCTCACCAGCGTCAGCAGCAAAAAACCTACCAGCCGACTCGTTAAGCTTCCCAATTATGAGTTTCATATTCTTTTCGGCTGTCTCGTAGGAAACGCGAGTTATGTGGTCGAGGGTCTTGAACTTAAAAAAAAATAAAAATGCAAAATTTAATATGGACGAAAAACTTTATTTGACTATCTTTTTCGAGTGTAAGAAACGGACTAACTTAATTTTTATCTACAGTGGAAAATTCTTAAATCTAATTTTGCTGATTCGTACTTTTGTTAAATGTGAGAATTAATTATTTCCCAGTATTTATTAAAGGTGTCATATACCTATGCTGGTTGGAGGTATCTAGTTACATCCTCTAGGAATGTGGAGTATGTGTCTGGCGAAGACGCTGACTCATACGTAACTGGACCCCCGTTAAAATTAGGATTCTCCTGAATTCTGTTATTGATTTTTATTTTAAATTCTTTATGTTTTTTAAAATAAAGTATGATTACAAAAGTTATAATCACACTTATTAATATAATCAAAGTGATATTAATTCCGTATGAAACATTTTTATGATATTCCAGTTCATCAATTTTGTTTATGTTTTTACATTTTCTAGGACAATTTCATCTAAAGTTATTTTATCGGTAAAATTTGTAAATTTTTTGTTTGAAGGGTAAGAAAAGCGTTCTAAAAATATTTTTTTAACATTTGAAAAGTAGTGATCGATAATTTTGATTTCACAATTGGTAAAATGAATAAGTACTGGTTTGGTGAATGTTTTCACAGTGCATTTTGAATTAAAAGAAAAGATTTCCGGATTCTACACTGTTACGCTTTATTATTCGTGACGTTTCGGTCTCTGCTGAGACCTTTATCAAACAGTTTGATAAAGGTCTCAGCAGAGACCGAAACGTCACGAATAATAAAGCGTAACAGTGTAGAATCCGGAAATCTTTTCTTTTAATGAATAAGTACGTTTCCATTTATTAACAATTTTCTTTCGTCACAATTTTGACTAATATTTAATTCATATGCATTTTTTATTACAATTGTTTCCTCATCAATTTTAATGATTTCTGTTTTATTATTCTTTATTAATTTACAGTTTTCCTTGTACACACAATGTGTACTTACTTCTAGTTCATTTAATGTTCTTAGTTCCGTATATTGATATACAGTTTCATTATTTGTTGTTACAATTTCGATTGGATAATCAATTTCTTTTTGTTGCTTATCAGGAATCGGTATTATCATTCTAAGATTCATTTTCTTAAACTCGTTTGGTACTTTAACAGCAAATATTAATTTATTTTCTTCATATTTAGTTACTCCTAATTTAATATATTTCATTTTATTTAAATCTATGTTGTACTTTTGAATTTCTTCATTGGTTAGGATGTTTGGGTGTAGAATTCCGTATTTAGCTGAAGCTACATATATTGTCTTGAATATGTTCTATTTTGCTTTTGAAAATTTGAATTTTAAAAAGTTGGTCATAGTATCTATTTTGATTCATTATATTGTTCATTTTTTCTGAAATCAATATTCTGTCTTTTTCAATTATGTTTTTAAATTTTTTGAAAGTTATTTATTATGATCTGTTGATTTAGATTTGTAATTACGTTATGATTATTCTTATCTGTAGTTTTAAAATGGTTTTCTATATCTAATCTATCTTGATCATCCATGGTCCCGAATAACCACTTCTGAGCATTACCTACTAAATTAACTAATCCTCTTTTCTTTCTACTATCTAAAGGTATAATAGTTCTAATTATGTTCGTTACATGCTTAAGTTGTCATTAGTAGCTCTTTATGTTCTCCGTTTAGATCTGCGATATTTGTTGCAAAATCTTTGACCAGTTCTAAAATTTCTTGAGGTTCGATAACGTGAATTATTATGTCTGTTTTATTCACTATGTCTGCTTGGTTCAGTTGTATTTCCGAAAATCCTGTCTGTTCTGTTATGTCATGTATGTTTAATAGTCCTTTAGTCGGTGTTATCATTAGTAGACAAATCAATCCGATCGTGAATATCTGAAAATTTAGGATTTCTTTTGATATTAGTGGGGTGGACATTATGTAACTTATCTTTTTTATATTTAGGGCGATGTTTGTGTCTAACTGCTTTATAGTTCTTAATGAAACCTGTTGTTCTTATCTCGTGGTAATCATCCCTGTTTTCATTAAATTTTTCCAATCTCTTATCTTTTGCTTTTTCTATATTTTCCCTAATCTTTTGAAAATCTACTTTACGGGCTTGGACTTCCGATGGTGTGCATTTTATGGTTGAATGGAATCTACTGTTATAGTTTCTAATTGCTTGTTGTAATGTTCGTCTAGTTGAAATTCTAGTTTTGTTTACAATAAGGATTCGAAATTTTTCAGCTATGCTGTTATGCAACCTTTCGATCTCTGCATTGCCTGTGTGGCTATGTGCTTTCGTTAGATGTAGCGTTATATTTTCATTTTGCACAAATTCTCTAATTTGAGCTCCTTTGAATTCATTGTCAGCAATTATTTTGTTGGGTTTTCCTATCTTAGTGAAGTGCTCTTCTAATTGTTCAATTATGGTTATATGATTTCTATCGGTCAGGTAGTAGGCGGTTCCAAATTTGGAAAATTTGTCAATAATTGTTAGGAAGCTATGCTTAAGTATTACGTAAGTGTCTATATGAATTATTTGATTAATTTCTGTAGGGGTTTCAGAATACTTGAATTTGGGTCGAATGGGTCTTCGATCGTATTTAACCTGTTGACATATTTCGCACTGGTTTATTACTATATTAATTAAATCCAATAGTTTAGGAAAATAAATTTTTTTTTAATAGCATTGAAAGTTTCCTGTATTCCTGAGTGTAAGCTTTCTCTCACGTGATATAATGAAATTTGCTTTATTGCTTCGGTCTCTGTTTTTATATCTTGTGCTCTAAAAGAACATCTTACAAATTTGATTGTGCTGTCATTTGAATATAGTGATCTAAGCTTTTGCTGGACTTCGTTATATTTGATATCTGATATTTCGGAGTATATTCCTGTAATTCCTTTCTTTATGTATCTCCTAAAAATATCGTCCAGGTTGTCAAAATCATACTCTGCTATGTATATAATTCTTTTACTATGAATAATTTCTATTTCCATTGTTTTATTGTTAGTTAATGTTATTTGCGTTTTGTGCTTGTTAACTATTTCTTCCTTAATAGGTATGTGGTCTTGAAGTTCTTCTTCTGCTGAATGAATCGTTGCCATAGTAATATTGTCTTCATCCTCGATATTAAATATTCCTAAATCTGAGTACGAATTTGTGACGTTTTCTGTATCGTTTGGGCTATCATTATCCTCTTCTTGATGTTCTATCCTGCTTAAAAAGTCAGCGACTTTGTTTTCTTTCCCTTTTAGATACTCGATTTCAAATTTATATTCCCCTAGCTTCAACAACCATCTTTGATGTCGAGAAGCTAAGTCTTTTCCTTTATATTTAGCATGAAGGAATTTTATTGGTTGGTGATCAGTTAGTATCTTAAATTTGTTTCCATAAAGGTATGGCCTAAAGTAGTTAACGGCCCACATAATGGCTAAAAATTCTTTATCAGTTGCTGAATAATTCTTTTCATGCGCATTAAGTGTTCTGGAGGCGAAAGAAATAGGATGTCCCTCTTGAGAAAGAACTGCACCAATAGCATAATTTGATGCGTCTGTGGTTAATTGGAATTGTTTGGTAAAATCTGGAAATCTAAGTATTGGGTGTGAACTAATTAAAACTTTAAGTTTTTCATAGGCTTCTATGTAATTTGGATCTTTAGTGTTTACTCTTGTTCCCTTTTTAAGATATTTAGAAATAGGTTGTGCCACTTTGGCATAATCTCTGATAAATTTTCTATAATATCCTGTTAATCCTAAGAAACTCTTGATTTATTTCTCTGTTTTTGGTAGCTGAATTTTTTCTATCGAACTTATTTTTTCGGGGATGGGTTTCAAACATTCATTCGTGATTACATGACCTAAAAATGAAGTTTCCTTTTGCATGAAATTGCATTTGTCAATTTGGATTTTTAATTGGTTTGCTTGTAAAACTTTAAAAATATCGGTTATTGCCTTGATATGCTCTTGAATTGACGTGCTAAAGATCAGAATATCATTCAGATAGACAACACATGTTTTATTTATAAACTCTCTGAGAACTTCATTCATAAGACGTTGGAAAGTCGCTGGAGCGTTTTTAAATCCAAACGGTATTCTTATGAATTCATAAAGACCACGAGGAGTTACAAATGCTGTTTTCTTTCTATCTTCTTCTCTAATAAGAATTTGATGGTATCCCTTAGCAAGGTCAATTGTTGAAAAATATTGCGCTCGTCCTAATTTATCTAAAATTGAGTCTATGTTTGGTAGTGGGAATTTGTCATCCACGGTCACCTCATTTAATTTTCGATAATCTATAACTATTCGGAACTTTTTTTCTCCCGAGTTGTCACTTTTTTTGGGTATGACTATTAATGGGCTTGAATATTTCGAATTACTTTTTCTAATAATTCCCTGTCGTTCCATTTCAGATTTTTGCATCCTTACTTCCTCTTCATGTTTTGGAGGCTACCTATATAATTTAGAGTTTATTTGACCTTCAGTTGTTGTAATAATTTCGTGTTTTATGCTTGGAGTACTAGTTAAGGTATCTCCTTCTTTAAAAAATATATTTTCGAACTTTTTTATAACTTCTACTATAAATTTATATTCTTCTTTATTTAAATGGTTGAGCTTCAAACGCTTAATGTAATCGCTTTCGATTTTTTCTAACGCGTATATTTGATTGAATGAATATGGATTATTCAAAAATGCTATGATTTGACCATTGAGGGTTATTGATCCTCCTTCTAGATCTATCAATGCATCAAGTTTATTAAGTAAATCAATTCCTATTATGAATTGATAATTTCTATTCTTCAAGGCTTTCACTTTCCATCTTATTTTTCCATTCTTTGGTGATTCAATTTCTTCTGGGGCTGGGGTGTGTATTTCGTAATTAAATGTATCTGTTCCCGTGATTGTACTGAAGTGTACAGGATTAATTTTAACTTTTTTACCAATATCTATTCTATCGTCTATTATACTTAATGTTGAGCCAGTATCTATTAAGGCTTTATATTTTATATTGTTTATTGTAATTTTTATTACTGGTAATCCTTCCGAGACTAGTTGTGAAAAAACTCGTCATTGATTCCATTAAATTCTTCCCTGTTTGGCAAAACTTCTCGTTGCTAATTTCTAACTTGTTTATGGCAATATTGGCCCGGTTTTGAAATAAGGTTTCCTGATTGGTTTTGTCTTTCTATATTTTCTACTTCCATTGGCTCTGCTGACTGTTGCTTATATTGACCTGATTTTTGGCGAAACTGACCTGAATTATGGTTGTAATTTCTCCTGAATTGACCCGAGTTATAATTATTTCGATTATTCTGATTTTGTGAGGATTGATTATGTCTTCTGCTCATTCCCGAATTATTGTAGTTGTAGTTGTCTCTATCATTAACTTGTTGCGTTTGTTGCGTCTGTCTTGTGTCGAATAATTATTGCTATTCCAGTTATTGTTATAATAGGATACTTGGTCCATTGTTAAAAATGGAGGAATATTCTATTAACATGGAATATAATAATATGTCCTCACAAAGGATAATACGTACACCAGCGGGTGTAACGAGGGTTCGTAAAAGAGTCCCGGAGGCGGTATAGATTTACCTTATGTAAATCTATACAATAGAGAGAAAACGGAAACATGGACTTACCCAATGTAAGTCCATATAATTTCGTGAATTAATGGGGTTCAAAAGCAGTACGTACGCATGGTTCTGAGACCAAAAGCGTTCTTCGGGTTGGCAGTTTTTTTGGGGGAATACGGCCCAAAGGCCGGACGCACGTTTGGCCCTGAGGCCAGAGGCGATCCAAAGATTTGTAAATCAAAAGAATACAGCCGGAAGGCCGGATGCACTTTTGGCCCTAAGGCCAGAGGCAATCTTATGGAATACGGCCCAAAGGCCGGACGCACTTTTGGCCCTTAGGCCAGAGGCGATCTCGTACATAAAAAGATATAGCTAGCGGGCCAAAACGAGCCCCAGCCAAAAATAAAAAGATAGTTTAATGTTTACCATTTCGTTTTATTATTTTGATGGCTCTGATTTCTCGGTGTTGTTGTATGGATGATACTGATGTTCTTGATTCCGGATGGCCTCGACTTTTTTGAGTTGTTGAACTGGTTGAACTGATGTACTTGATTCCGGATGGCTTCGACTTTTCTGCGCTGTTGAACTGGTTGAACTGATGTACTTGATTCCGGATGGCTTCCACTTTTCTGCGTTGTTGAACTGGTTGAACTGATGTTCTTGTTTCACGATGTAGATTATGGTTTTTAGAATCTCCTTGCTCAAAAAGGTTGAGCACTTAATCTTATTTCACAACTTGTAATTTTTTATTCACCTTTTTTCTTTCTTGCTCAAAATCGAGCAGTCACACTTTTACAGAGTCGGGTGTTTGGGTATAAAACAATCACTCAGCTCGATCCGTCAATCGTACTTAATTATATAGTTCTTTTTTGCTGAACTTTACAAAAAGAAATATGCAATCGAATACAATGTTCAATAATTTTCGATCTGGATTGCGAAATCCAAACGCACTTAAACTAGTCCATTTCTGGATGTCGCAATCCAAACCTACTTTTCAAATTATTAATCTACTTTTTTAAATTGGTAATCCACTTTGCGAATCCGATTGCGATTTTTCTTCATCGCATTGTTTATCTTTTGCAAAAATTGCTTACATAGTGTAATGACACGAAACTAAGTCAGTATGGTGGTTAGTCATACTTAGTTAACAGGTGTGTTCGAGGGATTCCCTCATGTTTTGAAACATGAGTCAACAACTTGCCGCTTATGTGTTTTGATTTTGTGTTTCCTTTAGTGGCGTCACCGTAAGCATTTCTTTGCCGAGCCGATATATTCAGGTGGATTATTTTTATTCACCTGATTAATTTCATGTATACATGTGATATGCATATTTTGTCCTATAAGACTTGCTCTTGGCATTGAAATTGTCGGTGCGCGTAATTGAGCGGTAAATGTTTGTTGTTTATGGAATCTCCCTCGATTTCGTGTCATCACACTCCTTTGCCCTTTATTGAGAAATTTCTGCGTTCGTAGAAAGCAGAAATTTCTAAGGTCGCGGGGGAGGCAATGTAGTCTCCATCTCTTTTGATTATGGTACGATGAATGGATTCGCAATGTGGACCGTCAATAGTAGCAACAACAAAAAAAAAAAAAAATTCTGATTGAACCTTTGTATCCAACTGTTACATTTTACATACAAATTTCTAACTTTATTAAAGTATGGTTTAAACAGAAATAAAATTGTTTACTAATGTCCGAGTTTATTTTGCACTTCCACGGCGTACGCCGGGAAACATTTACCTATCCGAAGATTAGGCTCGGCTGAGTACTTATACATTGGTTTTACAATTTTCTTTTTTTTTTGTGTTTACAATTATCTTAAGTATTAATTTATGATATATCAAGTTCTTGTTGCTATTTTATTTACTTTGATTTTTACAAATATCTTAAATATAAATTTATGATATATCGAGTTCTTGTTGTTATTTTAATTACATTGATTTTTACAAATATCTTAAATATAAATTTTATGATATATCGAGTTCTTTTTTTTTTTTTTACATTTAATTCTTAGTTACCTTTTTTTGTGTTTCATAAAATTAAATATTATTACTTCTTCTTACATCTTTTATGTCTTATCTGTCTTCAATTCACGAAAAGTTTAACAATTAGATTTGTTTAAAATTATATTGTTATGTCTTTGTCATCTTAGATAAATATATATATTTTTTTTTTTTAGAAAAGGGTTTGATATTTTGTCAAGTTGTTATATAATTACTTTGTTAACCGTTATTATTCCAATTACATGATTTTGGAAATTTTAAATTTCTTCTTTAATTCTTAATTTTTCTCATTATATAAATTCAGAAAAAAATTAATATTTATCAAACTCTCATATATGTATGAATAATTAAAAAAAATTTTTTTTTTTCTGTGTCATTTAATTACTTTGTGTTATATATATTTGAAATCATTCTTGTAAAAATTTTTTTTTTTCTTATTTATTGATTCATTCGCTCTATTTTTTTTTTGATTATTGTACTAATGCAACTAATTTTTTTTTTAATGTTTATGAAGTTTTTTTTTTTTTATGTTAACAAAATTAAAAATTTTTTTTTTTATTAGCTTAAAATATGGTTCGTGAAATTTCGTTCTCATTTTAAAATGAGGATCATAAATTTTGATTTTCATTTTAAAATGATCGTTGTAATATTTACTAGTGGTTAGTAGGTTTTTGTTAGTAAATGTTGGATTCTTGTTTGGTTCTGTTAATCTCTTTTTTAGAACCTCTTGGTCTTGATCTTTCATTGATTTTCTTTTATTCTCATGTAATCTGTTCGTTTTCTGGATTATTGGGAAATCTTCCATTGATGTTGGTATTGCTTCTGTGTATGTCAACTTATCACCGGGTAAATATTCCTCGCATGTTGAGGCTATTGCTTCTTGTTCCTCATTATTTAGATTCTCTTCGGTTTCCTCTGTTTTTGTTAACTCTTCTGCTTGCTTCAAACGCTTGTTTTCAATTTGTGCATATTTCCTTATGCTATTAATATTTACTGACGTTTCTTCCGTCGTATTATCCTCCGCATATTTTTCATATTCTTTCTTTAATATGTATTCATTATACTTGTTCATCGGTTCCAGTACCGGCTCTAATTTATTTAATATTCCTTCATTATTATTACTGTTATTAATTTCTTTATCTCTTATGCGTTTTTGTGTTAACATGTAGTTGTTATATTCCCTTATCGGCTCTAATGTTGGCTCGAATATTTCTTCAAGATTAGTTCGATCTAGAATACTAATTGCTGCTGTATTCTCTTCCGGTTTCAGAATGCAGTTGGGTATACATATACCTTTCTTTATTTGTTGTGCAGGGCACAATAGTTCCTCGTTGCACAATATTTTAAATTTCACTAGTTTTTCTGTACGTGCGGGTATTATTACTTCGTCGGTTATGGTATTGTTTAGAATCTCACTAGTTGTGGTAGTGTTTACCAGACCTGTTTCCTTAAGTTTACCATCCGAAATTGATGCAAATAACTGCCAGTTTTCATCAGGATTAACTGATTTCACCTGACTGTCTTTTACACTAGACAATTTATTATAATGGTTGTTTGTTTGAATTGATGCAATAGTTAAGTCAGTATTTGGTTCGCTAGACCTCATCTGATCAACTTTCACACTTGACAATTCCTTATTATAAACGTTTTCACTTAGAATGTGGTCTTGCCGCAATTTTAACGGAGATATTGTATTTAGCTGTACTCCAATGGTATTTTTCGTGATATCATGTGACATGTGTTCTGAGGAAATTGATACAAGTGGTTCGTCAACATGACTAGGTTTACGAGACCTAGATTGACTTTCACTTGTACTACTCAATTTTCTCTCGTCGTTCAGTGTTTCAATCACAAATTTTTTCGACTGTGCAGGAATAGGTACTTCTTGTGTGGTAATATTTTGGGCACACGAAGTATTTTCCTTTAAAATTGATGTCGCAGAGGTACTCATCTTACAAAGATGGGGTTCTGCGGCACTAGACAATTTTTCATCGATTATTGGTAGGCTAAATTTTTTCTGGTTGATTGTGGTTTGTGGGAACTCTAAACGTTGTAATGGTCCGTACAGATTACAATGTGTTGATAAGAAGTTCAATCAATCAATCAAATTCCTGTTAAGACCCCCTATAGGGGCATAGGACAGAAACAACTCTCTTCCACAAGGCGCGATCCTGCGCATCGGCTTTAAGCTGTTGCCAGGACTTGTTTATTACTCTGGCCTCCTGCTCAACTGCTCGCTTCCATGTGTTACATGGTCGACCAACCCGACGTCTTCCTTGAGGGTTATAATCCAGAGCCTGTTTTGCGATGTTTTGCTCTGGTTTCCTCAAAGTATGACAGATCCACTGCCACTTTCGCCGTTGAATCTCAATACCTATTTTAGTCTGGCGAGTTGTACTCCAAAGTTTGTCGTTGGAGATCACTTCTGGCCAGAATATTCCTAAAATGCGTCGGAGGCATTGGTTTACGAAAGTCTGTAGTTTCTTGGTAAGTCGAACGGTCACTTTCCACGTAGTACAACCATATAACAACACGGATTTGACGCATGCGTCAAAAACTCGCAGCTTCGTGCGAAGGGAGATCTCTCTTAACCTCCAGAAAGGGGAAAGGATACCGAAGGCCTGTCGAGCCTTATTTAGCCGAGCCTCAACATCCTTTTCGGCTCCGCCGATAAGAAGTTGTTTCCTATTAATCCATCGCCAGGTATTTGGGCGGTATTGTGTACTACATGGAATTTACAGGGTATTTTGCTCTCTAGCAACATTTCACCTTGGCAGGTACCCTTCGTTTTCCCCTGTCCATGCATACTTTTTATTTCAATCGCCTCTTTGCGATTAATTTTAGCATTGTTTTTTAATGCTTTTTCTTTAAGCAGGTTTATTTCTGCTCCCGTGTCTAATAGTAATTTTACTGATTCCTTTCTTCCAATGTCCAATGGGATTTGTACCATTGGGCTGTTTATCCCTTGGGGACACCTTTCTATATTTTTTCTTTCTATTGTGGGCTGGCCGAGGTGTCTCCGGTCAACCCCTCGTGGTTTTCCGGAATCGACTTAGTTTCCCACCTTAATTTGGCATAACACTTATTTATCCGATGGTCAAAACTTAAACAGAAATCACACTGTTCACTGGTTTCTCTGGGCATTTCCAATCGGTTTATTTTTTGTGGTTCTCTACGCGCCTGACATTCATTGTTGTAATGCCCAGGTTTTTGGCAGATATTACAAAATTTGTTACCTGACCTGCACTCCCTAGAAGTGTGGCCAGGTTTACCGCATGTGTAGCATTGTATCGGTCTGCGGTTCCTGTTTTCCTGAACCGTATTACCGCTACTTATTCCCATATTGTTATTGTTATTATTCCTGTTATTATTGTTACCCTGATATCCACCATTTGCTCTTTTATGGTCGTAATTATTGCCATTATTTCGGTTTGGCTGCGTGTTATTAAAATTTCTTCGGTCATTATTGTAGGACCGGTTTTGTGTACTTGTTTGGGGTTTTGTAGGTTGTCCCCCTGTAGTTAGTTTGTTTAATACTTCTGCGATTAGTTCCGGTGTAATCGCATTTAGATTAGTTATTCCAGCTGAAGCATTTTGTAATCGTTCCATATCACTGACTTTGTGCACGATTTCCTTCAAGGTTGGTTCTTTTAATGTCAGTGAATATTGTCTTAGAGATTGACTAATTATACCTGTTCTGAATACTAATATGGCATTCTTTTCGTATTCCTTTAACAGGGCATCGGGATTATTTGGATATTTAATCTCGATAACTGACTTACAATCTGCCAGTTTTCTATCCAGCTTGTTTGCATATTGTAATATGCTTTCCCCATTGACCTGTCGAATGTTACGTTATTCTTCGTAAAGTATCGTCAAGTCCTTTTTTGGCAAGTAAAGCTGTATAAGTTTATCTTCAATTTCAGAAAATTTTTCAAAATTATGATTACGGAGGGTTTGATATGCGTCTCCGCTTACTGCCATTTTTGGGAAGAGGCTGAGAAAGATTTGTTGTTCATCCGTTACCAAGGTGCTGTATGTTGCTCTTGATAATGATAAAAACTTATCTAACTCAGTTTGTATGTTGGTGGAGTTTTCTCCTGTAAATACCGGGATCTTGGATATTATCTCTAGAATGTCTTTTAAAGACGATGGAGTCATGCTGACGTTCATTTTGTCTGTGGACATTTTGGATGTTTTTTCTGTTACTTTTTTGTTTGGCTATTACTTCAAGAGTTTCAGTCAAGAGATCGTCGACCGTTTCGGCATTCTCTCCTGAAATTCTATCGTAATTATTCCTAGGACTTCTTTTTTGAATCTCTTCATTCAATCTGTCTGATATAAATAACCAATCTCTTTTAGTCGATTGGGCTTGTCTAAATAATGTTTCTAACTCCTTCTCTTTTTCCTTAAGAGTTAGAAATTGTTCTAATTCTTCCTTTGTTAGAACGTTGCTCCTGCTGGTATCTTTATTCATAACCAGTGTACTTTTCTTTTATCTAGCCTGGGCGCTAGTTTATTTTTATCCTATGGGGAAGAGTTGTAGCCAAAAAAGATAGAAAATAAAAAAAATGTATTTGCGCTTATTTTGTATGTCTTTATTTAATGATAATAATAATTTTTTTTTTAAATTTTTTTTTTTTACAGGGTTTTTTTTTTTTTTTATTGCTTATCCCTTTTATAAATTTCTTGCCACTTGTTCCATTCCTGGTCGAATTCTTTATTTAATGCTCGTATGAAATTTAAAGTGTCTCGTCCTTCACCTTTTTCATATAGTTGCTGAATTGTAACTTTCTTTTCCTCCTCGACTGCTTTTTGTCTTCTTTCCTCGTTGATGGCTCTCAATTTCTCCTGGAATTTTCTCCTTTCGCTTTCCCAGTTCCTGTCTTCTATCTTATTTTGGCATTCATTTGTCCATTTTCTGTCTCCGTTTGATGCCGCTGGGGTTGTGTGTTGTTTTGTATTGTTTTTATTAAAGTTTAGGCCTTTCAGGGCTAATAATTTTGCCCTAAAACCTTCCCTTTCCTTCTCTGTTACTGATATGCTAATCAGCCGGTGAAGGTCCTTCCGGTTCTTCCGGAGTCTCGCTTGCTGACCGCCGCGGGTCTGCCTCTCCTTGTGCGGTTGGGGTGTTGGTTTCCGCGTCCTTCTCATGTACTCAGCCAACGTAAGCGGTTTGGGACCGCTTTCCGGGTGTTTTTTATTTCCTCAATAGTTTGTTTCTGCTGAGATAGAAACAAACAAAAACAAAAAAAATAAATAAAGCAACCGTAGAAAAGAGAAAAAAAAATAATTGTGTAAAAAAAAATATTTATAGGTACAACGTTACACCATCGTTGTACCCGTAACTTGACCGATTAGTATATCTATAGATGTACTATTTTTTTTTTTTTTTATGGAGCTTAGTCGTTGGACTTGCTCAAGCAAAGGAATAAAAATTTTTTTTTTTTTTGAAGTGTCGGTTGTGAAATTCACACCTGACAAAGAAAAAAAAAATCGACTGCGCCAGAGTGGTGTTCCACTCGAATTGTAATTTCGTATTGAAATTATCGGGAAATCGTCATGGATAAACGGCAAGGTGTCGTGAGGTACGACTACCGACTGCGCCAAATGTTATAATAGGATACTTGGTCCATTGTTAAAAATGGAGGAATATTCTATTAACATGGAATATAATAATATGTCCTCACAAAGGATAATACGTACACCAGCGGGTGTAACGAGGGTTCGTAAAAGAGTCCCGGAGGCGGTATAGATTTACCTTATGTAAATCTATACAATAGAGCGAAAACGGAAACATGGACTTACCCAATGTAAGTCCATATAATTTCGTGAATTAATGGGGTTCAAAAGCCGTACGTACGCATGGTTCTGAGACCAAAAGCGTTCTTCGGGTTGGCAGTTTTTTTGGGGGAATACGGCCCAAAGGCCGGACGCACGTTTGGCCCTGAGGCCAGAGGCGATCCAAAGATTTGTAAATCAAAAGAATACGGCCGGAAGGCCGGATGCACTTTTGGCCCTAAGGCCAGAGGCAATCTTATGGAATACGGCCCAAAGGCCGGACACACTTTTGGCCCTTAGGCCAGAGGCGATCTCGTACATAAAAAGATATAGCTAGCGGGCCAAAACGAGCCCCAGCCAAAAATAAAAAGATAGTTTAATGTTTACCATTTCGTTTTATTATTTTGATGGCTCTGATTTCTCGGTGTTGTTGTATGGATGATACTGATGTTCTTGATTCCGGATGGCCTCGACTTTTCTGAGTTGTTGAACTGGTTGAACTGATGTACTTGATTCCGGATGGCTTCGACTTTTCTGCGCTGTTGAACTGGTTGAACTGATGTACTTGATTCCGGATGGCTTCGACTTTTCTGCGTTGTTGAACTGGTTGAACTGATGTTCTTGTTTCACGATGTAGATTATGGTTTTTAGAATCTCCTTGCTCAAAAAGGTTGAGCACTTAATCTTATTTCACAACTTGTAATTTTTTATTCACCTTTTTTCTTTCTTGCTCAAAATCGAGCAGTCACACTTTTACAGAGTCGGGTGTTTGGGTATAAAACAATCACTCAGCTCGATCCGTCAATCGTACTTAATTATATAGTTCTTTTTTGCTGAACTTTACAAAAAGAAATATGCAATCGAATACAATGTTCAATAATTTTCGATCTGGATTGCGAAATCCAAACGCACTTAAACTAGTCCATTTCTGGATGTCGCAATCCAAACCTACTTTTCAAATTATTAATCTACTTTTTTAAATTGGTAATCCACTTTGCGAATCCGATTGCGATTTTTCTTCATCGCATTGTTTATCTTTTGCAAAAATTGCTTACATAGTGTAATGACACGAAACTAAGTCAGTATGGTGGTTAGTCATACTTAGTTAACAGGTGTGTTCGAGGGATTCCCTCATGTTTTGAAACATGAGTCAACAACTTGCCGCTTATGTGTTTTGATTTTGTGTTTTCTTTAGTGGCGTCACCGTAAGCATTTCTTTGCCGAGCCGATATATTCAGGTGGATTATTTTTATTCACCGGATTAATTTCATGGATACATGTGATATGCATATTTTGTCCTATAAGACTTGCTCTTGGCATTGAAATTGTCGGTGCGCGTAATTGAGCGGTAAATGTTTGTTGTTTATGGAATCTCCCTCGATTTCGTGTCATCACATTATTGTAAGTTCGATTTTTATAGTCTTGAGTTTAATTTCGATTATAATTATTATTTTTGAAATTGGGTCGAGATTTATCTCTCTGTTCCTGTTTATTAGTATGTCTAAATATATTGGTCTGTTTAAAAAATTCTGGTCGAATGCAAGAGTCTTCAAATCTTCTTTTACGCATAATGGTTATAATATCTTTTATATCAGTTTCTTCATAAATTTTATCTAATAATATTCCCTGTGTCATGTCTTTAACTGTGTTAACTAAAATCGAATCGACATTGTTTAAGTCAATTCCACAATCATTTTGGTAATAAATTATTAACTCATCAGCCTTATTGTCGCCGCGCAATGAACGCACTCTAACGCGCGTATTGAACGTATCCATCGCTGAATAAGAATGGAGGCAACCAATCCTCTTCAGCGATGGACCATCTAATTTCCGGCCTCTTTCTTCTCGATCAATCGCTCGTGCGAACACGGCAGTAAACAGTTTCCAAGCAAATATTGAAATTATAAAGGGTAAGTATCATAAGTATCATACCCCCGCAAGGGGGTAGTTGTAGTATGAGGTTTTACCAATTCCTGCAACTATCTTTGGAGTTAGCGACTCCACGGACCTGAGCTAACTATCCCCCTCTGGGATGGGGGCTGTAGAATTCACCCACAGCCAGTCCTGCTTGCCCTAAAAATGGCAAATGGACACTCACTGGATCATGGGCTTATCACCCGTGATCTTAAGACCTAAATGATACGAGAAACGGATACATCGCCTCGGATACGGACTGATTCTACGGTAACGACTTTTGGCATTCGAAAACGGACTATGATTGGCTTCTGGAACGTTCGAACATTGAATGACGGGGGAAGAGCTGGGGTTACTCGGTCCTTGCACCGCCAATCAGTGATCGACCGTGAAATGGAGCACTATAACATCCAAATCTTGGGCTTGAGCGAGGTCAGGTGGACAGGATCAGGAGAAGAACGAACCCCTAGCGGAAACACTATTCTGTACATTGGCCCTGAAAGTGAAGCCAGAAATGGCGTGGCGTTCGTCCTTACGCCGAGAGCGAGAAACAGTCTCATTATCTGGGAACCAATCTCGGATAGGATTATCGTCGTCAGGCTCAGGACCAGTGTCAGAAACGTCACAATTCTGCAGTGCTACGCACCAACTAATACCGCAACATCTGGTGACAAAGAGGAGTTTTATAGTCAACTGAGTGCCACCTTCGAACGTGTTCCAAGAGGTGATATTATTATCATCTCAGGAGATATGAACGCCCAGGTTGGATCAGACAACACTGGACTAGAACACGTCATGGGGAGGCATGGTGACCCTTGGGTCGACCCTTCACGACCTTGGATTAAGAGACCCGAAAACGGCGAATTATTTGTGGAGTTCTGTAGTACTCGGCAAATGGTCATCGGAGGGACCCTTTTTCCACACAAGAGTCATCATAAAACATCTTGGGTTTCCCCTGATGGTGTTACTCAGAACCAGATCGACCATTTGGCTATAAGTCGCCGATGGAGAAGATGTCTCCTCGATGTGCGAGCGAAACGTGGAGCTGACGTGGGGAGCGATCACCACTTGATGGTTGCCTGCTTGAGATTGTGTACAGCAGCTATCCGACGACCACAAATTCTTCAAATGAAGCGCAAGCTTAATGTGGATAAACTCAGAGATCCCAACAAAAAACTCGAATACACCACCATTCTACGCGAAAAGTCATCCACATTGGGTGAACATGAAATGCGCACACTGGACGCCAATTGGGAGGCAACCAGAAACACTTTTCTAACTAGTGCTGAAGAATCTGTGGGATATGCGCAAAGCGGTGAGAAACCCTGGATGTCGCAAGACACATGGGACAAGGTTGACAATCGGAAAAAAGCCAAATTGGCAATCATCTCTCAACCCGATGTCAACCAACGAACGCCCGACTTGAGGCAGAACTACCGCGATGCTCATATACAGCTTAAAAAGGCTGTTAGACGCGACAAGAGAAAGGCCATTGAAGATCTGGCAAACAAGGCAGAATCTGCGGCTTACCTTGGGGATATGGGTTCACTATTTAAAATCATGAAACAGTTGACGAACAGGAATTTCACCGCCAACCACCTGGTGAGAGATGTCAACGGAACTCTCCTTAATATGAGTGAACACCAGTTGCGACGATGGAAGGAATACTTCTCTGATATTTTAAACATCTTGTCAGATGAAGATATTCCGGAAACAGAACAACTTCCAAACATCCAACCGCAACAATCCTCTATTAGGGACGATCCCCCAGATAAGGAAGAGATAGTTTCCGCCATTCGGTCAATGGCGGGAAGGAAAGCTCCAGGTATAGACGGACTACCAACCGAACTCCTCAAAGCGGACCCGGAAATAACAGCCGATATACTCCTCCCACTCTTCACTAAGGTGTGGAATGATGGAAGATATCCGACTGAATGGAAGGAGGGCGTCATTGTCAAAATTCCGAAGAAGGGCGACCTTCGGGATTGTGGCAATTGGCGTGGTATATGTCTACTTACTGCCGTATCAAAAATTATGGCTAAGGTAATTCTCAATAGGATTAGTGATGTCGTCGAGAGCACTCTCGAAGTTTATCAGGCTGGATTCCGTAAAGGGTCGTCTTGTACCGACCACACAAATACCCTACGGATAATATTAGAGCAGTCAGCCGAAATGGGTTCGCCACTACATCTCATGTTTGTGGACTTCGAGAAGGCTTTCGACAGCGTTAAGCGAGATTACATATGGAATGCTTTGCGTAGGAGAGGTATTCCAAATAAGGTCATAGCTATGATTAAAGAATCCTACGAAGATGCAAGGTGTCGCGTCTTGCATAGAGGAGAGCTGTCCGAGAGCTTTCCTGTGCGAACGGGTGTCAGACAAGGCTGCATATTATCACCAGCCCTGTTTCTGGTGGTAATAAATGACATCTTGAAAGCTGCACTGGAAGGTGGGGAAGGTAAAGGTCTTCAATGGAGACTATTTAACATCTTAAGTCACCTTGATTATGCTGATGACGTGTGTTTGCTTGCACATACCCGTTCGGACTTAGAGTCAAATGTTCGCTCGTTGCATTCTAAATGCAAAGAGGCGGGACTGAAAATAAATGTGCGTAAAACCAAGTACATGCACATGGGTTCGAACGCAAGCACACCGATTGTTCTTAATGGACAGGATGTAGAAGAGGTGCAAGATTTTTGCTATCTCGGAAGCATTGTCAGCATGGACGGCGGAGCCGAAAAGGATGTTGAGGCTCGGCTAAATAAAGCTCGTCAGGCCTTCGGTATCCTTTCCCCTTTCTGGAGGTTAAGAGAGATCTCCCTTCGCACGAAGCTGCGAGTTTTTGACGCATGCGTCAAATCCGTGTTGTTATATGGTTGTACTACGTGGAAAGTGACCGTTCGACTTACCAAGAAACTACAGACTTTCGTAAACCAATGCCTCCGACGCATTTTAGGAATATTCTGGCCAGAAGTGATCTCCAACGACGAACTTTGGAGTACAACTCGCCAGACTAAAATAGGTATTGAGATTCAACGGCGAAAGTGGCAGTGGATCGGTCATACTTTGAGGAAACCAGAGCAAAACATCGCAAAACAGGCTCTGGATTATAACCCTCAAGGAAGACGTCGGGTTGGTCGACCATGTAACACATGGAAGCGAGCAGTTGAGCAGGAGGCCAGAGGAATAAACAAGTCCTGGCAACAGCTTAAAGCCGATGCTCAGGATCGCGCCTTGTGGAAGAGAGTTGTTTCTGTCCTATGCCCCTATAGGGGGTCTTAACAGGAATTTGATGATTGATCATAAGTATATTCTAAATTTGTAAAATTTAGTCGCATAAGCATTATATATTAAGCCACAAAATTATGAATGTATTTTAGGAAACCGAAATACAAATTTGAAGTTTCTCTCGGAAAAAAACTGATGCGTTTTTCTACAAGCCGAGTTACTAGCAAATTTTTTGGGTCACCCCAACAAGCTTCAAATTTGTAAGGAAAGCTTCAAATCAGTCAGGAAAGATTCAAATCTGTCCGGAAAGATTTGTCAGAAAATCTAACCTATGTCGCAGCGCAACATGAGGTCGGCTTTCAACAACTCAAAGAAAACATCTCGAACGCCGCCGACAGGGCCAGGCACAAGTCGAGCGATCTCAAGTTGCCAATCGTGCGAGGAAACCGATACAGAAGATATGGTTCAGTGCGATATCTGCGACAAGTGGCAGCATTTCACATGTGCAGTTGTAACAGAGTCCATCGCCGAAAAGGACTTCACATGCGACAACTGCAAACTACCAAACGCAGTGGTAGAGGACAACAATTCGGTACGCAGCTCCAGCATCGCTTCCAAGAACTCTGGAAGCTCCGTAAAAAGAAAGGCGATGCTTAAGCTTCAGAAGCTTGAGGAGGAAAAGGCGGCCGAAAAGCAGTTTCTCGACAAGAAATATGAAATCCTGTCGGATCTCATCAGTGATGTCGTCATCACTGATGAGATCCGACAGGAACTGCAACCAACGAACGAGCAACCCGGAAAGTCGAAATATATTAACAGCTGGGTTGCAAATTCGTCAGCATCGGCTTTACTGTCGATCGACTCAACAGTAAAATCGGCGCACATAAACACGGATCATTTAACCGAGCAACCAACAGAATCGTTTACGGTGCCAAACACCAACACACAAACAGTTTGCGAGCGACCTGTCATCTCTGCATCAACAAATCCAACTTTACGTTCTGACGGCTTACTGAACTGCAGACTTTCGACAACGAGACAGTAACTCAACATACGGATAGTCATAAGTATATTATAGATTCAGGTAACTCTTTTCATAATTGTAAACTACCCTTTATAAATACAATGCCCGTATCGCTAGTCACTGACTCAAACGTGTTCGCGCCGCGATTGGAGAGTAACTCTCCGGTAATGCCTTGTGTTTTTCCGTTCGTGACAAAATCTATAAAAAATCAGTGCGGTAGTGCCTATCAATCTGCATTCAGGGCTCCACCTGAAGATACATGTAACACGTCAAGCGCTACTCTGCCAGTACCAAGTGTCTTAGTAAACCAGTGCTATAGTGCCCCGCAACCTGCAATCAGAGCTACAAATATAGCACCTGGAGATAACTACAACACATTTAGTGCTAATCAAACCACCTTTTCAGTGCCAAATAACGGGTTCAGAAACCCGTGCAATATAACTAGTGCTCCGCAGTTCCTTCAAAACAATAACAATGACACAATAAGTAGGTCAGCCGCTACCTCTAGTTGTCATCCCGGTGCTTCTTACAACACCTCCGAACGAAATTCAATCAATATACCCCGAATAATATGTAATCCTCCTTCGGATTTACATAATTGTGGTCAACCGGCAATCAATAAAAATCAATTGGCTGCTAGGCAAGTCATGCCTAAAGACCTGCCAATATTTAGTGGAAACCCTTACGACTGGCCTGTTTTCATAAGTAGTTTCGAAGGCTTAACTCGTGTCTGTGGCTTCACAAACGAGGAAAATCTGTACAGACTTCAGAGATGTCTAAAAGGTAAAGCCCTGGAGGCTGTAAGATGCCGATTATTGTTGCCACAAACAGTCCCTCAAGTGATTGAGACATTACGACTTCTATACGGAAGACCAGAAGTTGTAATACAATCTCTTCTTCAGATTGTCAGAAATCAACCTCCCCCAAAAGCCGAGCGACTTGAAACCCTTATATCGTACGCACTTTCTGTGCAAAATTTGTGCTCAACTATAGAAGCGTCCGGTCTAGTGGATCATCTCTGTAACCCAACCCTTCTACAGGAGCTCGTAGAAAAACTTCCCTCAAATATAAAACTGTACTGGGCGATGTATAAGCAAAGTGTGTCGTATGTTACTTTGGCAGTTTTGGGGAATTGGCTATTCCAAATAGCGCAAGCTGCGAGCGAGGTTACGATTCCACATTTCAATATAAGTCCTGAAACTCGGTCGTTTAAAGACCGCGGCTTTGTCCATACACACCTGGAGGGCAGTGAGAGTAACCATGATTCTCAAGTTTTAAGCCAGAGGGTAAAATTCGAATCGCTCACGGGAAACCAAACTTCGATACACTCACATAATCGTACCCATCGCATAGATCCAAAAAGGTGTGTAGTTTGTGGCGACGATAATCATTGCGTAGAGAATTGTGACGCATTCAAGGGTCTGAAACACTTCGAAAGATGGGGCATAGTGAAGCAAAACAAGTTGTGTCGAAAATGCTTGAAGCAACACAGCCAAGTAAAGTGTAAAGTAGAAAAGACTTGTGGCCAGAATGGATGTCCGTATAGACACCATCCCCTGCTGCACAACTATAATTATATAGAAGGAAACTCAAAACTAAAACTCGAAGTTTCTCCAATCCACCAAAATAACACTCATCAGCAATCGCGCCAAACAACCCTATTTAGAATTCTACCAGTCATTCTTCATGGCATGTTTTCGAGTATCAAAACGTATGCCTTTCTGGACGAAGGGTCGTCAGTCACGCTAATCGACGATGATATAGCGAATGAACTGGCTTTAGGAGGTACGAAAGAAAAACTTTGTCTCAGGTGGACTGCTGACAATGTCCGCGTCGAACCGGATTCGAAAAGACTCTCTTTAGAAATCTCCGGCAGTTACGATAACGCTAAGACTTATAAAATGGATAATGTTCGTACAGTGAAAAAACTTAGTTTGCCTAAACAGTCGATTTCCTGGAGGCGCGACGAAAAATACAACCACCTCCAGGATATACCTTTCGAATCTTATAAGAATGCAGTCCCCCGTATTCTTATAGGCATCGACAACTGGAGACTTGGTTTGCCGCTTGAAGTTAGGGAAGGGAACAATAAAGATCTCGTAGCAACTAAAACTCGACTTGGTTGGGAGGTACATGGGCTTAGTGGTGGAGTTAACTTCACTGATCAACCGACCATTGGCTACCACCATAATAGTTTCCATGTATGCGACTGTAGTCCCAAAGATGATCTACATCAGCTTGTAAAAGATTTCTTCTCGATCGAAAGCATTGGCGTTAAAATTCCCGATGTTATGCCTGCTTCCAAGGATAATGTTCGCGCCATTACTATTATGAATTCAGCTACACGTAAGACGATAAACCGCTTTGAAACTGGCTTGCTATGGCGTTACGATAATCTAACGTTACCCGATAGTTATCAAATGGCCTACCGACGATTTCTGTGCCTTGAAAAACAAATATCTAGAAATCCAACGATTGGTCAACCCATAGAACGTTTGCTTCGAGAATATTTAGAAAAAGGCTACGTACGAAAATTGTCTGCGGAAGAATTGAATATGTACCATCCTCGCATTTGGTATTTACCTCTTTTTACGGTAACAAATCCAAACAAACCCGAAAAGTTAAGAATTGTCTGGGACGCAGCAGCGCAGGCTCATGGTGTCTCGCTCAACTCTGTCTTACTTAAGGGTCCAGCCGAATTGACACCACTTCTGGATGTCTTATTTAAATTCCGCGAGCGAGCGATTGCTGTGACAGGTGATATCCGTGAAATGTTTCACCAAGTTCGAATTCGCAATGAAGATCAGCAATCTCAACGATTTTTGTGGAAGAACCGAGATGAAAATCAGCATAGTGTATACGTGGTGCAGGTTATGACCTTCGGAGCCGCATGTTCACCAAGCTCAGCCCAGTACGTAAAAAATCTTAACGCTTCTCAGTTCTCTAATCGCTTTCCAAAAGCGGCTGAAGCAATCGTAGCAAATCACTATGTCGACGACATGCTAACTAGCGCTGAAACGGTCGAAGAGGCAATCATGCTGGCGAAACAAGTTAGATACATTCACTCTAAGGCAGGATTCGAAATCAGAAACTGGGCGTCTAACTCGCCAGACGTGTTAAAAGAGCTAGGAGAAAATAAAGAAAATAAACTGGAAAAGATAATGATCAAAAAAGAATCGGAACCTGAAGTAGAGAATGTTCATCTGCTGAGCATGAGTGGAAATGAAAAGATTCTAGGTATGCTTTGGTGCACGTCTGAAGATACCTTTCTATTCCCGCGTATGTTCAGCAGAGTTAATCATGATGTGTTAACGCGAATACGTAGTCCTACAAAGAGGGAAGTGCTAAGGACTCTGATGTCGATATTTGACCCGCTAGGCCTTCTCTCTCCCTTTGTCGTCTGCGGTAAAATTTTACTGAAGGATATCTGGCGCTCCTTATTAGACTGGGATGATCAGCTCACAGGGGAACTCTACCTTAGATGGCAAAAGTGGGTGCAATACCTCGAGCATCTTAAGGAACTTCGAATCCCTAGATGCTATAGCTCAAAGTCATCTGCAAAACAAAGGTCCATTCAACTTCATGTTTTTGTCGATGCCAGCGAGCTTGCGTATGCGGCAGTAGCATACTTCCGGATAGAAACCGACACCGGTATTGATTGTTCTTTAATAGCGGGTAAAACTAAAGTAACACCTCAAAAACCGATATCGATCCCTCGGCTTGAGCTGCAAGCAGCCGTACTTGGCACGAGGCTCGCGAATTACATCATAAAGGGTCATTCCATTAAAATCGATAAAAAATTTATGTGGACGGACTCACGCACAGTATTATGCTGGCTACAATCAGCTCCTACGAAATATCGACAATTCGTAGCGTTCCGTATTGGCGAAATTCTGGAAACAACCAATATAACTGAATGGTATTGGGTTCCGACGAAGCAGAATGTAGCAGACGACGCAACTAAAACGCCTAGTTCGGGCTAGAATTTTACTTCCAATAGTCGCTGGTTCACAGGACCCACCTTTCTAGGCGAGAGCGAAGATCGGTGGCCCGCAAATATTACAATCGAGGACAGTTCTATCGAAGAATTGAGACCGCATTTTATCCATACATTGAATCAAACGGATCAACTAATTGAATTAGAGCGGTTCTCAAAGTGGCTGCGTTTAGTTCGTACAATGGCTTATGTATATCGTTTTACACGAAACACAAAGCGAAAGTCTCAGCGCGCTCTAGGCCCGCTAACGAAGGAAGAGTATCAACTGGTGCAAAATAAACTGTATCAAATTGCACAATCCGAATGCTACGCTGAAGAAATTTTGGTACTTCGCCGAAATAGGTCTCTTGAAGATGGACAACAGTCTTCAATCAGTAAGTCTAGTTCTATCTATAACCGCTCACCTTACTTGGACAACTATGACGTGCTAAGAGTAAAAGGACGCATTGATGGAGCAATAAATATCGCTTATGATGCAAAACGACCTATTTTACTACCTAAAGATCACACTATCACGCGCCTTATCGTCGATCATTTTCATCGAAAATACTACCATCACAATAATGAGACGGTTGTTAATGAAATACGCCAAATGTATGACATCCCTACACTTCGCATGATTCTAAGAAAGATCGTTAATGCCTGTCAAATGTGCAAAAATAATAAAGCTGTTCCAAAGCCCCCACAAATGGCAAGTCTGCCAAGTGCCCGATTGAGTTCCTTTATGTTGCCATTCACCTTCACCGGCATCGATTACTTTGGGCCCATGTCGGTTACGGTAGGGAGACACACGGAAAAACGATGGGGTGTTCTATTTACGTGTCTCACGGTGCGGGGCATCCACATTGAAATTGCGCATAGTCTGTCGACAGACTCTTGTATTTTGGCCATAAGAAATTTTATAGCGAGAAGAGGCTTTCCTCAAGAAATTCGTACTGACAACGGAACGAATTTCCGTGGAGCAAATGAAGAACTCCGACGTGAATTACAAAACCTTGATAATGCTAGGCTCCAGGACGAAATCTGTGTCGGCGCACCCCTCAAATGGGTTTTCAATCCTCCGGCAGCGCCTCATATGGGAGGAAGCTGGGAACGATTGATACAGTCCGTAAAAAAAACACTTAAAAAGATAATGCCAATGAGAAATCCAAATGATGAACTTCTTAGAGCCATGCTCATGGAAGTAGAAATTATAGTGAATAGCAGGCCACTTACATATGTACCACTGGAATCAAGTGAACAAGAAGCTCTAACACCGAACCACTTCCTACTAGGTAGCTCCAGCGGGCAAAAATTTCCGGTTACATTTACCGACGAGCCTCTAGTGTTGAGAAGGAACTGGAAAATTGCCCAACAGTTAGCAAACCTTTTCTGGAAGCGTTGGGTCAACGAATACCTTCCGGATCTTACTAGGCGATCAAAGTGGTTCGAACAGGTAGAGCAAATAAAGAAGGGTGATATAGTCGTGATTGTAGATGAAAATCAACCGCGAAACACATGGCGCAAAGGTGTCGTTCTGGAAGCGCTTAATACGAGATCTGGTCAAGTCCGGCAAGCAGTAGTACAAACTACTAGTGGAATCTTAACCAGACCCCCCGTTAAATTAGCGGTACTGGATGTACTAAAATCTGAGAACAGATCAACAAATTTTGGTAAATCTACTGAATGCAGTCGATATACCGGGAGGGAGAATGTCGCCGCGCAATGAACGCACTCTAACGCGCGTATTGAACGTATCCATCGCTGAATAAGAATGGAGGCAACCAATCCTCTTCAGCGATGGACCATCTAATTTCCGGCCTCTTTCTTCTCGATCAATCGCTCGTGCGAACACGGCAGTAAACAATTTCCAAGCAAATATTGAAATTATAAAGGGTAAGTATCATAAGTATATTCTAAATTTGTAAAATTTAGTCGCATAAGCATTATATATTAAGCCACAAAATTATGAATGTATTTTAGGAAACCGAAATACAAATTTGAAGTTTCTCTCGGAAAAAAACTGATGCGTTTTTCTACAAGCCGAGTTACTAGCAAATTTTTTGGGTCACCCCAACACTTATATTTAATGTTTTGTATTTCTACAGCTAGTTCGCTAACACTACTTACTTTTAAGTTACTAATTTTGCGGTAGATTTCTGTTGGCTCTACATCTGGTCTGTATCGAAGTCGTAGAGTCTCCTTTATCGATGTTCAACATCCGGTTCCGGAATGTTGATAACTACGTTCTTGGCTTGACCCTGAATTTTTTCATGGTATATAGCTCGAACTGCTGCTCTTTTTACTTCTTCGTTGTTGATGTCCTCCAAGTAGTATTCGACGCTCCTGATGAATCCATTGATTGTTATATCTCCTGTGCCAGTAAATATATTCATATGGCGTACTTCTTTCAGAATTTTCTGTTTCTGATCCATGGTTGATTGTTGAGCTGTCAGTCTTTGGAATGCTGCCGCTAACTCTTCGAATTGGTTATTTCGTTGCAGCAATTGCTGCTCTAGTTGATGGATTTGTTGCTCCATTTCCGGTTTTTCGCTGTGAATCTGTCTCACTCCGTCCAGTATTTCGCTGCGTTTCTCTTTTCTAAGCATTCACTCACTCTCAGTATTATTGAACACGGTTTCTCTTTATCGATTTCACCGGTTCCACCAATAGCACTCGAAATTTAGCTTCTCTTAAACGATTTAGCTAATTTGCTCTGCTTTTCTTGAAAACTAAACATTCACATTCACTTAATTCTCTTTTTATTATCTTATTATTATTTAATAATCGCGATATTAATTTGTAGGTTTACCGACTGCGCCAGTTATGTGGTCGAGGGTCGTGAACTTAAAAAAAAATAAAAATGCAAAATTTAATCTGAACGAAAAACTTTATTTGACTATCTTTTTCGAGTGTAAGAAACGGACTAACTTAATTTTTATCTACAGTGGAAAATTTTTAAATCTAATTTTGCTGATTCGTACTTTTGTTAAATGTGAGAATTAATTATTTCCCAGCATTTATTAAAGGTGTCATATACCTATGCTGGTTGGAGGTATCTAGTTACATCCTCTAGGAAATGGAGTATGTGTCTGGCGAAGACGCTGACTCATACGTAACTCGCGAGGGGCTTCGTCCATACTCTCACTAGAACTCATTTCTTCGTCCTTATTAAAGTTACCACCTACCTTAATCGGCTTCTTCCTACTAGTTCGGGCCGGAGAATCAATATTTTCGGCCTATAACTCCTGCTCCACAATCATACTTATACCCTCTATTTCCTCGTCTTTCTTCTTCTTCACCGGCGGCCTGCCACTTTTCTTGGGCGGCATGGACTTTCTTAGCGAATTTCGCTTGATTTTACACAATTTTTCTATGAAAAATATTTCACTTCGGTATGATTCACAGTCGATGCCTGTATCCGCACTTATATACACCAAGTTACTAACTTTTTCAAAATTGCTCAAAACAGCAAGACTAACTGTTGTTGCAACCGTGAATTGGCCTAGCGGCCAGTTTTCACAGGTTTGCACCCATCTATTTATATTTTTATTGTATTGGCTTCTTATAGTCTAGGACGCACAAACGTTGCGTATCCTAAGGAAGTCGACATGTTGTAGCCACATGGTGTGTAACGAGTATTCACACAAAGGAAAATGTTGGTACTTGTTTTGGTTGATTCCTTGAGTTTCCCTTTGCAGGTTTAAAAATAGATGCTGGACCTTCTGCACGTGTCTCAGTTTGCTCAGAGGTATACGTAACTCGCCCCTCCTTAGGCTTCGACTCCTGGCGAAGTGTCTTCAGTATTATTGACTGTAACTGACATCGTATAGTTACATCCACAGATATTCCGATGACATCATCAGCTATTTCACCACAATTGAAATCTGTTATTTCGCAACCGATGACTCAACCAGAAACAATATTTTGAGACCGGAAATAATAAATTAGAAATTAATCACCCGAATTCCGCATGGGTAATAAATTAGAAATTTGAGATCGTAAAAGACTTAATAAATAGAAATTCGAGATCGTAAAAAACTTATGAAAATGCCGACTACTGGAAATATTATAAACAATAAAAATGAATATAAGCGATTATATTATTGCGATGGTTGCAAGTCAGAAAATCATAACGTAAACAAATGCCCTTATATTGAGAATAAGAGCAATAAGAATAAACAATTAAGTGGCAAGAAATAGTTAAGATAAAGAATTAAGATTTTTTGTATATTTTAAAGTGTCAAATTACTTTTAAATTATTAGGCTAAGGAATGTTCAATATAAACATTATATTAATATAAAAGGGCCAAGAAGCCACAAAATATTGTCAGTGTTGTATTAAAAAATCACCAAATAATAAATCGTTCAGTGTTGTATTAAAAATCGTCAGTATTGTATTAAAAATCGTCGAAATAATAAATTGTTCAAACTTTGTGAAGTTGTTAAATAATATAAAAAGTTGGTAAAATAAAAAGTTTATGTAACGGAAAAGGAATAATTCGTATTTTCAGTATTTTTCTAAAAAGTGACTGATCAATCGACCCAAACTAAGTTAATCGATTGGGATATCGATTTGGATGCGATATTGGACTTAAATCCGGAAGATTTAAGTGACTACGAGCGCATGCCTCTATACGACCCATACACCAACGCGTTGCATATGCTCTTGTTACGATCAAACATATTCATCTTATCTTACTTGTTTAACCTTCCTGAGAATCAATAAAGTTGTTATGGTTGTCAATGTGTTGTGTTTTAAATTGTGAAATTATAATTTGCGCAGTCGGTAGGATGTGTTAAGTGTAAAACGAGCTTCAAGAGAAAGTTCATTTAGTGCGAGCGTACAAAGTTCAGTTCGGTAATAATAAAATATAATCGAAATTAACACTAATAAATTTTACACGCGAGTTTTAACTCCTTATAACACATTCAAAAAAAAATAAAAAAATTAAGTCTTCAATTGCAACGAGTTTCTATTAGCGAGTGTAAGTGAAAATTATTACTCAGTGAAATTTGTGGAAGGCGTTTAAATTAAAAGGTACGAGCCACGTTTTAAGTGATCGAACCGTTAAACAGTTGAACCAGCAGCAGGCAGCAACATTCAGAAACAACAAACATCAAACAACACTACAACACTGTCCCAAAATGGCACCAGGTAATGAACCTAACATTAAATTAAGTTTGACTTTGGACCCAATAAAACACGCATCACACATACCTGTGTTTGATGGCAGCAGACACCAACTAAAAAGTTTTACCGACATGGTAGACGTAATGGTCCCCATTGTGACGCAATACGATCATCCTTCGCAAATAATTATTGGAAACGTGATTAAAAGTAGAATTATTGGTAGAGGTAAGTTAATATTAGATGCAAGTCCACATATTATTGCGTGGAACGATATAAAAAATATATTGTATGCAAACTTTTCTGACCAACGAAATAGTGCTCAATTGTTAAATGAGTAACGAACCACAGACTTTAGAGGTTCTGTTCTAGATTTTATTAACATAATCCAAAAACGTTTAACTAATTTAAATTTAAAAGTGGAACAGGAACATAGTCCAAATTACCAACAATTAATACTTGTAACCAACTTTTTGCCCTGGATATATTGAAAAAAAATATACCAGAACCTAGCAGAACAATACTGTTTTGTAGAAATCCAGATACGCTAGAAAAAGCGATATATATTTTAACGGAAACAGGTCATCTCTACAATAAAAGAGATGGTGACAATTCCAAATTTTTAAATAAAAATAATAATTATCAAAATCAAAATTATCAAAATGTTAATCAAAACTATCAAAATAAAAATAATTATCCAAATCAAAATTATCCAAATCAAAATTATCAAAATAAAAATCAAAACCAACACAATAAAAATTATAATTATCAAAATAAAAATAATTATGATTACCAACATAAAAACAATTACCAAAATCAAAATTTTAGAAACCAAAATCATCAAAATCAAAATTTTAAACCATTTCAACAAAATTCAATGCAAAATCGAATTCAAAGATTCGGACATCCCCAACCCATGGAAGTGGAAAATTCGCAACAAATTCATACCAATCAACCTGAAAATTTTCTAGTAGATGCCTCGGAAACTATCAATCCTTCAACGTGCCATATATCAGAATAAATTCATATGGTATAACACTTAGATTTCTAGTAGACACAGGCGCAGCCATTAGTTTAATAGATCCAGGACTTTGCGATAAAAAATTACAAATTCCTAATAAAAATTCCAATATTCATACCTTGAATTCTACTATATCATTTTCTCATACAGTAGAAATTAAACCGTTTAAAGAAATCGGTGGTAATTCAAAATTCAGTTTCGTAGAATATAAATTTAATAAACTCCTTAATGGATTAATTGGGAACAACATATTTAGAAATTATAAAGTTGAGATAAATTTACATAATAAATATATAAAATTTGACGACAAATATTTAAAATTATACTTCTCAAAAGAAGAAGAAGAAATAGACGAGTATGTTAATCATGTGTACTATACAGACACTTATAGGGAGACAAATCCTCTCTCAATGCTTAGAACAGAGCATTTAAATAAAGAGGAAAATAAAAAACTTATAAACTTGTTAAAAAATTATAAAAACATGTTTTTTCAGGAAGGCGAAAATTTGACCTTCGCTCATGAAATAAAACAAGAAATAAAAACTACTAACAATACAGCAGTTTATACTAAATCCTATAGATACCCACAAGTGCATCAAAAGGAAGTAGAAAACCAAATCAAAGAAATGTTAGAACAAGGGATTATACGTCCAAGTAAATCTCCTTATTCCTCACCTATTTGGGTGGTCCCCAAGAAAGCCGACGCTTCAGGGAAAATGAAGTGGCGAGTTGTGGTGGATTATAGGAAATTAAATAACATTTCTATTGATGATAAATTTCCTATTCCTAACATTGATGACATTTTGGATAAATTAGGAAAATGCATGTATTTTACAACATTAGATTTAGCCAAAGGATTTCATTAAATAGAAATCAGTGAAAAGGATATTCCTAAAACTGAATTCTCGACAGATGGAGGTCATTATGAATTTACAAGAATGCCATTTGGTTTAAAAAATGCCCCTGCAACCTTTCAAAGGTTAATGAATGACATTCTACATGAATGCATCGGAAAAATCTGTTATGTCTATATGGACGACATTATAATTTTTAGTACTTCATTAGAAGAACATATACTTTCACTGCAAAAAGTTTTAAATGTATTAGAAACAGCAAATTTAAAAATTCAAGTAGATAAAAGTGAATTTCTTAAAAAAGAAACAGAATTTCTTGGACATATTGTCACAACGGATGGTATTAAACCCAATCCAAAAAAAATTGAAGCTATCCAAAACTTTCCAATACCAAAAACGGTAAAACAAATAAAATCATTTCTAGGACTAGTGGGATTCTATAGAAAATTCATTAAAAATTTTTCTATGGTAGCTAAACCACTGACTCTTCGTCTGAAAAAAGTCAGTAAAATAAATCCTGAAGAAAGTGATTACGTTGATTCCTTTCAGAAATTAAAACAGTTAATAATATCTGACCCCATATTAAAATATCCAGATTTTAACAAAACCTTTACTATTACAACAGATGCTTCTAATTACGCTATTGGAGCCGTACTTTCTCAAGACGGACATCCCTTATGTTATGCTTCGCGCACCCTTAATGAACATGAAATCCGATATTCAACAATAGAGAAAGAATTATTAGCTATTGTTTGGGCTACAAAATACTTTAGGCCTTACCTATATGGAAGAAAATTCACGATCAAAACTGATCATAAACCTTTAACATGGTTGGCTAATTTAAAAGAACCAAATATGAAGTTACAAAGATGGAAACTTAAACTTGAAGAGTTTAATTACGATATTGAATATATAAAAGGTAAAGAAAATTATGTCGCGGACGCTTTGTCACGTCTACCATTAAATAATGGTTATATTGAAGTAGTAAATGCCAATGAGCTTAGAATTGAAAGTAGTGATAGAAATAGTGAAAACGAAAATAATGAAGATAATGATTCTTTAGCGACATGCCATAGTGCAAATGAAGATAATTTAGAATATATTCCTATATCAGAAGGATCATTAAATGTATTTAATAATCAATTGATAATAAAAGAGGGGAAGAGAGAATAGGATAAAGAAAGAAAAGTATTTCGGACAAAGCCGAACAATTTGTATCTCAAAGGAGATTAACGAAAAATATTTACAATACATTTTAAAAAATCATACACCGAGAAAAGGATTTATGGCCGTTTATATCCCCAACTTGGCGATATACACCCTATTTCATAGCGAATATTTGAAATTGAAAAGTCCTCATTTAAAACTCAGGATTATAACACGTAATTATGTATTATTTGATTGCACCGATAAAGGGCAAATTCAAGAAGAAATATTAAAAGAACATAAGAGAAATAATCATAGAGGTATTGAAGAAGTATATAAGGAAATAAAAACAAAATATTATCACCCTAGTTTAAAAGCAAATGTAGCTAAAGTTATAAATAATTGTCATACATGTCAGCTTAGCAAGTATGAGAGAAAACCTGCTAAGATCCCATTTGAAAAACCCCCTATTCCGGAAAAGCCGCATGAAACAATACACATGGACATATGGTTCGTGGATAAAAATCATTTCTATCTAACTATTATAGATAAATTCTCAAAATTTGGTCAGGCCTTAAAATCTAGAAATTGGATGGAATCTGCCTTAAATCAACATTTTGGAACTTGTGGAAAACCTAACCACATAATAACTGATAATGAAAGTGCTCTAACTAGTAATTTAGAAAACTTTCTTCAAACAGAAGGAGTAACCTTACATTTTACGACCCCTGAAATAAAAACAGGAAATGCAGACATAGAAAGAATGCACAATACTGTTATAGATCTTGCAATCACGCAATTTGGATGTTGCCAGAAACACCGAGAAAAGTCCATCAACATGTAAAACGCTATAAACATGTTTCCAGACACTTCTACTAAACTCCATAATGCATGCAATCTAGAATAGCCGAGACACACACACACAACGACATCTGTCTAGAGTATAAATATCCGCCAACTTTCAGACAACAGAGTTACTCATTGAACGACACCTATCGGTGGAAGAACGCGAACCGGTACAAGTAAGCGAAAGAATAAGATCGACGGCATTGCCAAATCGGCGAATATAGTGCGAATTAATTAAAAGTGATCAAGAAATTAATAAAAGTGCGATTAAATAAATTATTCATTGTTTTTAAACGAATTGTGTTTTTCTTGAAATCGGCGAACCTCTAGCTCGCAACGATTGGTGTCAGAAGAGTGGGATTTCAAGGATAAATTCGGGTTAAAAATCGCGAGTGAAATTAAAATTCTCGAACGGATAATTTTGTGAGAGCGAAAAAGTGAAACTAAAATTCTCGAACGGACAGTGAGAATTTTGTGAAATCGAATATTCTCGAGTGCTCTAGTGAACAGTGACTTTAGTTAGCGAAGTAAAATCGCGGAACTAAAATTCTCGAACGGACAGTGAGAATTTTGTGAAATCGAATATTCCCGAGTGATTTAGTGAGCAGTGACGTAAATTTTGTGAATTCGAATCGCGGAAATAATCGGTAGTGAAAATGCCGCGTTATTTAAAGGACTTAAAAGTAATGGAGCTGAAGGAAGAGCTCAGTAGACGCGAGTTACCTACGACAGGGAGTAAGTCTGAACTTGTCAACCGTATGATCGAGACACTGCAAGCTGAGGGTGAAGATGCAGATACTTTTGAGTTCCAAATCGAAGAAGCTCGTAAAGAGGAGTGCTCCGGTACATCGGATGCCTTAACACAGTTAATGCAACAAATGATGAACAAATTGGAGCAAGAATCAGCCGACATTAAACAACAATCTGCGGACATTAATCAGAAATTAGAGCAACAATCAGCTGTGACAACGGACATTAATCAGAAACTAGAGAAATTAGACCAGACTTCAAAGGACCTTAACCAAAAATTGGAGCTGCAAAATAATAAAATAGACACCATGGGTAAGGCCATAGAAGAAAATGTTGAGAAGAAACTTCGAATCTTCGAAGAACAAATTACGGAAAAGACATCCGGAATTGCAGAAGAAGTCGAACGCCTAAAAAGAGACTTCGATAACGTGAAGGCGACTGGTGTCATCAAGACAGAACATGTTGCGCACAAGGGTCTCAAGGCTCCAATCTTCGATGGACAAACACCGTGGGCTATTTATAAGACCCAATTTGAGGCCGCCGCAAGAAACAACCATTGGAATGACCTGGAACGGGGAACAGCTCTTATATTGGCGCTAAGAGGTCCACCAGCAGAGGTTCTTCAAACGATTCCGCAGGAGCAACAACAAGATTTTTCAACGTTAGTCCAGACATTGGATCTTCATTATGGCAGTGACCACATGCGAGAGATCTACAAAATGCAACTGTACAACCGAACTCAAAAGAATGGTGAAACACTTCAAGAGCTGGCACGCGATATTGAACGACTCACACTATTATCGCTGCCTAATGCGCAAACAGAGCAACGAAACGATACAGCTGTTTTCGCATTTAACAATGCTGTACAGGACAGAGAGCTGCAACAAGCGTTAAAACTGGCAGGTAAGAAAACGATTGGCGAAGCCTTAGTATATGGGCTGACGTTCGAAGCTGCCAAGCAAAGCTCGCGGAGTAACTATCGAGTTCGAGAAATAGTAGAAGAATGTGTGTGCCAGAAAGCCGAGTACTCTCAAAATCAGAAAGGAACTATTGCGTAACTCGCCGAGAGCTACTAGCCATAGTAGAAGCAACAAAACATTTTCACAAATACCTCTATGGTCAAAAGTTCCTTCTTCGAACGGATCACGCATCGCTTAAATGGCTACTTCAGTTTAAGAACCCCGAAGGCCAAGTAGCCAGATGGATCGAAAGGCTCGAATCCTACGATTTCGAGATTGTTCATCGAAGAGGAAGAATCCACGGTAATGCCGATGCGCTTTCACGTCGTCCTTGTCCACCGAACTGCAAGCATTGTCACCGTGTAGAAGGAAAAGAAGCCGGAGAAACCATTCAGAGGATAACGACCGAACCAAAGACTGGATGGAATCAGCAAGAACTGGAAGATGCCCAACGTAAAGATCCAGATATTTCACCGATCATGGCATGGAAGGACGAAATGAAACGGCCTGAGTGGAAAGACATCTCACAATTCAGTGAAACCTTAAAGTGTTATTGGGCACAATGGAACTCCCTTCACCTAGACGGCGGATTATTAAAACGGAAATGGGAGAACGCTGATGGAAAGTCGTATCACATGCAAACCATCGTCCCGCATTGTAAAGTCGAGGAGGTTTTGAAGGAATATCATGGAGATACCTCCGGTGGGCATTTGGGAGTAAACAGAACCTTGGCAAAGATACGAGAAAGGTTCTATTGGATCCATCTCCGAGATGATGTCAAAAACTGGTGCCGTAAATGTACTACGTGTGCATCGAGTCAGGGCCCACACCGCAGATCAAAGGGAGAAATGCAACAATACAACGTGGGAGTCCCATTCGAGAGAATTGCTGTGGATATTGCTGGACCATTCCCGGAATCAGAAAATGGTAATCGCTACATTTTAGTGGTCATTGATTATTTCAGCAAGTGGCCTGAAGCTTACGCAATTCCAAACCAAGAAGCAGTAACCGTCGCAGAACAAATTGTTACCAACTGGGTGAGCAGATTTGGAGCGCCACGTGAACTACACTCCGATCATGGGCGCAATTTTGAATCTCAAATATTCAAACACGTGTGCCAAATGCTGGGAATAAACAAAACGAGGACAACTCCATTACACCCACAGTCTGATGGAATGGTGGAACGTTTCAATAGGACATTGAACTCAAACCTATCCAAACTCGTCAGCGAGAGGCAACAGGACTGGGACCAGCACATCCCTCTATTTTTAATGGCCTATAGAACATTGGTGCATTCAACAACAGGAGAAACTCCGTCCCGAGTCATTTTCGAAAGAAATATTCGAGTCCCTGCGGAGCTAATGTTTGGAGTGCCACCAGACCAACCAACCAATGCTAAAGATTATGTCTCGGATCTTCGATGTCGACTAAAGACAATTTATAACCTGGTCAGAGATAAAATTGATTTGGCGTCCGACCGCATGAAGACGAGTTATGATCAACGGGCGAACTCATCAGGATTCCAAGAGGGCGATTTGGTTTGGTTATACAATCCCAAACGACAGAAGGGCAGATCGCCGAAACTACAGCGAAACTGGGAAGGCCCTTACCAGATCATCAACCGGTTAAATGATGTCGTCTATCGGATTCAACTACAACAACAACCCCGCACTAAAATGAAAGTGGTACATCTCGACCGATTAACAAAGTACCATGGTGCCATTGAGGAAGTGAACGACTCTGTTCGGGACGAACAGGGACTAAGGAGAGGGTAATGTTATAGATCTTGCAATCACGCAATTTGGATGTTGCCAGAAACACCGAGAAAAGTCCATCAACATTTAAAACGCTATAAACATGTTTCCAGACACTTCTACTAAACTCCATAATGCATGCAATCTAGAATAGCCGAGACACACACACACAACGACATCTGTCTAGAGTATAAATATCCGCCAACTTTCAGACAACAGAGTTAGTCATTGAACGACACCTATCGGTGGAAGAACGCGAACCGGTACAAGTAAGCGAAAGAATAAGATCGACGGCATTGCCAAATCGGCGAATATAGTGCGAATTAATTAAAAGTGGTCAAGAAATTAATAAAAGTGCGATTGAATAAATTATTCATTGTTTTTAAACGAATTGTGTTTTTCTTGAAATCGGCGAACCTCTAGCTCGCAACAATACTTTAAATGAACATTTTAGAATTAAAATTACTGAAACAAAATTATCACCATCTGCAATAGACATTAATGAAATTATGAAATACTATAATAATACAATTCATTCTACAACAAATCATAAACCCATAGAATTAAATAATGGAGTTATACCAGCTTCCGAATATAAAAAAATAAGAGATAGAATTCTTAAAAAACAAGAACAGACAATAGATAGAAAAAATAAAGATAGGAAAAACGAAGATACTAACCCCAAGTATATAAAAAATAAATTTAAACATAAAAAACACGATAGACCCTTCATTACAAAACCTAATCACAATATAAAAAATAAAAACTCTTTGGGAGTCACATGGCACCCAACAAATGAGTCCTTCGCGGTAAAAACAACGCTGACCCCCCAAACCAGGATCACTAAAAGAACGGCATCGTCTGAGATAGCCCACATTTTCGATCCATTGGGCATTTTAGGACCAGTCGTAATAACGGCCAAACTGTTTCTCCAGCGACTCTGGGAACTGAAACTGGATTGGGATGCAGCATTGCCGCAAAACTTAAATACGACCTGGTCAAAATACACGGAGGGTTTAAGATGCCTGGGAGAAATCAGCTTCCCACGACATGTCTTCGCCCATCACCCACCAAAAAATGTACAACTTCACGTGTTTGCAGATGCCTCCGAACAGGCATATGGAGCAGCAGCCTACATACGTTCACTATGTCCGAACAACATTGTTATTGTCCGCCTATTGTGCTCGAAATCAAAGGTGGCGCCTCTAAAGCAAATCACTCTTCCACGTTTGGAGCTGTGCCCGAAAAACTAGCAACCAACCATCTCTGGTTTTATGGACCTACGCTTCTACATGGAAACGAGAATCTATGGCCTAAACCTCACACAAAGGTCTTAGAATCACCACTAGAAAGGAGAGAAAAACCACGAGCAGTATGCAGTGGAACAACGAGCGAAACGACTAACTTCATTCAAATCATTGATCATCGTAACTCCTTTCGCCGCTTGCAGCGTGTCGTTGCATATGTTCTTCGATTCATAAATAAATCAGCAAGGCGTGCCGAATCTTCACCTATAACTACACCAAGCGTTAAGGAATTAGACGATGCGCAAACAATCATAATAAAATATATGCAGCAGCACGAATTCAGCGATGACATCAAAAATATCCTGAAATTCAAAGAAGTGTCAAAAACCAGTGACATCAGCACCCTATCACCCTTCATAGATGAAAAGGGTATTCTTCGAGTAGGAGGACGCCTTGAGGCATCAAATTTGAGCTACAACGCTAAACATCCTGCGTTGCTACCATATGCACATCCGTTTACCAAGATGATCAGAGAAAACATGCACGCTGGCCCTCAAACGTTATTGGCCATCACCAGACAAACATTCTGGCCCATAAAGGGAAAACATATTGCTCGCGCTGTAGTACAGCACTGTGTTCGATGCACAAGGGCAAGATCAAAATTGTTCACACAACTCATGGACAATCTACCAGCAGATCGCGTTCAACCTGCCCGTCCATTTGTCAACGCAGGAGTCGATTTTTGCTGTCCAGTCTTTACGCACTACAAAACCAGAGGAAAACGACCGCAGAAGACCTATATTGCAGTATTCTGCTGTTTTGCATCCAAGGCTGTTCATCTTGAGCTAGTCAGCGACCTATCAACAGATGGTTTTCTTGGAGCACTGCGGCGCTTTATGGCCAGACGAGGTCATTGTAGAAGAATATACTGTGACAATGCAACTAATTTTGTGGGAGCGCGAAATCAGCTTCAAGAGCTCAAGGAGATTGTCAGTAACAAGCTTTCTAAAGATAAGGTTACATCCGAGTGCAGCACCAAGGGAATAGAATTCCAATTCATCCCACCTCGAGCTCCGCATTTTGGTGGACTATGGGAAGCTGCAGTAAAATCGGCCAAACACTTGTTGCGGCATAACCTAGCCTCAGCCTCACTAACGTACGAGGAGATGGAGACTGTGGTCATTGAAGCGGAGGCCATACTCAACTCACGTCCAATCACGCCACTCTCATCAGATTCCAACGATCTATCAGCCCTTACTCCAGCTCATTTGCTGATTGGTGATACATTAACCTCTTCAGTAGATCCACAAGCTGAACCAGTAAAGGTAAACTTGTTGACGCGCTGGAAACTCGTCCAACACATTAAAAATGAATTCTGGAAGAGATGGTCAAGTGAATACCTGAGCAACCTCCAACAGCGATATAAATGGAAGCAGCAGTGCAACAACGTTAAGCCAGGCACAATGGTTATAATCAAAGATGACAACCTGCCTCCTTTGAAGTGGTCCCTAGGGCGAATACGCAATATAATCAAGGGAGAAGATGGACTGGTGAGAGTGGTCGATGTTCGAACAGCACATAATATACTCCGTCGACCAATTCATCGATTAGCTCCTCTCCCTGTTGAACAAGAGCTATCTGAACCATCTCCCAGCTCAAATCAAGGCGATTATACAAGGAAGATAAATGAATCACCAGGAAGGTCTGAGGACAAGACCAACAATCCTCCGAAAAGAGCTCGTCTCACGCTAGGTACCGCAATTGCCACCATGCTATTAACATGCTTGATTTTACCGGTGACTAGTATCAGCTCGATGAAGGTAACGCCTTTCAAAACAAATCCTGGAATATTCTTCGAGAACACAGGTTCTACAAATATCATTGCTAGCGAATGGAATCTCATAGCTTATTATGACATGGACCCATACTGGAAGGAATTTGAAATCTTGCGCAATTGCAGTTCAATTCTTGATAATTTATCTTCGGCAATGCACAAACGAGATTCCTATGCCAACATAGTTAAACAAATCAAACATGTTCTCAACGAGCTGGATCAAACCAATGACTTACTAAAAACGCAGCCACCATCCAGACAAAAACGCGGTGCGTTAAACATCGTCGGTAATGTAGCAAGTGCTTTATTCGGCGTTCTGGATTCAAAATATGCAGAAGACATGTCAACGACTATCGACTCAATCCAGCAGAACGAAGATCACCTAACAGAACTACTGCGAAATCAAACTTCCATCCTCGATGCAACAATCAACGTAATGCAGAGAGACCATGCAGCTATAAAGGAAGAGTTTGAAAGAGTGCAGCAACAGTTCAACAGCATTTCCTTTCAAATCACGGGCATCGAAGACAAATTACGGCAGGAAAATCTAGCCCAATCGTTCTCTACGTTAGCACTACAAACCCTGTTAACTATCACCAACTTCCAGAAGACTCAAAACTCAATATTGGACGTCCTCACAAACACGCAGCACGGCAAATTGAGTACTCAGCTAATTTCGCCACGTCAACTAAGGGCGGAGCTAATAAACATTCGAGCAAACCTTCCTCCAGCATTAAAATTACCGGTAAATTTGGAAGATGTCTTGAAATTCTACAGTCTAATATCATTGGAAGGCAGAGCCACCACAAGGCATATTATATCCAAGCTACGATTGCCTCTCCTACACTCAGAAGAATTTGAACTTTTTAAATTGACTCCGATTCCAGTCAAAATAAACGACACATTAACTGCTATTAGGCCTTCATTCAAGTTCTTAATAGCCAATTTGCACCGAGATCATTACTATCCGCTTCCAGATTCAGAGCTAAGGGCCTGCATTGCGATTGAAGCGGAAAAATACCTGTACAAACAACGTCATCCTCTCTACAAATTGGGCTCACAAGTGAGTTCTTGCGAAATGCGCCTACTGAATCGTATGCCTCCGAGCTCTCTGTGTCAAATCATGACCATGCAACCAGGACCATATTGGGTGCAAATACACAATCCGAATCACTGGATTTACTCACTGGAATCGGAAACTACAATCAACGTAGTGTGCGACAACAACATGACTCAGCTTGTGCTTCAGAGCACTGGAATTCTGAAGATCGACAGCAATTGCATCATAAAACAACCGCTCATCACCATTCAAGGTCACAAGGTGTATCCTGCTATTGAGAGACTGTCGTATGTCCCAACACTGAACCTAACAGACATAGTAACAAACCCAAACCTATCTTCGGCGTTGCGATATCATAATCATTACGCACCACATCTTCACGAACTGGAAACGCTAAAACACCAACTCCAAGAAACAAGGGTCCAGCTTCCCGAGTTGATACACGGTCATAACATCCACCACTACTCGCTCGGTTACGCCAGCTTAGCTTTGGTAATCAGCATCATGATCTTCTTATTCTGGAGACTACGCCGCGTAAGAAGAGGTCAACCAGCATCATCAGCTCCAGATCTTGAGGCCAACTCACCACCTCACGACAGCAATCCTGAGACCAAGCGCTCTGAAGACTGTGCCACCGAAAATCTCTTCACTACCAGCTTCAACGATTGAATGCAGTTCATTCAATGCCGGGGAGGATGTTCAATGCCGATCAATCTATTTATCAATATCAAACTTATACAATGACAATTTCATTCAATTCAATTCAATTTCATTTAATCATTCATATCATTTAACGCAAAATTCCACAGAGATCGTCTTTAATTATAAACATGCAATTTAAGCAAATTTGTTAAATTCCGTTCTCACAAGTCTTTTCATGCACCTGTCGCGTAAGTAGCATCATATTGCATCTGCCAGTTAGTCAGTTGAATTAAGGCATCATATTGCGTCTGACTTCTTATCGCAAGAACTATGCATGGAAAGGCTTGTGAACCGAAATTCCTGTATTGTTTCTCACGACAGAATTTATGTAAATAACTGTATAAATAAGCTAGAGAAGTAAAATAAAATTTAGTTATCCATTAACTCCCGTGAGCATTTTATTGCTCTTCTTCGTACCCGAACAAATAGTGTACTGGTCTAAGACCTTTACACACCGGCAAGGAATCTTGGTGTAACACTAAGGTTCAATCCGTCTGAAATTATCTAAATAAAAGAGTTTAGATCAATCAATGAAATTAAAGAAATTTCAAATTGCAACCCCACAGGTATCCTCATCTACCTGACTTTGCTAATAACGGTTATAGCAGCTCAACATATAGAAGTAACTGAAATTCCTCAAGGAAACGGATTCACCTTAATTAGAGACGAACAGATTCAAGTTATCGAAAATTACTCTAAACTTATACATATTATAGATTTACAAAAATATCAGAACATACTTGAAACTATAGAAAATACAATTGCCGAAGATGTACTGAATAAATATCCAAATATTAACATGATAATTCAGAAAATCAAAAATAAGTTATTTACTCTTGAACCCCATAGAAATAAAAGAACTATATTTAGTCCTTACGGTTCCTTTCTGAAATGGTTCGGTGGTGTCATGGATGATGAAGATCGAGCATGCATTGAAAAAATTTTTGAAAAAATAGAATCACATATAAACTCATTCGTTGAAAATAATGAGAAACAAATTAATATCAATAAGCAAATCGATGAAAGCATTCAAAATTTAACTAAACACATAAATAATCAACAAACAATTATAATTGATAAAGTAAATTCTTTAAATACTCAAACAAGTGATTTACAAAAACAATTGTCAGAATTTGAAGTAAATTATCTAATCAAAGAAAATCTACAAACACTCTTAGATTCAGTAATGGAAATCGAAGAAATAGTATTGTTATCAAGACTAGAAGTTCTTAGCAAAAATATCTTGACAATAGACGAAATTAAAACATATGAAATTAACGTAGAGAAATTAAAAGATATTAAAATATCAGTAGCACAAAAGGCTAAAGCGATATTAGTAATTGTTCAAATTCCAAATTTCAGTCAGAAAAAGTACTATAAAATATCAATTATACCGATACCAAATAAAGATAACTTAGAATTAGAATCAGAATACTCTAATGTACTATCAACTAGCGATAAGATATTTCTGTATAATACACAGTTAAACGTAGAAAGTAAGCTAAAAGCGATAAGCGATATATGTATAAGCGCATTGTTAAAAAACCCTAAAAATTGTACTATGAAAAGAAATGATAAGCCTAGTATAATAAGAATCAATGAAAATATAATCATAACAAAAAATTTATATCCACCACCAATATACCACAACTGTAACGATCAATCCATTGTTATCGAAAAACACAATATCATAAAATACGCAAACTGTAAACTAACTATAGGAAATCTTACTTTTGTAAACAAAGAAAACGTAATACACAACAATATTATCTTGCCGAATGTAATCAAAGATATTTCCTACAAGGAAAAAGAGAATTTTACACTAGAAGAAGTTAATGCTCAAAACATTGGAAATATTAATCATATAAAATTGTTAGAATTAGAGCATAATAAAACTTCATGGACAAATTTAATTACTGATTTGACAATCATTGCCATAATTGTAGTTATATCACTATTTTTGTATTTTTAATTTTTCAGAAAAAATGCGAACATTAAAATAAAAATTAAATCTTTGCGCGAGGACACGCATCCTAAGGAGGGAGGAGTTACATCTACAGATATTCCGATGACATCATCAGCTATTTCACCACAATTGAAATCTGTTATTTCGCCACCGAAGACTCAACCAGAAACAATATTTTGAGACCGGAAATAATAAATTAGAAATTAATCACCCGAATTCCGAATGGGTAATAAATTAGAAATTTGAGATCGTAAAAAACTTATGAAAATGCCGACTACTGGAAATATTATAAACAATAAAAATGAATATAAGTGATTATATTATTGCGATGGTTGCAAGTCAGAAAATCATAACGTAAACAAATGCCCTTATATTGAGAATAAGAGCAATAAGAATAAACAATTAAGTGGCAAGAAATAGTTAAGATAAAGAATTAAGATTTTTTGTATATTTTAAAGTGTCAAATTAGTTTTAAATTATTAGGCTAAGGAATGTTCAATATAATTTTTTTTTTATATATTATATTAATATAAAAGGGCCAAGAAGCCACAAAAAACTCCGCCATAGACGGTCCCAAGCCCGAGTTGAGAAAGGAGGAGGGAACATGGAGTTAACCTGAATGGCCAGTAACACCAGTGCGTCTCAGGAAGTAGGCAAAAAGTATGACATAGTTGGACTTGCAGCATAGCTGTGAGAACTCCAGCATGTCATATTTAGCTCAAAACTCCCACCCTTTTTCTACTAGGGTGTAATAAATAAGTAGGACCGGTCCTCCAGGTCGGGGGTTGGGCGAGGCGTCGACAACGCATCACCGGAAAAAAAACACTGTCCAGAAACCTGAAGAACAGCCTCGGAAAGGATGGACTCAACGGCAACGACCCCGCAAACGAAAAATGGACTACTCTATTGGATCTTGGAATGTTCGATCCTTATTTAGGACAAGAGCTCTGAAAGAGTTTCTCGAAGAAGTGGCAAAACACAACATCAACATAACTGCCATCCAAGAAACGAATGGCTCGGTAGTGAAATCATGGACATGAGATCACACACAATCTATCCAAGTGGAAAATTGTCGGGAAGCAGAGAGTTTGGAGTAGCTTTTGTCGTTGACAAAAAATTTAAACAACAGGTCACGAGCTTCAGACCAGTAAGTGAAAGATTGTGTGCAATCCGAATAAAGACTAAATTCTTCAACACTTGGTTGATCAACGTTCACTCACCAACAGAAGACAAGGACGATATAACTAAAGACGAATTTTATGCCACCCTAGAGACAACCTATGACTCACTGCCCTCGAATGACCTAAAAATTGTCTTAGGGGATTTTAATGCAAAAGTCGGAAAGGAGGAGGCTCATAGAGGAACAACAGGAGGGCACCGCCTCCATGACATAACCAACGACAATGGCCAACGTCTTATTGATTTCGCAAGCAGTAAAAATATCATAGTAAGCTCTACGTGCTTCCCACATCGCCATATTCACAAACGAACGCGAGCATCACCAGATGGTCACACCTACAACCAAATAGACCACGTTCTAATTGAGAAAAGGGCTGCTTCCAGCATACTTGATGTACGAACTCTCCGCGGTGCGAATTGTGACTCTGATCACTATCTAGTCAGAGCTAAGTATCGATGCAAAATAGCTTGTCGTGGATATTCGAAAACGAGTAGAGCTCGCAAATTCAATGTCGACAAGCTTAACGACGAAACGGTGGCGCAGGCTTACATGTTAGCATGTAATAAACACCTGACACCAATATATGAAAATATCCTAAATATGCCAGTGGAGAATGCGTGGCTGAAAATACGAGACAGCATCAAATCCTCCGCGGAAGAGGTATTAGGATATCAAGCACGGCGAAAAAATAATGATTGGTTCGACCAAGAATGTCGCGACGCAATAGATAGAAAGAACGAAGCTTACCAAATTTTTACTGAACGACCAACACGAGCCAAAAAAGAAAGATATGACGAGCTTAGCCGATATGCGAAAAAGACCTGCAGACGAAAACAAAGGAAGTACCATAATGACAAAATACAAAAAATGGACGACGACATGAGAAAAAATAAAACGCGGGACGCATACGCCATAGTAAAAGACTTAAAAAAGGGATATAAACCAAAAACCAGTCTCTGCAAAGACGCAGAGGGCAATATCATCAGCGACACAGAAGAAATCAAAAGGAGATGGGCTTCATGCTTTGAACATCTTTTGAATCCCATCCCAGTAGCATCGATAACGACAGACAACATTTCAATTGAAGCCTCAACTGACGAAGATGAACCATCATCGACACCACCTACGCTTGCTGAAATCAAAGCAGCCCTATGTGACCAAAAACGAAACAAAGCGCCGGGAATTGACGAAATACCAGTTGAACTTTTGAAAAACGGTGGAAACTGTGTCGCTGAAATACTGTACAACATGATATGCAAAATTTGGACAGAGGAAATCATACCCGACGATTGGCAAAAAAGCATTTTATGTCCAATTTACAAGAAAGGAGACAAACTCTGCTGTGAGAATTACAGAGGTATATCATTGTTGTGTACGTCCTATAAAATACTGACAAAAATAATTGTTACGTCGTCTTAAGCCCTATACTAATCAAATAATTGGCGAGTACCAAGGCGGGTTCAGAACCGGACGATCTACAACAGACCAGATATTTTCGGTGAAACAGGTGCTTGAGAAATGCTGGGAATATAACACAGACGTGCACCAAATATTCGTAGATTTTAAACAAGCATACGACAGTATCGACAGGAGCGTACTGTACCAGATCATGCTTGACTTTGGAATTCCTCCAAAACTAGTCCGACTAACAAGACTCACAATGACGAACACTGAATCCCAAGTGAGAATACAAACCGATTCCACAACCAGCTTTCGAACGGAATGTGGTTTAAAGCAGGGAGATGGTCTAGCTCCTATGCTTTTCAACTTGGCACTAGAGTATGTCGTGCGAAAAATCCCAGTCGACACCAACGGGACACTACTATTCAAGTCCACCCAACTAGTAGCATACGCTGACGACATTAACATTCTAGCAAGATCCTTCCCTAGTGCTAAGGAGGTATTTGTCAATCTTGACTCCGCCGCAAAAGAAGTCGGGTTGCGCATTAATGAAAGCAAAACAAAAGTAATGACGCAAACAAGAAGGAGAACGCCAATCAGACAAAACATAACAATTGCGGAATATAATTTGGAGAGTGTGGACAACTTCATATATCTTGGGGCTAATCTAGCAAAGGACGGTAATGAAACAGACGAAATCAAACGACGGATAATACTTGCAAATAAGACGTATTATTCGGTACTTCCAATAATGAAATCCAAGAAAGTGCACAGGAACAATAAGCTGCGGATTTATAAAACTATTATACGACCTGTGCTCTGTTATGGCAGCGAGACGTGGACATTAACGCGAACTTCCGAAAAAGCAGTTAACGCATTCGAAAGGAAGGTCCTCCGAAGAATTTTGGGACCTGTGAAGGAAGGAACGGAATGGCGAATAAGATACAACCATGAGTTGAATGAACTCTACGACGAGCCAGAAGTTTCAACGTTCATCAAGCTACGTAAACTGCAGTGGGCTGGCCATGTAGAGCGAATGGAAGACAGAAGAATCCCCAAACGTGCTCTTAAAGGCAAAGCGAGTGGTAACCGGCCAGTAGGCAAACCACGCAAGCGATGGGAAGACTCGGTTGATGAAGACAGCAAAGCCATTTTAAAAATTAGCAGCTGGAGGACGCGGTCTTTGGATCGAGACGATTGGAGGCGACGACTTCAGGAGGCCAGGGCCCGATTTGGGGTGTCGCGCCATTGATGATGAAGAAGCCACAAAATATTGTCAGTGTTGTATTAAAAAACCACCAAATAATAAATCGTTCAGTGTTGTATTAAAAATCGTCAGTATTGTATTAAAAATCGTCGAAATAATAAATTGTTCAAACTTTGTGAAGTTGTTAAATAATATAAAAAGTTGGTAAAATAAAAAGTTTATGTAACGGAAAAGGAATAATTCGTATTTTCATTATTTTTCTAAAAAGTGACGGATCAATCGACCCAAACTGAGTTAATCGATTTGGATGCGATATTGGACTTAAATCCGGAAGATTTAAGTGACTACGAACGCATGCCTCTATACGACCCATACACCAACGCGTTGCATATGCTCTTGTTACGATCAAACATATTCATCTTATCTTACTTGTTTAACCTTCCTGAGAATCAATAAAGTTGTTATGGTTGTCAATGTGTTGTGTTTCAAATTGTGAAATTATAATTGTATATACAAATACATTGCAATACCGATGATTATAAATATGATTATTCCATCAGATATGTACATATGAGGTCCATGATGACTTATAAGTTTCATATTTCATCATTTTGATTTCGTGATTATGATTTATATCTAGCTGATGTAGTTCTTCTAATGTTATGTTTTGCTCTTCTTTATATTGAATTTCCCTAATAGTATTTGGTAAGATAATTGTTTCTTGATATTTTACATTTTCATTTGTGTAAGTTTTGTTTCTTATGGTTACTGTACAGTTTTTGAACTTAATTACATTATTGCCCTTAATCCTAATGTTATGATTATTACATGTGTGCAATACATTTGTTATTTCTAAATTTCTAGTTATTACAATATCTTTATTAATTAGTTCGACTTCTTCGTTCGAATTCTCTGACATTTTACAATTGCTCATTTTGTCTTTAATAATATCTCTAATACATATAGCATTATGTGTTTCTAATTACTTTATTATTTTAATAATAAAGTATTGTGATCGACACAAGAAAAAAAAAAGTTTGCTACCCTGAAAATTTTTTTTTTCGCGTTTCATGACTAAATTAGCCTAAAAATGCAAAAAAAAAAAAATCCGTCCCGCCGTACGCCGTACATATGGACTCATATCTCCGAGACCGTTAAAGGTAGAATGTTTGTTTTTGAGTGGTTTGTTAATTGGGTAAGTGAGCTCTATTTTCTAAATTTTGGGGGTTGTCGAGTGGAAGGGGGAGGCGGGGGAGGGAAAAAGTCGAAAAATACACTTGCTAATATCGCCCTCACGAATGCAGATAGAAAGTTGAAAATCAGTAGACATATGGAGAGGGTTGTGGGACAAACTCCAAAAATAATTTAATTTTTTTATCCATTGGCGTTCGAAAAGAGGGGGCTAAAAACTAATTGTCGGCCGAATTGTTTTTTCAAATGTTTATATCTTCTAAATTAATTATCATAAATAATTCATATTTTGGGAGCATCAAGGTGGCATATAGTTCCATTGGAATCAGCTTAGAGAGTGGCTAATTATTTTAAGGGGGAGGGTCACGGGGAGTGCAAAGAAAAACAATTAAAAATGAATATCTCAACTATCTCTTAAGCTATGTAATTGAAACTTGAAACATATATTATGCTATACTAGGAAAATACAAAAAAATATAATATGTTGAAATAATAGTAGTGGGAGGAAATGGGGACCATTTCAAAAATGGCGCACTTTTCAAAATTACAAATCCTTATATCTCAAAAAATAGTACAGATATCAAATCGAAAATTGTTCAGATTGTAGAACTACTCAATAGTTAATTTTGATAAAAATTTTAAGTTAGGGGGTGTAAAGGGAGGGAGGTGGTAAGCAAAAATGTCGAAAATTTTGAGTGATTTTTTTAGGACTCTGGTCAAAGATAGAAACTTTAAATTTGGCATGTGGATACATCTATTTGATATACATAGAAAAAAAATAATAATTTGATTCACAATTGTTACGAACCGACCACCCCGGTCTAATGGGTGTTTCATGTGCAGCGAAAAAAACACGAAAACTGAAAATTTTTGGATGTAATTTTAAGGTAAAAACTTGAAAATTTGGGAAATACATTTAAAAAAAATCCTTAAAAGTATGAAATATTAGCTGGTTGAATACTTTTAAAACTTCTACCCCCTCCCATACAAAATTATTTTTTCGACCATTTTTAAGAAAATAATTATCACCTAACTATTAAAAGCTATCAATTTGAAATTTTGCGTAAGAACTTATAAAAATATTTGAAATGAAATTGCTTTAAAAGTTTTGAAATCGTACTTGCCCTTCTACCCCCTCCCATACAAAAGTATGATTTCGACCAATTTCATTAAATCAACTAATAACCAACAAATTAAAAGCTACGAACTTAAAATTTTTCACGAGTACCTTACAAGAGAAGGAAAAGAAAATTGCTTCACAAATTTTGCGATTCCCCCACCTCTTCTACCCCCTCCCATACAAAATTATTTTTTCGAGAATTTTTAAGAAATCAGTTATCAGCTAACTCTTGAAAGCTATGCATTTCAAATTTTGCATGAAAACTTACAAAAATAATTGAAATAAAAATCCTTTAAAAGTTTTGCAATCGCGTTTCCCCTTCTACCCCCTCCCATACGCATCCGCAACTTGTCCCAAGAATAATAAAGTTTCGCCCGACTTGTTGGCAGTTTATTTTTTTATTTCTCTGTTTTCGGTATTTACAAAAATTTCATTCTCATGGATTATAATTTCTTTTATATTGGTTTCAAGTTCTAAGTTGTTCTTAGTTGGTATTGGGATAATGTGTGTCTGATAATATTTTTGATTTGAAAACTTTGGAATTTGGATAGTAATTAAAATTTTGTCTTCTTGATGTGCGATTGCGAGTTTTATAAATTTTAAATGTTCTGTATTTAATTCGTATTTATAAATTTCGTCTGATGTTAGTATGTTTCGATTTAAAATTCCAAGACGGCTTGATAGAATGATGTCTTCTATCTTTTCCAATTTACGTAATATGAATCTTTGGTTTTCTTTTATAAGCTCACGTATTGATTGTTCATCGAGTTGTTTTTGTAGTTCGTTTGTTAAGTTCGATATTGAATAAATCTTTGATTTTATGATTTTGTTCTGTTCGTTTACTGTCTTCGTTACAGTGTTTATTTCGTCCTCAAATTGTTTGTTAATTACTGTCGATTGATTATTTACTGTTTCTGTTAGTTTGTCCAGGTTTCCTGCTACTACTGTGAATTTTTGTTCTATGTGTTGTCTGTCATCATCGTCCATTGTTCCTCCTATCCATTTTAAAACTTTACCGTGTAGGTTTATGAGTCCGCGGGTATTTCTAGGGTGGGGTTTTAATTCATAGATAATATCTTCTATCTCTTGTTTAATTTCGTTTAAAGATAGGTCTTGGGTTAAGTTCTTAAAACCATATGAGGATATTATTGAGTTGAGTATTCTGGAATAATCGGCTATATTTATTACATGGATTACGTCTACGTAGCTATCTATCATATTTAATTCTTTGGATCTCAGTAATATGTATCCATTTCCTACAGGTATTTCATCTATTTCGATCTGCTGTCCACGGGTAAGTTGTGGAAGGATTAATAACAGCATGATGATTCTTGTAATGGGAAGGTTCACGTGAATTTCTTTTTTCGTTTTAAATTTGTTTTGTGGACTTTGCGTTTCGTCCTAACTGTATAATAGTTTCTTCCTATCTCTGTTACTCTGTTTTTCCTAAAGACTGGTTTTAGTTTATGACGCGGTGCAGCTCTACCATATTCGGGGTTAATTGGTTTTCCTACGATGTTTCTATTTGCTTTCTCTAATCGTTTTGTTTGTTTTTCTACCATATTTTTATTTATTTTTAAAAATTCTTCGGGGGCTATTAATCGCAAGTGTAGATCGATTGGTTTTACACCTGTCGTTGAGTGTATACTGTTATTATAATGTCTAATTGCAGTAGGCACTAAAGCAGGAATCATGATATTTGGTTATTTGATTCTCAGTATTCTGATATGTTCATTTAGCGTTGAGTGGAAACGTTCAATTTCGCTGTTTCCTGTATGAACATTTGGGGATGTGAAGTGAACTTATATTTCTAATTCATCTAGAAATTCTTTCATATTTCGCACAAGTGTCGATTCGTTATCTGTCGTAATTTTTTTAGGGGATCCATTATTTGAGATGTAATGTTCTAAAGCTACTTTGATATCTACCCAATTTCTACTCTTAATTGGATATGCTTGTGCATGTTTTGAAAAGCGATCGAGAATAGTTAAATGTGCTTGGTTACGTTCTATAAACCATATGTCGAGACCTAATTCGTCATGTTGTCCATCAGGTATTGGCTTGGCTTCCTGTTTGTATTTAATAGGATTTCTCTCATATTTTGCTTTGTCGCAGATTTTACATTTATTTATTATTCTGTTTATTTTTTCTTTCAAATTTGGGTAATAATATTTTGTTTTCAATTCGTTATACAGGGTGTTTGGTACTCCGTGCGCCACCTTGTAAGGGGTTATTCCTAGATATATTTTGAGAAAAAAATTGATCTACGAAGATGGTCAATTTTCAATATCCGCGGAGATACAGGGTGATCAAGAAAATTGCTTCGGACCTGTACCCTCACTCACTCAAAACGCTATATCTTGAGAACTAATAATTGCAATTCAAAGTGTTATAACTTGTTTTTTAGGGAATCAAATTACCTTTGATTTTGTGTAATAGTCCACATTGTACCTGTACCTAATCCTGAGGTATTTGCTTCAGACCACAAATTTTTGATACTTTGACCCTCAAAATTCTGGGATCAATGTAGTTTTTCTCAAAAAAACGCATAATAAAAATGTCATTTTAATGTTGATTTTTTATGACCCATATTATTGCCTATAAAAGATGCACACGTACTTATGACTTAAGTTTTCCCGTTTTCCAGGTAATAAGTGAAAAAATATGGCTTAAAAATAAAATATGCCATAAAGCAACCCTCGTTCTAAAAAAACTACCTGAAATGTTGTTAAACTGAAATATTCTTTGTGTCCTTTAATTACTATTTAAATTATCGAGGAATGTCCTTTAATTAGTATTAAATTATTGAGGAATGGAATTAAATTAAAATGAGTTTCAACACAACTAGGTGCAGCACTTTGCCTTTTTTAATGGTGTACCTAACAAAATGAAAAGCGTATAAAAGCAAATCTTACTTCATATTTTTACCAGTTTTAGTTACATTGTTAAAAGTAGAAGGTGTCACTAAAATTTAGAAAATAATTTCGAAATGCCTGAGTACTCGAATGAAGAATATGCAGACATCATTTTCATTTATGGAGAGTGTCAGGCAAATACACGAGCGGCGCGATCTTTGTATCATCAGAGATTTCCTAATCGTCGGATACCTGACAGGAGAGTATTTCAAGACGTTTACAGAAGGATTCGTGAAACAGGCAGCGTTAGGACAAGCAGAGTAAATGCAAATCCTGCGCCGATAATCGCTGCTCCAACCGATGAAGGAATACTACGTGCAGTTCAAAATGATCCATCAATCGGTATCCGACGCTTGGCATTGCAGTTAAACGTCTCTACGTGGAAAGTTTGGAGTGTCCTAAAAGCAGAGCGGTTGCATCCCTACCACCACACACCAGTGCAGGAGCTGTTACCCATTGATTTGCCCAGAAGGATGGAGTTTTGCAATTGGCTCCTTAAACGACAACTAAGTGACGAAAATTTTATGAACAACATTCTTTGGACTGATGAGTCCCAATTCACCAGGGACGGTATCACAAAATTCCACAACTTACACACCTCGACTGAGAGCAATCCACATGCAAGACGAGAGGCATCATTTCAGCACAGATTCAGTGTCAATTTATGGGCAGGTGTGATTGATGACGATTTCGTTGGTCCTATTAGGCTTCCGCCTACCCTAAATAGTTCCAATTACTTGCATTTTTTGACAAATGATCTACAGGAGTTATTGGATGATGTGCCACTGCAACGATTGGCTTCCATGTTTTACCAACACGATAGTGCTCCAGCTCCAGCTACCGGCGACAAATCAGAGATTGGTTAAATTCCAATTATAGCAATCGCTGGATCGGTAGAAATGGACCGATACACTGGCCTGCAAGATCTCTTAATTTAACTATTATGGATTTCTTTGTATGGGGACGGATGAAGGACCTTGTCTACGCAACGGAAGTAGTAACGTTGCAGGATCTAAACACCAGAATCGATGCGGCAGCAACAGAAGTAAGGCAGCAGTTGAGGAGTATGAACACAAATAGAACACTGGCAAAACGAGCTTTAGCGTATATTCAAAATGAAGGTGGCCATTTTGAACATTTATTGTAATTAAGGAAATTTGAAATAAACCATAAAAACCATTCTTAAGTTCTTTTAGTTCAAGCGGAGAGTGTTGATCAACATATTCTTGTTTTTTGATAAAAGTGCTAAATTATTGGAATGATATTTTTTCTAAACTATGAAATTTATGCAATGCAAACGTATACATCGTTTGTAGGCAATAATATGGCACATAAAAAAATAACATTAAAATGACATTTTTATAATGCGTTTTTTTTGAGAAAAACTACATTGACCCCAGAATTTTGAGGGTCAAAGTGTCAAAAATTTGTGTTCTGAAGCAAATACCTCAGGATTGGGTATAGTTGCAATGCGGACTATTACACCAAATGAAAGGTAATTTGATTCCCTAAAAAACAAGTTATAACACTTTGAATTGCGATTATTACTTTTCAAGATATAGCGTTTTGAGTGAGTGAGGGCACAGGTCCGAAACACTTTTCTTGGTCACCCTGTATCTCCGCGGATATTGAAAATTGACCATCTCCGTAGAACAATTTTTTCCTTAAAATATATCTAGGAATAACCCCTTACAAGGTGGAGCACGGAGTATCAAACACCCTGTATACTTCAGTTATCCTCTGTGATTATTCTTGTGGTACTCGTCCGTAATGTATGCAGATATTTCCTCATCGTTTGCATCGTACAAAATAAGGTTGCACTTCAACAGTTTATTTTGTGCATTTGGGTTTATAAGTTTTATTACTTCCCTCTGGAAATCTGAATACATTTGTAGGTCAGGTATATAGATTCCTATTATTCCTTTATTTGGGATATGATTTTTTAGGATGTATTAGTATGATTTGTTATCAGGAGTAGTAAATATAAATTCTTTTCGCACTTTCTTGTTTGCGAGCTTAATGAGTTTGGTTTGATTCGTTCGACCTTTCTTTATTACAATTTGTGTTCGAAATATGTTCAGAGGTGATTCTTATATAGGGATATACACAGAATTATCTTGGGATGAGCCACTATTCGAACTTGCTGTTTCCGTGCTATTTATATTTCTTTCTTCCTCAATTGTATTTGTATTAATGTTTGTTCTACTTAATGCATCTGCTACTAAGTTGGCTTTGCCTTCTATATAATCTATTGAATAATCATACTCTTCCAAGGCTAATTTCCATCTTACTAATTTAGAGTTAGGCTCTTTTAAATTATGAAGCCATTTTAATAGTCTGTGATCCGTAAAGATATCGAATTTAACTCCGTAAATGCAGGGTCTGAAATACTTACATACCCAAACTATCTTTTTCAATAGTGCTATAATTTATTTCATGGGTATTTAGCATTCTGGATGCAAAACAAATTGGATGAGAGTCTTGTTGAAGGACTGCTCCTATCGCGAATTGGGAAGCATCAGTAGTTAATGTAAATTTCTTTTCGAAATTTGGATATTTGAGAATTGGATCTGTTGTGATCAATGTTATGACACGAAATTCATCCGCTGATCGGAGGATCAATCGCTGACACATCTGAGGCGTTATCAATAAAAATTAATGCATCATACATTCACGATTACAAAAGCAAAAACGTTATGATTCACATGTGAGAGTCGCAACGGTAATATGACCTATGATCGTTGTAAATAAACCAACAAGCCGGCTTCAAAATACTGAAGACATGTGCGGGCATACGATGATCATAAACAATAACAAACCGTCCCGACTTCGACAAATCATAAACGTATATGCAACTATGTATATACCTACATATTTTAAATGCAATTATTTATAACGCACTTCAAGAAAATTATGTGCACGGCGAATGGTTTACCGGTCAGGGAAAAAGAATTCGATTTCGTTGTCGTAATGCTCTATGAGAATTTTCGCGGTCGTAAATTATGCACGTTAAAACTTTTCTTGAACGAAACCAAAACAAGAGAAATTTTATTGGGGGCACTGGAATATTAAGAAATTAATGCATTACGCTATAGTAATAATTGAGTGAAAAAATGCTTGATAGACAAAAGGTTGTACTAATTTTTATTGCATTTATTGGTAACATATGTAGCATTGAAAATTACTGATGTAATAGCTCAGAAAAAGAATATAAAAAGACGACCCCGATAGAGGCTCGAGAGTCTTTTTACATTCGTACTCTGACGATTAAGTATCATTTTAATTATATTGTCAAGCTGTCAGCGGCTACACCTGAGAGAAGTAGTAATAAAAAGTATTAAGAGCAAAACGTTAAATAATGGAGGTAATCATTATAAACACTCAACTAATCTAACTTTATTTTTCCAGCTATACCTCATAACCAAAACCCTACTCCGTCCCCGGCTCCTTAGAGCTGAGTGACGATTGGCCCTTTGGGCTCGATGAATAGGTAGCCATTGTCTATGAGAAATACTTAGGTCCGTCCCCGGCTCCCTAGAGCTGAGTGACGATTGGCCCTTTGGGCCAGAAGACCGGGCAATCTCAATTAAACGGAATCTCCGCGTGGTGGGACCTACCTGTGGTAGGCCCACGTAAACGCTACTTGGTAATGACTGTCATCTAGAGTATCATACGATTTAAGCCCAATCACAATTCTGTAATGATTTCATTTATTCTATTCTTTTGGAGTATGAAGCTATATGCAATTTATTCCATTGCAAAATTTGCATCGTAATTGCTTTCACTATTGAGGAACATGTATGCCGCATTAATTTATTCGTTTTAGTTCGCTGGTGTACCCAAGATAGTGGGGGTAAATAGTGTTAGTAGTGAGAAAGTCAGTGGAGTTACAAAATCAACGTTTCGGGTATTCAGGTGTGTATGCTTTCAAATTTAATCATATAGTAATTTGTGAAATTTTTGTGATATTCGAAAATAAATGCAAAATGTTAAGTATGGAAAATTTATTTTACGTAATTTTTTTTATTCATTATTTATTTAGCCATTGCTTTTTTATTTGCCCAGAACTGCTCATTGTTGATTAATATTTTTATTACCATTACAAGATATATTAATATATAAAAACTAAGTTATTAACATTTTGTTTAAATTTTTTGTTTTGTTTCAATCAATTCCGTCCGAATTGAACGGCGGTCCGGAAGAACTTGCGTGCAATCCGTGGGTTCCGATGTAGCTGACCCGAACCTGATTCGTAAAACAGCCCCAATCGCCATATGGCCGGTCCGTACCGCATCCTTGCGGCCAATGTGTACATATACAGCGCCCTGCCGATATTTTGTCGAACACCGTACCCAATTTCGTTGCACACGCCAACGAAATATGTGCCGCGTCGGTGACCGAGTCGCGCCGATGCGATAAAATGCCGGTAGGCCCCTCAAAATTGCCCGCGATGGAGCTTTTGCTCGCCTGCAATGCACTCCAATTCGCCCACGTAAAGAAGTAGTCTGCGCGGCGACATTGCCCCAGCCATTTTCGATCTGGAAAAAAAAAAAAAAGATAAATAAATATAAATTGAAAATTTTTCCCATCTTAAAAAAACTGTAGACGGCAAATAAATCTTTTTCGCAGTCTGAATACAAATAAATGCTCACCTTTCTGCAGGAAAACACACAGTATTCTCCACTTACAGGAGAAATAAATTGATTGAAAATTCGAATAGAACACACAACAAAAGGAAGATGTAAACGGGATCAGCTTCAAATATGAAATGGATCTAGAAAATTTTAGTTGAAAACTTTTAATAGAACACACAAGGAAGAACTTCGACGACGATCTGGATGTAGAAAATTGTCGACGGCCAAGTTGTTTTTTTTTTTTTTTGTGTGTGTGCGTCTACTTATGTGTTGGCAGTATGCAGGGGTGCAACTTATGTGAAGACCAAAGGCCTACCTGCACTAGTATGTTAGAATCATTGGTTCTAGGACAACCCTCTGACATCTCTCCAACATAGTTTTGCCTACGGAGGTCGAAGTGACCTCGGACCACGCAGCAGCTCCATATGTGGCGCAGGCTAGGAAGAGCCCTTGGTAGATCATGCGAACCGAACGTCTGCTCAGCCCCCAGTCTGTGCGGAGCACTCTTCGAACCTGCGGCACAGCCACCAAAAGCCTGGCCTTGAGGTCAGCAAGGTGTGCTAAAAAGTTTAAAAAATCCCGTCTACAGTGGGAATCGAACCCACGACCTATTGACTGAGAAGCAAGCACGCTGCCCACTACGCCACGGAATCCCGTCTACAGTGGGAATCGAACCCACGACCTATTGACTGAGAAGCAAGCACGCTGCCCACTACGCCACGGAAACCTACTCGTATGCCTAGGTATTTGACAGAGTCCGTGTACCTAATGCTTTCTTCATTGAGTTTAATCGTCGGGTGACGATTGCGGGAAAATTTGCCTTTAAGCAGCATTGTCACGCTTTCTCAATGGAGACCCCTACTCCCACCTTAGAGCCCCATTCGTACATGGTTGTCATAGCTCTTGTTCCCATCTGTTCAAGGAGAAGTCGAGAGTTTCCCTCAACAAGTACAAGAAAGTCGTCAGCGTATGCCGCAACTGCGAAATTAGTTTGTAGTTGGGCCAAAAGTTCGTCCATCATATAGTTCCATATGAATAGGCCACATATGGATCCCTGTGGACAGCCCCGTTTCACTTGTCTGGATACAATATTCCAACTGCCTCTCACCTCTGCATTCCTGTTAGCTCTCCCATAGCGCCAACTCTTGTCATCCTGATAGGCGCAATTTTTCCAGGACCACATCCCATTTGAGGTAATTAAAGGCACCCTTAAAATCTACAAAACTGCCGAGCACATATTTTTTGTTGCACTCCTGGACTTGTTCCTTAATATAGTGCCATGCATCTTGCGTACATTTTCCGGCACGGAAGCCATATTGTCTGTCAGGTGCGAGGTAGGTAACTTTATCCTCTAATCTGTTGATCATGATCCGTTCCAATACTTTTCCAAGTACTGGGAGCAAAGAGATGGCCCTGTATGATCGGGGGTTACTTCTGGTCTTGTCTGGTGCCTTGAGAAGTAGCACGACACGAGCAGTCTTCCAGATCGAGGGGAAAATCCCGGTTTTGAAACACCCTTCATAGATGCATTGGACGTTGCCAGGGATGGCGCACCAGATGGTTTTGCACATTTCACCAGTCATCCCATCCAGTCCCGGTGCTCTTCCTTGTCTTATCCTATCCATGCTGTTCTGCACCTCTCCAATCTCAAGGTCAGGAATGGTTGGATATTCAAGTGGTGTCCTCGCTGTTTCCACTTCAGCATCAGGGAACAGCTCCTCAAGCAAGGCCTTGACACTTTCCTTCCATGTAGAGAGGACAGTATCTCCCACGCGAATATTGGACAGTTCTTGCCTGTTACGTTTGCCTCTGCAAACCTTATAAACCTGGCCCCAGGGGTCATCAGCGCTTTTAGTTACGAAGTTCTTCCAGTGCTTCTCTTTAGCTGTTTCAATCTCCCTTGAATAAATGTGTGACATTCTCGTGAACCGACGTTTGTGTTCAGCAACTTCTGGTGACTCAGCGGCATGTGCCCTTTGAAATTTTCTTCTGAGGGATCGAACTTGCCTTCGCATTTTATTTAACTCTGGAGACCACCATTTGACATGTCTCGAGTTTTGGTTGATGATTTTTTTAAAGCCCTCATTATTTACTTCTTCCATCCAGGATTGGATTGTCGAAATCTGTGTATTGACGTCCCAATTTGTGAATTCGGCCCACGGGAGTGCAGTTGAAGCTCCTTTATGCGTTCAGCGTAGATTGCCCAGTTACTGCCTCTTGTATTCCATGCCTTCAGGGATGACCTATCCATAAGGATCATAGTCTTGTTGCAGTTGAGAGAGATCTCAAGCATATTGTGGTCACTGACGCCCCAGCCATCTTTGATTTCCCATTGGTAATCGAATTTCATGGCAGCTCGGTTGACGCAAGTTACGTCAATGTCACTGACTCCGCGTACACCGTTAAATGTGTAAAGCTCACTAGGTTCGTTCAGAACTGTAATCGGATTGCGGAATTGGCAATAGACGCTTACAAGAAAGGCATTGCCAAACGGGCCTCTTACCGATACACAAACACCCCATTCATTTGTGAGGTGCTCAACTAACATGCAGTCTATACGTGGGTCATTGATAACTATAGCAGAGCCCTTGCTATTCCTGTTACTAATCGATTCATAAATCTTCATTCCAGTTGGAAAACCGACGACTTTAAGGCTGCCTCTGTAAGGCTCTTGTAGGAGAGCAAAGCTCACGCCTGTTTCCTTCATCCATATACCGGCCTCAACTGTAGCCGCCTTTGCACCACGACAATTATATTGTATCAGGTGTACAGCCATATTAGTGTCTTGCGTTCCTTCTTGCCAATACCATTGAATAGACCGGGCATATGTTTGACCTCATATGATGGTTCGACGCGCAGCCCCTTGCAGAGCAATTTCTACAATTAATTTGGTTTTGGCAGTACATAGCCTTGTGACCACTGTTCCCACATCGCTGGCAGATAGAGCTTTTTACTCGACATTGTGAGACCTTATGGTCAAAACTGTGGCAGCGAAAGCAAGTCATTACATCTTCAAAGCATCGCATTCTGAAGGAATACCACTTGATATAGACGCGTTCTGAGATTATTAGCTCATCAATTACTTTTTCAGTTCCCTTGAATATAATATTAGAAGTAGCCCCAGGGTCCTCACGACGCGTACGATTGATCATCCTCAGTTTGCTTTTAAGCTCGTCCAGGGACATTTCCTTGAAATGGTTTTCTCTGATTCCTTCGAACAATTCTTCGTCCGTGATATGGCATTCCACATCTAATACTAGGACTTTGGGGCCTAACTTATCTTTGGCTGAGTCCTCAAGGCCTCAGCGAATTTTTTGTTTCCCAGGACAAGTTGCTGTTCTCTTTGTGAGGGGCATCTCACCACAACACCACCGTTCCTCATAGAATTGATTGTATGCAATCTAACGCCCAGAGAAGGAGCTACCTCGTTCCTAACCTGTTGGACAATTTCCGCTGGGGTTGTTTTTACATTCTTACTCCTGACTACCGTTGACCAGGTTTCGACTGGTTTGATGACAGGTGGTGGAGCCACAGCCTCACTTGTGGTGCCAGGGACACCTGTATTTAAGCCCTTGGACTGTTGTACCCTGTTGTTAACTTGTGCTGGGGGAGCAGTCCTCTTCTCAGAAACCCATTTCCCCATTTGAAACTCCGCCTCAGCTACTAATCTGGCCATTATTCCTTGGAAGCCAGCTACTTTGGAGACGGTTTCCCCCACTAATTCAGGGGCACAGCTCCTAGATGCTATTCCGCTGATTTCCCCGACCAATACCGAGGCTTCATCGAGGAATTTCCTCCAGCCGTCTGAATCAGTCCTGGTGGTCCTTTTTCCATCTACAGATTGTTCCTTAGTTAGTTTTGCCAATGGTTTTTCCAGTCCATTCGTCACTCCAGTTGGCAATCTAAGGGCCCTAGTTTCAATTGATCGTAGAGCAGCCGCCTTTGCGGCCGCCATCCTTTCGGGTCCCATCTCCTTGTTTACTTCGTCCATAACCCCTCTTAATTTAGCCGGTAGCTCGTCATCGCTATCACTATCGCTATCATCGAGGACAACAGGCTCCTCATAGTCCATGGGTGCAACGTTTTTAGCCTTGGTCGGAACTTTTCTAGATTTGCCAGTTGATACTGATGTATCACTATCTGGGGACTCATAACCGGATCCGTTATCCGTAGTCTCCATACTGGCCTTAATTTTTTTCTGAGCGTTTGAACCCTTTTTTTCCCTTGTTCTTTGACCATTACTCTTTCCCTTTTCCCCCGATCCCTTGGTCCCATCTTTGTTATCACTTGATCCGCCCTTGGGCGGAGAGCTAGAGCTCCTCATCGCAAGTGGCCAATATCCCCTTCAATCTTTGTAATAATCAATACCTTCAATACCCTCAGTCTACTCCTGAAAACTTATATTGGTAAAGTCAAAGAATCAGACGGTATAAACCGAATAATGTAAAATTTGACTTACCAAACTCCAATCCTTGCTGTCCCTTGTCCCTATTCCCTTAGTCGTGGCACTAAATGTCCAAAAAGTTCGCTCTAAAGTGTCACTTAGAAATCACTGCCATCCATGAGCACTGGTAATCCATGTATGTCACTGATATTCCAATAAGAACTGATAATCCAATGAAACACTGATAATCCTTGTGTTGTTGTTTTCACTGCTATACTTCACTGATGTAATCACTTGTAAATTATTGGTATTTTACCCGCGAACAGTTTTCCTAACTTCCAGAGTCTTTTAATATGTATTCACTTCACAATTTTAAACTACAAATGAACTTATTTCTCAGTTTTATTAAAATCAATCATCAAATTCCTGTTAAGACCCCCTATAGGGGCATAGGACAGAAACAACTCTCTTCCACAAGGCGCGATCCTGCGCATCGGCTTTAAGCTGTTGCCAGGACTTGTTTATTCCTCTGGCCTCCTGCTCAACTGCTCGCTTCCATGTGTTACATGGTCGACCAACCCGACGTCTTCCTTGAGGGTTATAATCCAGAGCCTGTTTTGCGATGTTTTGCTCTGGTTTCCTCAAAGTATGACCGATCCACTGCCACTTTCGCCGTTGAATCTCAATACCTATTTTAGTCTGGCGAGTTGTACTCCAAAGTTCGTCGTTGGAGATCACTTCTGGCCAGAATATTCCTAAAATGCGTCGGAGGCATTGGTTTACGAAAGTCTGTAGTTTCTTGGTAAGTCGAACGGTCACTTTCCACGTAGTACAACCATATAACAACACGGATTTGACGCATGCGTCAAAAACTCGCAGCTTCGTGCGAAGGGAGATCTCTCTTAACCTCCAGAAAGGGGAAAGGATACCGAAGGCCTGACGAGCTTTATTTAGCCGAGCCTCAACATCCTTTTCGGCTCCGCCGTCCATGCTGACAATGCTTCCGAGATAGCAAAAATCTTGCACCTCTTCTACATCCTGTCCATTAAGAACAATTGGAGTGCTTGCGTTCGAACCCATGTGCATGTACTTGGTTTTACGCACATTTATTTTCAGTCCCGCCTCTTTGCACTTAGAATGCAACGAGCGAACATTTGACTCTAAGTCCGAACGGGTATGTGCAAGCAAACACACGTCATCAGCATAATCAAGGTGACTTAAGATGTTAAATAGTCTCCATTGAAGACCTTTACCTTCCCCACCTTCCAGTGCAGCTTTCAAGATGTCATTTATTACCACCAGAAACAGGGCTGGTGATAATATGCAGCCTTGTCTGACACCCGTTCGCACAGGAAAGCTCTCGGACAGCTCTCCTTATTAAAAGTAGGTCATAAAACCTCCCAACTTCACAAAACTTAACCGTCATAAAATTGTCTCTACTTTCCAATATTTTTCACTACTAGGTATCAAGATTTCTCGATCTTCAAGATAATTCCTGACCTTTTAACACAACAAAAATATTCCGTATTTCCAAAGTCTTAAGTTTTTATTCACTTCACTCTAAACTTATTTAAAACGACCCTAATTCTCATAAGTTTTATTATAAGTAGGGCCATAAAACCCTTACGGCCTAACGGAATGACCCTAATTCCCGATACTTTTCGAATACTAGGTAGTAAAATTTTTCGATCGGCGACCTTTTTGGCCTACAGGCTAGTAAAAATGTACCGACCAGACTTTTACGAATTTTGATTTTAATAACCTGCCCTGTAATCCTGTGGGCTCCCTTCTCGATTTTTGATACCTGCTGTATGTCCTTTATCCTGTGGACTTTCGATTTATTTTTCGGAGCTCTCCAAAAACACGTCTGCTCGGTTTGGCTTCTAAATCGAAACTGAGTAGATAGGGACAGGATTACTCTAAACCTTGTTTATTGTGGTGCATTACTCACAAACGGAATTGCCACACAGTTGTCTTAAGCAACAGGGATTGTTTTAGACGACAATCATTAACGCCCCCTGAGGTACCAGTCTATACCAAGTGCAAGTTTGGCATTCATACTGGTCGATGCGATCTAAAATCTCTGCCGGTCTGTCGATCACGGCACCGGGTTGGGAAAAACGCAACTCCACGTCGAGTTTCGAAAAACTCTGGCCGCGATGTGGGCGGTAAACGAGCAGCCACCACGATACTCCCCGAAGGGCCTCCTTCAATTGCCGGGGGTGGAAGCAACCTTCCATGGGCTCCCACGTGGTACCAGAAAACCTCTGGTCAGGTTTCGTAACTTGAAAATTACTACCAGTTGAGTTCCTTTCAACTCGTGACTGGTGACACTCCGCATCGGGATACGTGGGGACGGCACCCCCCAAAGGTTACACCGGAATTGACCTTGGTCGTTCACCCGGCGTACGATAACTATCGTTATCCCTTCCCTGCGTAGCACTCGTTCACTCAAACACACACACTTGGTGAAAGCATCATACACACGAGACAGTGGACACAATCAAATCACACACATTCATACCGACAATCCAGTACTTAACTCTTTCCTCTTATGGAAAGCCGCTCGCGCGAATTCCTTTATGGCGCCAAATTGTTCTCTGATAGCCAAGACATCACGTACAGTATGTTCACTATTCTCAAACTTAGCACCCATCGCATTCAGATCCCTGAACTCAGAGTACATCACACATTCAAACAACACATGTCTCCAATCTTCACGTTGGAGTCCACAACGGCAAAACGGGCTGTCGTGAAGAAGGCCCCTTTCATACAGGAACGCATTCATACTACCGTGACCGGTAAGGAGGAAACCTAGCTTAAGACTAAAGTCAAATTCTAGATTTCCACTGGCAAAGCAGACATCCTTGATGTAATCATATGTCACACAACCTTTGGTTGGATCATCCCATCTAGTTTGCCACCTAGATACCATGCGCTCATCCAGAAGTTCCTTGCATTCGCGAAGGCTCCTGGCTGTGATCTCTTCGTCAGTCACACTGCAGCATTGGCAGTCCTTTTTTGATTCTGAACAGGGTGGCACGACGTGTCACCTCGAGATCGAGTGGAGCAGCACCCATCAATATCTGCATGGCATCGGTTGAAACCGTACGACATACAGGTATACACGCATACGACAAAGCACGCTGACACGACACAGTCATCCCTTGGCCAGAAGCAGACGAAGCGAATTCACACCACACCGACGACCCATAGGCCGCGCAAGCAACCAATAAGCCATCGTAGATGATACGAACCGCCCGCCTGCTCATGCCCCTTTCACGTCTCAGCACACGATAAATCTGACCAAGCCCACTAGCCATTCGCTTTTTGAGCTCGAGCAGATGCTCCTTGAATGCCAGACGTTCGCCCATGTGTATACCCAGGTATTTCACTTTCGTAGTGTAGGTCAGGCTCGTGCCTCTAGCCCTGATCACAGGAGGTCGTTCCTGTGACAATCTGCCCTTAAGCAGCATTGTCACCGACTTGTCCCGTGACAGTTGAACACCGACCTTCTCACCCCAACTCACCACAACATCAAGCATAGGAGCACCTTTTCGCTCGAGCTCAGCCCGAGAACTGCCCTCCAAAAGGACGAGCAGATCATCAGCATACGCACACACTTTGCACATGTTTTTCAGCTGACTCAGGAGCTCATCCATCATGAGGTTCCAAATAAATGGACCGCAGATGGACCCCTGAGGACAGCCGCGCTCAACATTCTTCCACACCATACACACGTACACGTTCCCGCAAGGGGGTAGTTGTAGTATGAGGTTTTACCAATTCCTGCAACTATCTTTGGAGTTAGCGACTCCACGGACCTGAGCTAACTATCCCCCTCTGGGATGGGGGCTGTAGAATTCACCCACAGCCAGTCCTGCTTGCCCTAAAAATGGCAAATGGACACTCACTGGATCATGGGCTTATCACCCGTGATCTTAAGACCTAAATGATATGAGAAACGGATACATCGCATCGGATACGGACTGATTCTACGGTAACGACTTTTGGCATTCGAAAACGGACTACATCCAAATCTTGGGCTTCAGCGAGGTCAGGTGGACAGGATCAACAAGTCCTGGCAACAGCTTAAAGCCGATGCTCAGGATCGCGCCTTGTGGAAGAGAGTTGTTTCTGTCCTATGCCCCTATAGGGGGTCTTAACAGGAATTTGATTGATACACACTTTCCTGTCCGAGAAGTAGCTCATCCAAACAGCGACTTCACGGCAGTCCATTTCCCTCAGTTTCGCAATCACACTTTCCCAGCTCAAGTAGTCAAACGCACCCTTGAAGTCAATGAAGACTCCAAGCACATACTTACTCTCACTTGAACGCACATTTTCTTTAACATAATACCATGCATCCTCAGTACACTTTCCAGTCCGGAAGCCGTACTGTCTGTCCATCGCCTGATATGTAACCCGGTCCTCGAGCCTCCGGATCATAATCCCTTCCAGCACTTTACCAAGTACTGGAAGAAGACATATGCCACGGTAGGAACGAGGGTTACTTCGCACCTTCTCAGGCGACTTGAGCAGCACAACCACACGCGCAGACTTCCAGGCAGCAGGGAAGTAGCACTCATTCACACATTTGTCTTACATCGCCCAGATATAGTCTGGAATGCGCGCCAGATGCGCTTGCACATCTCACCCGTCATGCCATCCAATCTAGGCGACTTCCTTGGTCTATGGTGCGGATTTTAATGATATTTATAATATCGTTTTATAAATACACCACATAAAAATTAATAGCTTATATTTTATTATATTACACTTGATAACATTTAATTATAATAATCTTTTTAGTCTTTACAAATTATAATCACCCTGTGTGAATGATATTTTCCAACTGACTATATAAAAAACAATTAATTCTATATTTTTCATTTTTCGGTTCACTTGATTTTATTTAAAATATATAAAGTATATTTCTGTCAGTGTAAGTGTAAAGTATATTTGTAAATGGAATTAATTGGTTGATTTCTTAAAATTCAACCAACTCTCCACACACCCCCTTCCTAGAGGAGGGCTAACGGTCCTTCTCGTTAATATTAAACGAACCGGTTTGCGATCTGGTTCGCATCATGGATGGTTGGGATGCAAAAGTCACGCGTTTTTTAATTGATGCCTGATGTTGAGAAGAATTGAATGAAGGTTTAAGCCGATCAATTGAGACATTCTTTTCTTTACCATTAAAGGAAAGTGTAAAGAATTTGTCGTGTCGTTTTAAAACTCTGAAAGGTCCCTCATAAGGTGGTTGAAGCGATTTCCTCACTTGATCTTGACGAACAAACACGTGTTCACAATCTTTAAGTGAATTAAAAACAAAAGTGTTAGTGGAAGTGTGAGCGGTAGGTAATTTGGGTTTCACTGAACGCATCAGCTGTCGAAGCCTCTGGACATAGTCGCTAGGAGATATTACCTGTGACGTGCTAGAATCAGTGTGTAAAAGTTCGTACGGCAAACGTGAATTTTGGCCATAAACTAATTCAGCTGGAGTGGCATCAACATCTTGTCTAACGATTGAGCGAAGTCCGAGAAGAATGAACGGTAGTTCGCGAGCCCATCCTTCGATGCCTTGCACATTAGAGAACTTTTAAGGATTCGATGCCAACGTTCTAACATGCCATTGGCTTTGGGATTGTAAGCAGTAGTTCTGCTTCGTTTGAATCCCAAAACATTGCCTAATTCCGAAAAAAGTAAAGCTTCGAATTGTGGTCCTTGGTCAGTTACAATCGTGACTGGAGTGCCGTAACGAGGAATATACTCTCTTATAAGTGTGATAGCAACAGTTGCTGCTCGAATATCCACAATTGGATAAGCTTCAGGCCAACGTGTAAAACGGTCAATAACCGTAAGACAATAAGTGAAGCCTTCCGAAGTCGGAAGAGGTCGAACCAAATCAATATGGATATTAGCGAATTTTTCGATTAATGGTTCGAAATTGTCGAGTGGACTTTTAACGTGACGAGAAATTTTGGCTTTTCCACAAGCAATGCATTCTCTGCACCAGATGTGTGAGTCTTTATTGATAGATGGCCAAACAAACTTTTTAACTAAAAGTTTAGTTGTTGCTTTTATACCTGGATGAGCCGTTCCATGAACCACATCGAAAATCTTCTTACGCAACGTTGAAGGTATGTAAGGCCGCAAAGTGTTTTGAGAGGCGTCACACCAAAGTTGCTTAGAGGAATTTTCAATGTTAATAGGTAACATTTTCAGGCTTGTTGATTTTTTGATTAAAGGTAACTCTTCGTCGGTTAGCTGAGCGTCAGCAATTTGAGAGTAATTTACCGATGCCGGAATGGAAATCTCGTCAATGCGAGATAATGCGTCGGCGACGACATTATCTAAACCGGATATATGTCGAATATCCGTTATAAATTGACCGATGAAGTCCAGATGTCTTAGCTGACGTGGAGAAGCTTTTTCAGCGTTTTGTTTGAAAGCAAAAATAAGTGGTTTGTGATCAGTAAAAAGTGTGAAAATTTTTCCTTCCAGCATGAACTTGAAATGTTTGATGGCAATATAAGCTACCAAAAGCTCACGATTGTAGGCACTGTATTTACGCTGTGCTGTAGAAAGTTTCCGCGAAAAGAATGCTAATGGTTGTAAAGCATTTGAAATTTTTTGCCGTAATACAGCCCCGATGGCTGCATCTGAAGCGTCGACCACAAGCGAAAGTGCTGCTGAAGAAGAAGGATACGCTAGTGTAGCCGCCTGAGCTAATTGTTCTTTGCAACAATTAAAAGCTTTAATAGACTCAGGATTCCATGGAATAATGGACTTATCACGTTTTTTCTTGCTATCTTCTGTGTACTTGTCTAAAATATACTGAGATGTCGCTGCATGAGGTATGAACCTTCGGTAAAAGTTAATCATACCGAGAAAACGCCTCAACTCGTGAATAGTAGCTGGTTGCGGGTAAGAGATAATAGCTTCGACCTTAGAAGCCATTGGAAGAATTCCATTTGAGTTGATGGAATGACCCAAGAAATCCACTTGAGCTTTAGCAAAGTGGCATTTCGCTAAATTGGCTACTAAACCGTACTTTTCTAGTTGCTCAAAAAGTTTATCGAGATGAATGAAATGTTCTTCTATTGACTTTGAGCCGATCAAGATGTCGTCAATGTAGACCAAACAAAAATCAAGATCCCTCAAAATCGAAAAAATGAACCTTTGAAAAGTCATTTGCATGAACTCATATGAACCGAAAGGTGTGGTAATAGCTGTTTTTGGAACGTCATCCTCGTTCAGAGGAATCTGATGATATGCACGTTCCAAATCAACTGTTGAAAAAATAAAACAACCATCAAGTTGTTCGGCAAAATCCTGAAGGTGTGGAATTGGATATTTGTCCGGGACTGTTTGTGCATTAAGTGCCCGGTAATCCCCACTTCCATCTTTCTTTCGAACCATGTGAAGTGGTGAAGCCCAAGGACTGTCTGATGGTCTGCAAATGCCATGGTCTACCATTTTGCCGAACTCGGCCTTCGCGATCGCTAAACGAGAAGGTGAGAGTCGTCGAGGTTTCCTTCTGTAATGATGAAATGACGAACTACGTGTAATTTATTTGAATTTGTTCTATTTGTTTGAAAAATGTTCGGGTGTTGTGCAAGTAATGATTGAACTCGAGGATTCTCATGTGTGGCTGTTAAAACAGACAACACTGTAGAAGATCCTTTTACCATTTGACCTATGGCTGAATTGACGTTAGTTAGAGGATCGATTAAACGCCGTTGTTTAAGATCTACGACCAGACTGAAATGACGAAGGAAATCCGCTCCTAAAATTGGTCGTTCGGCGTCAGCAATAATAAAATTCCACTCAAAATTTCGTCTAAGTTTGAGTGAAATCGTAATTTTACGTGTGCCAAAAGTATGGATTTTTGTGCAGTTTGCAGCGGTCAGAATCAAGTTTGGATCAATAATGCGATGATCGAAGTTAAGTTTAGGAACTACCGAAATTTCCGCGCCTGTATCAATCAAAAAACGTAAGCCGGATGTTTTATCCGGTATTATAAGGCGACTAGTGTTTGGATTTGTGTCAGATGTCGCCATTTCTAACACCCGAGTTAGTTTTTTTTTTTAGAAAATTTGCATGGCTCTTTACATTTTGTGGCCTTATTTCCAAAACGTCTATGATAAAAGCAAAAATCATCAGACGTTCGTGATCTGCTTTGTGACCGGTTATGCGATTTGGGTCGCCCATTACGATTACCATTAAAAGACCGATTAAAGTTTCGACTTCGTCTTGTAATTTGCGCCAGTTCGTTAACCGTTGAAGTTGAAGCGGTAATTTGTTTTTGTAAAGATTCAATTTCTGAATGTTGTACATTTGACGACTTATTAATCGAAGCACTTGCTAATTGCGGAAAACAAGAAGTGTCAGCAATTTTATCGGCGATTTCACTTAACTCGTCAAGGGAACCCGAGGACACTGTTAAAATGGCTTGAATTTGGGAAGGAAGTCGTTGTAGCCAAAACTTTTTAATAATGTCAGCAGGAAAGTTGTTTCCAGCGAGAGAACGGATTCGACCTAAAAGTTGAGAAGGTTTTAAATCTTCTAGATCGATTCCATCCATAAGTCGTCTCAACTTATGGTCCTCAGATTCTCCAAATCTCTTAATCATGGTATCTTTAAAATAAACATATGAATTTTCCGCTGGAATGCTGTCGATGATGTCCATCGACTGCTCGCATTCCGCTGCGCTTAACATGCTAAGCGCATGATTGAACTTAGTAAGTTCAGTTGTAATATTAGCTGCGGAAAATTGTGCATCCATGATGCGAAACCATGCAGCGGGGTTGGAAATCCAGAAAGGAAGTTTCTGAATTGCAACTGCGGCTAATTGTAAATTACCTAATGAAGTTCGGGTAACTTCACCAGTAGAATCTGACGATGTATCAACAGACATATTGTGATCTGTTATGTTAAGAAATTGAAATCGAGAAAAAGAAATTTTTGTACGCGAAATTGAATAATGTAAATTGAAAAATGTAGCAATAATTTTACACTTATTTTCAATTGTAATATAAAATACAATGATCAAATATGCAATAATATTAATTAAATTTAAATTTAACGATTAATTAAATACCGGAAATCCTCTTGTAATTTCTATTGTTAGTTTAATTATTCTATTGATGCTGTTGTTGCTGCGGAAATCCTCTTGCAATTTTTGTTGTAGTTTAATCATTACTATTGATGCTGTTGCTGCTACATTTTGTTGAATTGGTTATCTTCGATTTCTTTATAAAATTCTTAAAGATGATCGTGAAATTCCTTCGGTATTCACAGAAAAATTTCTTGAAATTTCGATGCAATTAATAAAATTTTCTTCGCAGTCGGATATTGAAATTTCGTTGTCGATTAATTTCTTCTTTAACGACGTTCATCACGTCGGGGTCACCATTTGTGGTGCGGATTTTAATGATATTTATAATATCGTTTTATAAATACACCACATAAAAATTAACAGCTTATATTTTATTATATTACACCTGATAACATTTAATTATAATAATCTTTTTAGTCTTTACAAATTATAATCACCCTGTGTGAATGATATTTTCCAACTGACTATATAAAAAACAATTAATTCTATATTTTTCATTTTTCGGTTCACTTGATTTTATTTAAAATATATAAAGTATATTTCTGTCAGTGTAAGTGTAAAGTATATTTGTAAATGGAATTAACTGGTTGATTTCTTAAAATTCAACCAACTCTCCACAGGTCTGACCCTCTTCACGCCTTGCAGAACTTCACACATGAGAGAGAGAGGTGGCAAGTCTCTACTTACATTCGGTACACAATTGTCACTCGGGTCAGCAGCAGGAAAAAGTTCATTCAGCAGTGCTTCAACACTATCTCTCCATGTCAGCGTTGTGCGACCGTCAGCACGGATGCCTGACATGGTGGCGGGAGTGCGTCTACCCCTGCAAACTCTGTACACTTCACCCCAAGGGTCGTCAGAGTTTCGGGACACAAACCTGCGCCAGTCGTCCTGTTTGGCACTCTTAATCATCCTTTGAAACTCATGCATGCCTCGCCGGTAGGCGAGCCTGAGCTGGGCAACATCGGCGGCTCCATTTCGCCTGGCGCGTTGGAATTTCTTCCTCAGACGCCTCACACACGTACGCTTATCGCTCAATTCCTCATTCCACCATTTGACATGCTTAGGATTCGCCCTGCGGGTCCTCGTAAACATCCCCTCATTCACACGTTCCATCCATTCGTTGATTTTTTGTACCTGGAGATCAACGCCAAGCTCACTGAACACACTGAGAGGTAGTTCTGGCGCTAACTCTCTCATTCGCTCCACTGACCCGATGGTCAAACCCGAGGCACCTAAAACATTCACCAACCGATTCGTGAGTGCGCAGCCTATAGCTGAACCACTTCACATAACAGCGGCCCACCGTCAGGAGCTCATTGGCCACCGTTTCGGTGCACTCTATAATGACATTGCTCGTGTCTTGCCCAGCTTTCTTGGGCCGGCTGATGATGTTCACTGATTTGTCAAACGTCTCAGGGTCAATTGCTTCAGAGAGATTATTCTCATATATTTCGTTTAACAGCTCTGCATCGGAGAGTTCGGTGTGGACTGCCATAAGAACCAATCTTGGACCCAGTTTTTTCATAACAGTCAAGGAGAGCTCTCCAAATTTCGCCATTGCCATTGCGCATTGACTTGATCTCATGCACGCGGACGCCAAGGACAGGGGCAATCTCTTTGGTTACCTTCTTCACAAGCTCTGCTGGAGGAAGACTAGCGTCTCGGCTCCGGACCACCGCGGACCATGTTTCCGTCAGCCTGGGCAGCGTCTTCGACGGCACACAGGGGACAGCACCCTCATTTGCTGCTGTGGCCACCACCAAACCACTTGTGGCTCTCCCGCCAGCATCGCTTCCTCCTCGTAGTTTCTCCTATGTCTCGATTTTGCCTCTCATTAGCTGGTTCTCGGAGATTAGCTCCATCACTAAGCTCGTAAGTTCATTGCCGATTTGGAGGATGTCAAGCGGAGCATTCCTTGATATGTCGATCGCGCGCACCTTATCATGCAGCTTGGCCGAGATCAAGTTCACTTCCACTGTCTTAGCATTCAAACTCGCACACACAGGGTCTAAGTTAACACACAAAGTAGCGGGAGGGGGGGCAGCAGGGGGCAGCAGGTGGGGGGCAGGGAGCATTTTCTTACTTGCACTCTTGCTTTCACCCATACGACTAACCTGTCCGGAGCAATCAGAGTCTGACGAGTCGGACTCATTTCCCTTCTTACGATCCTTATTATGTTTCTGCATGGTTTCGCGGAATATCTTTTCGAACTCAGCCTTCTCGTTATTTGACATCATGGGCTGCGGCATATCAGCGTTGCAGATGATTTCAACATCTGAATAAACGTCTTGGCTCTTTCCTCTTGCATCCTTCCTTGACGGCGATTTTACAGACCTGGGATCGCTTTCTCCGATCTAGCAGACCCATCAGAGGACTCACTATCACTTTTTCTCGCTTTTTTATTATTCATTTCAGCCGATTTAGGTTTTTCACTTACAAAAAATTTCACTTGGTCAATAATTCACATCCAAGGTATGTTACCATATATATATAATCGAAGTGAAGTACAACTGTAAATTGGCCTGGCGGCCGATTTGACCGGTTCACACCCGGTTCAAATCTATTTTTAGGGCCAGTAATTGGTACACAGTCCACGCGATTCTCAACATTTTTAAATGAAATTTTTAATTTCACTACACTGGTAGGTTTCACTATTTGATCACTTGCTGTTGGCTTGTAGAACACTAGGGAACACAGTGACACTTGGAGCGCTTGCCAGCACGGGAGCTAGCAAAATCACGTCTGCATTCGTCAGCTTCCAGATCGCGACTAGTAGATAGGGACAGTATTCTTACGATCCTTATCGTGGATGCCTACCATTACGGTTCAAACGCAAATTAAGTTTCCGGGTTCGGGAACTGTCTTCTTCACTCGTAAGTCTTGATTCTTATCAAGACTTACTTCAAAATTATCTCGCGGTTTTACCGGGTCACACGTTAATCTCAAAGGCAAGGTCAATAAAAAGGAATTCTTGTTTCAAAAGTAAATTCTTTATTTATAATTTAACCTTACTCTATTGGTGCTAACAAAATTGTGCGTCTTATTGGTCCTTGGTTCGGGTTTAAATACATTTCCTTACCGGACGCTATCTACAAAATTATCTTAATTTATGACCTATCTATTGTAAGGAGGTCTAAGGAGACCTCACACGGTTGACCTTCCAGGATTGACCTCACACGATCGACCTCACACGATTGGCTTCACACAATCGGCTTCGGGTTCTTTTGATGTTCAGGCCAATCTTCTTTACGTGTCACCGGCTTAGGCACGCCGCATGGGGTGGTCGGTTTCTGACCGTATGGCGAAGGGTATGTAACTCCTCCCCCCTTAGGATAATCAGGCTCCTGACTGAAGTGTGTGGGTTCTGTTTTTTGTTCTGGTGTATATTTTACCGAAGGTAAGGTGATCTGGACATTATTTCCTTTCTTACAATATCTTATATATAATATTAGGAGTGCAATTGTACATAATAGTGCTAAGAATCCGTAATTGATCCAGCTTTGTGTTGTATAATACTTATTTCTATCGAATTCTATGAATTTTATCTTTTTTACATTTTCCAAATGTCTTAGGTGAATTTCCTGAAGGGTTACATTTTCGAACTTCGTTACATTAATTTCTTTTATTGTATTAGGTAATATAAGGTGTTGATAGTACATATTATATTTGCTATTATAAGTTTGGTTATTTATTGATATAGTACAGTTGTTAAATCTTATTATGTTATGTTTAGAAATATGAATTTCTTGATCACTACAAGTGTGTGTTACAATAGTTTTTTCTATATTTTTTGTGATTATTATAGTGTCTGTAATTTGTACAATTTCCATTCTCTTATTAATTTCTAGTTTACAGCTAATATATTCCTTAAATATGTTTCTAATACACTGATCATTGACTTCAAGCAACTTTCGTGCATCAATGTCAGGGTAGTACAAAGAATTTTTATAAAGCAATAATTTTCTAGTATTCGTTACAATTTGCATATTCTTATTGTTTGGTACAGGTTCAATTAATATTTCTTGATATATTTTATTAGTATAATTTGGTATATTTATTATTATTATTATTTCATCTTTTTTTGTAGCTAAGGTAATCTTAATGTCTTTAAGTTTTTCGAGTGTGATCTGATATTTGTCAGTTTCTTCATCGGTTAAAATATATCGGTTTAATGTTCCTAATCTACTATTTAGAATTGTTTCTTTAATTCTCTCAATGTTGTCCGTTACTCTAATAATATTTTCATTGATCATTGTCTGGTATTCTTGAAAAATGTTTGTCTCGACAAAATGTTCTGTTAATGTTTGGACGTGGTTTAATCTGTCTGATATAATTTTTTGGTCCGAGTTTATTTTAGTCGTCAAATTTTTGATCTGGTCGTTGTATTTGTCGTTAAAGTCGATCAAGGCATCTATTTGTTTCTTTTCATTTTTTTCGTTTATTCGTAAATTATCTAATTCTGCGTTAATTCTGTCTAAATCTTCATCATCCATGGTACCGGCTATTACTTTCATCGTTCTTCCCCATAAATTAATTAGTGCTCGTTTCTGTCTATATCCTACATGTGGATGTAATGTGAGTATTTCATGTTCTAGGTGATGGAGTTTTTCTGTTAAATGTGAAAAGTCCGTATCGGGGTTGCTGAAAATGATCTTCATTGATTTTATATTCTCGTTTATTTTGTTGTAGATTTCTTCAAATTGCGTTATGTTGATTATGTGTAAAATGTGTGTATAATTTGCGATTAATTGTATTTTATCTTGTTGTATAATAGTATAACCGTTTCCGTTATTTATTTCGGTTACTTCGATCGATTGACAGTTCATTGTGGGTATCATCATTAGAAGGATAATAAGGGCTCCTGAAAATGGATTGGATTCTCGATTAATTTTCATATTTCTTTCTTTTTGCTAGTTGGTTCTTAACATAACGTTTATTTCTATCAAAATAATGATTTGGTGTATTTGATTTATTTAATGCCGTTCTATACTTGATTGGTTTTTTCTTTTCTTTAATTAATTCATTTATTTTAACGTAGTGAGGGCTAGCTTCTTGGACCTTTTTATTTTTATTTATTTTGGAAATGTAGTTTTCTTTCTTCTTTTTTATAAGTTCCTGTATCCTGTTGAAATCGTTCACTATTCCATTATGTAATTCATATGGTTTCTCTTTTGTAGTGGAGTGTGTGGTGAAGTTGTAGTATCTCAATGCTAATTCCATATTATTTTCATCTAGGTCTAGTTCTCCAGCTTGTTTCCTTGCAAATATTACTCTAAGTTGTTCGTTAAATGTATTGTGAAGTCTTTCTACATCTGAATTTCCTGTATGCGTATATGGAGTTGTAAAATGTACTGATATGCTATTTTCTCGTAAATATTGCTGTACATCTTGTTGTTTCATGCTGGTTTCATTGTCACTAGTTATGGATATAGGTAATCCCATTCGTGCAAATATTTCTTTTAGTGCTTTTAATACTTCTATCCAATTCCTACTTTCATTTTGATTGCTTGTGCATATTTCGAAAATTTATCGATGCAAGTGAGGTATGGTATGCGTTCTTTGAAATATATATCTACGTGGTATTTTTCTCTAGGTTTGCTTGGTGTTTGCGTAACCGTTAGTGGTTCATCTATTGGTGATCTATCATATTTTGTTATGTTGCATATATGACAGTTATTTATATATTTCTGAATTTCTTGTTTTAGATTTGGAAAGTAATATTTTTTCCTGATGATTTCATATGTTTTTAGTATTCCAGGGTGGTTGTTATGTTTATTATGACTTGCACTTATTTCTATCAATAATTGTTCTTTATCTTCGAGTTCTACTAGGTGGTAATTACTTTTAATCATTTTTATACTTTTATTGTTTTCACGTATTTTAATGTACTCGTTTTGAAATATGTTAAAGTCTGCTATCTCTTCAATCATTACTCCGATCGTTCCCTTTGTTGGAATGTGATTTTTGAATAGATATTTTATTAGCTGTTCGTTGAAATTGTTGGTCTTAACCATGATTAAAGTTTTGTTTCTCTTTTTTGTTTTCGTGATTGAACTTACATTTGCTTTTTTTATTATCAATTGTGTTTTAAATATGTTAAGCGGGAGTTCCGATATTTGTATATAGTCTGTATTATCTTCAGTTGCACTATGTACCGTTGCCGCATTTGACTGTGCGTCGTTTTCGTTTTCTGCATCTTTTTCATTACTATTAATTTCAACTCGGCTTAGAGCGTCTGCTACCACATTTTCTTTTCCCTGTATATATTCCATGGTAAAATTATATTCTTCGAGGCGTATTTTCCAGCGTTGCAGCTTTGAATTTGGTTCTTTTAAATTGGATAGCCATAATAAGGGTCTATGGTCTGTCCTGATTATAAATTTTCTCCCGTACAAATATGGTCTATAATATTTGGTTGCCCATACAATTGCCAATAATTCTTTCTCAATCGTGCTATAGTTATTCTCATGTTCATTGAGAGTTCGACTTGCGAAACTAATGGGGTGGTTGTCTTGGGATAGGACTGCCCCTATCGCGAAATTACTAGCGTCCGTTGTTAAAATGAAATTTTTATTGTAATCTGGGTATTTGAGTATAGGGTCCGTACTGATTAGTTTTTTCAGTGTCTCAAATGAGGTTTTATAATCTTTATCTTGTGGATTTATTTTGTGACCTTTCTTTAGTCTCGTTGTCAGAGGTTTGGCAACTTTAGCGAAGTCCTTTATAAATTTCCTGTAGTAGCCGACTAGCCCTAAGTATGATTTAATCTGCTTTGGTGTCGTAGGAATAGGAAATTTCTCAATTGTTTTTAATTTATCTGGGTTTGGCTTTATACCGTCAACTGTTATTATGTGTCCTAAGAATTCTGTTTCTTTTTTCATGAATTCGGACTTATCCAGTTGTACTTTTAAATTGACTTCTCTTAGCTTTCTGAATATTAATTTTATTGAATTTAAATGCTCTTCCAGCGATGTACTGAATATTATAATGTCATCTAGGTATACAAGGCATATTTTGTTAATGTATTCTTCCAATACTGTGTTCATCAGTCTTTGGAATGTGGCAGGTGCATTTTTTAGCCCAAAAGGCATACGTAGAAATTCGTAGTGGCCTTGGTTGGTGGAAAATGCTGTTTTGTGTCTGTCTTCCTTAGCGATTTCAATTTGGTGAAAACCTTTTGCTAAATCGAGGGTTGTGAAATATTGGCATTTACCTAATTTTCCTAATATCTCTTCTATATTTGGTATTGGAAATTTGTCTTCCACAGTTAGTTCATTAATCTTCCTATAGTCAATCACAATACGCCACTTGGTTTTACCTGAAGCGTCTGTTTTCTTAGGTACTACCCAGATTGGACTTGAGTATGGAGATTGAGTTTTTTGAATTATACCTTGTTGTAGCATTTCTTGTATTTGTCTGTTCACCTCTTCCTTGTGAATTTCAGGATATCTGTATGTTTTAGTGTATATAGGTGTATCTGATGTTAATTTTAAATTATGCTTAATTGCATGAGTAAATGTTAGATCATCGCCTTCACGAAAAAAAACGTCTTGCACTGGATTTAAAACATGCATTAGTTTGTTTTTCTCTTCGTCGTTAAGGTGTGTAGTTCTTATGAGAGTTTTTATGTTATCGGATTGATTCAAGAAATAAATTTGGTTCATAAGCGTATGAGCTTCATTTGGTGGGTTATAGTTTTCGGTTTGTAATTCTTCATCTTTATTGAAAAAGAATGGCACTCTTTTCTCGTTTAATGAGATGAATTTATCTTCATAATTGATTTTAAATCTATTAGGAATTAACAAATCGTTGCCAATTAATCCATCAAATTTGTCGTGGAATTTGTATAGTAGGAATTGTGGTTCTTTTTCCGTGTTAAGTTCGTTTAATTTTGGTAGTTGTGCGAAATAGTTTATTTCGACATTTCCGCTAATGGTTTTTATAATAATCTTATTTTTTAGTTGATGTATATATTTAGGTTGACATATCCCTGGATTTATTATAGAGTTTGTTGCTCCAGTGTCGATTAAAAGCCGAATATGACCTAATCTAGTTTTAATTTTTACATATGGTAATTTATTTGGGTTTCCGAGGCTTGTGAAAGAAAAATTTTCTGCCTGATAATATTGTTTTTCGTGGATATTAGTGTCCATGTCTCTGGGTCTATTTGTCTGTCTTGTCTGCATAGTTTGATCTCTATCGTTATTCTGTTGGTGGTAATTTTGATAGTTTGGGTTTCTCGAGGTGTTCTGTCTGAACTGGCCGGAGTTCCGATTTGGGTAATTAGGGTAATTAGTTCTGGGTGTTTGGTAATCGGCATTTCCGACGTATGGTTGTTTATAGTTATTGTCTCTAGGTTGATAGTTTTGTCGCAAATTATTTCGTCCGTAAGTGTTGGGACTTTGTAAGTTACCTTGTCTGTACTTATTTTGCTGCGGATTATTTATTTGGTTTGGTCTATCGTATAATAACCCTGCTTCACTTAGTACTTGTAAACATGTTTCGAGGGTTAGAGGGTTTCTAGAGTAAAGAATAGTTCTTGCGGGTTCTCTGATTCGATATTTAAAGGTATCTATCGCGGTTTCTATGTTTTCCGGGATTTTGTTTAGTGATCCTTCTTGCTTACATTTTCCATTAAGTTCACTTAATTTATTTAAAATTGCATTATAAAAGTCTAATATTGAATTACCACATTTTATTTCTTTAAGTTCATCATAAAGTCTACGACTGGTTTTTAAGCTAGAAAACTGATTTATTAGCAGCTGTTTCATGGTTGCCCAAGTATTTAGGTGGCCATGTGTCTCTAATATTATCTTAGCTCTGCCCGTCAGTTTAGTCTTTATGATGTTAAAAATAATTTGCTGTGAAGCAGCATTATACATTGATATTGCCGGCATTACATCATCTATTGATTGTATAAAACTACTTAAATTATTGGTATTTCCATCAAACTCACTTATATACTTGAGATGGTCCAACGGTGACAGATTCAGCTGCAACTCCATGTTGTCTTGAAAATTTTCCTGTACTAAATTTAATGGATCGTCCTCGATATAGTTTTCTTCTATGAAGAGTCTCCCTTCGTCGAATTGTTGGTTTCGTCTCATATGAGTTATTATGAACTCTTATATACTACCGCTCCGGATAGTGTTAATTAATGTTTTTTATTTTGATCTCTTTAGGATCCACTGTTCAGATTATGGTTCTGGAGGACCTTTTTTAATAAAAGACAATTTCTTAGATCCCTCACAGTCTCATGAGTTGTTTCAAGAGAGTTTAGACTTGTTGCACTCTCTCTAAGAAATTATCAGTTTTTATTTTGTTTCACAATTTTTTTATTACGCCGGGCGACTTTCAATGTCGATTAAGCAATGTTACTTGCCCCTTTGTACACTAAACGAGTTTGATCTACGAATACTTTTAATATTCGTAAGATATAAACAAATTTGTTTTTATTAAGCCTGATCAATACTGTCAGGGAGCGATTCCTTTGAAGATTCTGCTCGTACTCAATGCTAGAGTTTGTTAAAGTCACTTTTCAATTTTAATTTGGATTTTATCACTTAATTTTGGTTAGTGCACTTTACTTACTTTTGCAGCGTAAGAAATTAAAGGATCTCAACAGTTTATTGAGATCCTACCGACTGCGCCAATTAAGTTTCCGGGTTCGGGAACTGTCTTCTTCACTCGTAAGTCTTGATTCTTATCAAGACTTACTTCAAAATTATCTCGCGGTTTTACCGGGTCACACGTTAATCTCAAAGGCAAGGTCAATAAAAAGGAATTCTTGTTTCAAAAGTAAATTCTTTATTTATAATTTAACCTTACTCTATTGGTGCTAACAAAATTGTGCGTCTTATTGGTCCTTGGTTCGGGTTTAAATACATTTCCTTACCGGACGCTATCTACAAAATTATCTTAATTTATGACCTATCTATTGTAAGGAGGTCTAAGGAGACCTCACACGGTTGACCTTCCAGGATTGACCTCACACGATCGACCTCACACGATTGGCTTCACACAATCGGCTTCGGGTTCTTTTGATGTTCAGGCCAATCTTCTTTACGTGTCACCGGCTTAGGCACGCCGCATGGGGTGGTCGGTTTCTGACCGTATGGCGAAGGGTATGTAACTCGCATGTGTTGTCTTTAGCAACTCGGATTGTTTCAGACGACAATCATTAACGCCCCCTGAGGTACCAATCTAAACCAAATGCAAGTTTGGCATTCATACTGGTGGATGCGAGACCTATCTAAAATCTCTGCCGGTCTGTCGGTCACGGCACCGGGTTGGAAAAACGCAACTCCACGTCGAGCCCCGAAGAACTCTGCCCGCGATGTGGGCGGTAAACCACAGCCACCACGATACTCCCCGAAGGGCCATTTTCCATTTTCGGGGGTGGAAGCAACCTTCCTTGGGCTCCCCGACACCCGTGGTACCAGAAAAACTTGAAAATTACTACCAGTTGAGTTCCTTGCAACTCGTGACTGGTGACACTCCGCATCGGGATACGTAGGGACGGCGCCCCTCAAAGGTGATACCGGAAGTTCACACGGTATCTGATGACCGAGATCATCCCTTCCCTGCGTGTAGACATCTAACATGTATGGGACAGACAAAACGGCACAGCGGTTGTGGGCATCTTTTGCCAGTGCCTAATCCCAGCGCGTGGTGGGGGGGACTAGAACCAGTCTAGTGGCCCACCAGGCACGCGGGGACAGCACTATCTATTCGCATCTAAGGGAAGTGGGTGGCGGCTATCCAGTAGCGGCTCCTCTCCCTCACCTTGATTTCAAGAACTGGTTGGTACTATTAATGCTGTCATACGTAGCTCTTTTCTTCTTTTGAAGGCTTCCCTGGCGAATATTTTCGCTGCCTCGTAATGTTCCTTGGTTGCAAGCATCTCGCTCACATCGACGTTCCCATTTCCCGTACTCACTCCCATGGCCTCAAGGTTGCGGATATCGGCATACTGTGCGCACTCGACCAACACGTGCTTCCAGAATTCCTGCGGGTGACCACAGATACAGCCTGCGTTGGGAGCTCCATATGATCCCCGTTCAAAGAGGAAGGCATTGAAGCTTCCGTGGCCTGTCAACAGGAAGCAAAGATTGAGACCAGGGTCAAAATCTGGGTTCCGCCCAGCGAATGTCACATCGGGTACAAATTGGTATGTGACGCGCCCATTGTCACTTGACCTCCATCTGTCTGCCCACTCGGATATGATATGGTCATCTGCCAGTTGGCGACACTCTGGGATGGTTTTGCCCAGCACTTGATCTTCAGTCAACAAGTGGGCCGGCAGGAGCGGGAGACCCTTTCGCACGTGGTAGAGGGTGGCTCGGCGTCTCACCTCCAGGTCCAAAGGTGGGACTCCCATGAGCACCTGCATGGCGTGGTTCGAGACGGTACGACACACAGGCAGGCAGGCGCCCAAGATCACCCTCTGGCACGATTCGACCTTCCTTTTTCCGTAGGAATTCGTTACTATGTCCACCCACGCGGAGGCGCCATATGTGGCGCATGCGAGGAAGAGCCCCACGTAAATCCTGCGGACCGAGCGTTTGCTCAGTCCCCAATCAATGCGGAGAACCCTTCGGACCTGCGGCACAACCTTTAGGAGCTTGGCCTCAAGGTCAGCGAGGTGTGCTAGGAAGTTAAGCCTCTCGCCAACCCTGACGCCAAGGTACCTGACTGTATTGTCGTACCTCATGCCAATCCCGTGAAGTCTGATCGTCGGTGGGCGATTGTTGGCCAACGTGCCTTTCAGTAACATCATCGTGCTCTTTTCGGTGGAGACCTTTACTCCCCAGCTTGATCCCCAGTCTAACGTAATGGTCATTGTCTGTGTTCCAGCTCGCTCCAGCTGCAAACGAGAGTCGCCCTCTACTAGGATTAGCAAGTCGTCAGCATAAGCTGAGACTGCGACTTCATCCCGCAGCTGGGCCAGGAGATCGTCCATCATGAAATTCCAGATGTACGTTCCACAAATGGACCCTTATGGGCACTCTCTTTCAACCTTCTTAGTTACATCATCCCAGTTACCCCTCACGACTGCGTTTCTTTGGGAGAAGTAGCTCTCCCAGAGCGCCACCTCCTGACATCCGGATGCTCGCAGTTTCGCAAGAACTACGTCCCATCTGAGGTAGTCGAAGGCACCCCGGAAGTCCACAAACAGGCCCAGAACGTACTTTCTGCAACTCCCTTTCACCTGGCTCTTTAGGAAGTGCCATGCATCTTCCGTGCACTTGCCCTCTCGGAAGCCGTATTGCCTATCAGGCGCCAGAAGGGTAACTTTCTCCTCCAGTCTATGGACCATTATCCGCTCCAGGACTTTTCCAAGCGTCGGGAGCAGAGAGATGGCCCTGTAGGACCGGGGGTTACTGGCGACCCTGTCTGGCGACTTTAAAAGCTACACAACTCGTTCTGTTTTCCTAACTCGAGGAAAGACTCCGTGTCCAATGCAGTCATCGTAGATGCACTGAACATAGTCCGGGATGGCGTGCCAAATGGCTTTGCACATTTCACCCGTCATCCCGTCCAGTCCAGGTGCCCTACCCAACCTTATTTGGGACATGCTTCGACCAATTTCGCCCACCTCGATGCTCGGGATGGGTTCTCTTAGAACCAGGGAGTCGCCTGAGGCCCATGTCGACCCCGATTCCACGCTAGGGAAGAGTTCATTTAATAGTGCAGCGACACTCTCCTTCCAAGTGGAAAGCAATGTGCCTCCCACACGAATCCCCGATAGATCGGTTCTCGCTCGTTTTTTTCTAAATGTTTTGTATACTTGGCCCCATGGGTCATTGGCATTCGTTGAAACGAAGTTCCTCCAGTGGGCTTCTTTGGCAGCCAGTATTTCCCGGGAGTATACATGTGACATTGTTGAGTATTTTCTCTTTCGCGCTTCGGCCGCTCGGGCCCTTTGAAATTGTCGCCCAAGGGGTTGGACTTGCCTTCGCCGAGCTCTCAGCTCCGAGGACCACCACTTAACACGTCTTGGGTTTTCCCTAGTTAGTTGCCCAAACATGGCGTCGTTCACCGACTCCATCCAGGACTGGATGATCGAGATGCGATTATCCAGATCTAATTCTGCGAAGTTCTTGAGCGTTATTACAGAAGTCGCTTGTCTGATCTGTTCCGAGTATGCGGCCCATCGACAGCCATTCGTATTCCACATCTTGATGGGTGGCATATTCAGTGTGGGGACCGCTCCGCTGTATTCAAGCATTATCTCTATCAGGCAGTGGTCGCTCACTCCCCATCCGTCCTTTATTCGCCACTTGTAAGCAAATGCCGTGGCGGCCTGATTGGCGCAAGTGATATCTATATCACTAGAGCCACGAGGGCAATTGTATGTGTAAAACTCACTTGGTTCATTCAGGACTACCATGTCTCCGGTAAAGAGCCATTCGTTCACCGATAGGCTGCGTTGCGTCCTACGGTCTCTCGACCGACGAAGCTGAATCTTACTATGCCAAACTGGTGAGTGTGCGTTGGCGTCCATACCCACCACCACGAGAGGGGTACCGCCCACATGGAGCAGCACTTCATCGAGGTATGAAAGATAGGGTTCGATGGGATCTGTAGCAGTATCGACACTTAGTTTTAATTCAGTTAAGAAATCGGATTACTACATAAAAATCCTAACGTGATTTTACTTAGTTCTGATCTTATTAAAAAATATAAATTGTGCGACAGTAAGATAAGCAAGTCATGATCTTAAAATAAAAGATATCAAAATAAAAAATAAAAATTATTATGAAATTTAATTTTAATTTAATTTAAAAATATTCAATGAAATAATTATAATATTGTTCTGGTTATTTAAAATGTTATTTAAATAAAGTGTTAAAAAATAAATAAGATATTAATTAACTGGTGCAATAATTGGTAACCACGAGATAGGAAATACGAAATTCGATTTTAATGAGCATTTCGCAGGAATTCATATCGCGATTATTTTGCTCGTTCTCATCATCATTTTTTTGTAGAAATTTAAACAAAACATCAACGATTTATTTAATTCAGTTTTATTGAATTCATCCTATCGTCATTGAAAATAATTCAAGATTTATTCAAGCTACTTCAAGAGGTTACTACAAATTGGTGACCCCTGTGATGTTCTAAAACGACGAAATTCGCTCCTATCCGTTGCATCAAGCGGAAAATGCAAAAAATCCGTGAGATATTCGTTCTGAGCTGTCGAAGAACAAATTTTTCGATCATCACAATACAGAAAAGAAATTTTCTGCATCATAGAACAATCAAGAACGGCCGGCGTGGCATCATACATATTTTTCTCTGATATGGTGTTAGGAAGAAACCTGCGATCAAGATTAATTCAGAAGAGGAATTAGCTGGCATACGCAGCATCATTAATCTTGAAAACTTTAAAGCACGAAGCAAGAGGTAACGTGTATTCAATCCAATTTAATTTACATCGACATATAATTGTTCACATTTACATATTTAATTTTTAAAAAAAAAAATTTTAAAATATTTGCTAATTAAAAACTTATTTTTTTATATCATCTCAATTATTTAATTGTAAATACTGTAATTGATATTTTTTTTTTGTGTGTGACTTGACGGTGTATATTCGAGTGTAAAATGACTGACACAGATCAGAATAACGAAATTAAAACTGGAAACCATTCCGATAGTACTACATTTCCGGTATTTCAGAAAATAGAGTCGGTAACAGCAATTCGGTTACCGTTGTTTTGGGTAAATTCTCCCAACTCTTGGTTTGTACAAGCGGAAGCACAATTTAAATTGGGTAGAATTACAAGTGATTCTACTAAGTATTATCATATTATTGCTGCATTGCCGCAGGAGATAGTAGAGTCCATTTTGGATTTTATTCAAAATCCACCTTTATCTGATTTGTATCCACAATTAAAGAAAATCCTTATTGAACGCCATTCGGTAAGCGAAGAACATAGGATTGAGCAACTTCTTTCGAATGAGGAAATGGGTGATAGAAAACCCTCGGAATTTTTCAGATATCTACAACAATTGGCAGGTACATCAGGTACTATTGGGAGTAGTCTTGTTAAAAAACTTTGGCTTAGACGGTTACCCCATTTAAATAATGTATCGGCAATTCCTCAAGGTGATAACGACATATCTGATTTGACTTCATTGGCTGATAAGCTTTGGTAAGTCTTACCAAAGCAACATAATTTATCAATTATTGATAATAAAATGTCGCAAAATTTTTCATCTTTTGAAAATAAAAATAATTTAGTAACTAACCCTACAATTAGTGACCTCAAAGATGAAATTAATTCCTTAAAATCCATGATTTCTAGATTGCTCTCGAAAGAAAAACAATATCAACGTTTTCCCAAGCGAAGTAGATCTAGCAGTCGAAATCGTACTCAAAATGTTGAACGAAAATGTTGGTATCATCACAAATTCGGAAATAAAGCCACAAAATGTGTTGCTCCTTGTTCTGAAAATTCGAACCGTACACCAACACCATCAACTAGCTTAAATTTTTAATGGATCCTACAGTTCAAGCGGCGACTAGTAGGAATAATTATTATTCTGGCCGCCTTTTTGTTAAGGATTATATAAACAATTTAAATTTTTTAGTTGATACAGGTGCTGATATATCAGTAATTCCTGTAAACATTTTTAAAAGTTATAAAAAGACTTCACATTTAGTCTTATCCGCAGCTAATGATTCATCGATAACAACGTACGGAACTAAACTTTTAGAAATTAATTTAGGAGTACGTAGGAGGTTTCTGCATGTATTTACTATTGCATCTGTCAATAGACCTATACTTGGTGCCGATTTTTTATCTAAATATGAATTGTTAGTGGATTTAAAAAATAAAAAACTCATTGATTCGAAGACTAAATTGTTTGTAAATGCTATTTCCGCATTTGTTGATATACCTACTCCTTAATTTAGTACAATCAACAATGAGTTTGGCAATATATTGAGACAATACCCAACGTTAACAGAAACTCCCAATTTCAATCAACCTATTATGCACAGCATAGTTCATAATATTATGACTCAAGGTCAATTACCTTTCTCCAAACCACGTCGATTGGACCCTAAGAAGCACAAAGCTGCTTTAGTGAAATTTCAACATATGGCAAATCTTGGAATTTGTCGTCCATCATCATCTTCAGTATCATCTCCTCTGCATTTGGTAGCTAAGAAAAACACTGAAGATTGGCGACCATGTGGGGATTATCGGCAACTCAATGCCGCAACGATACCAGACAGGTATCCAATACCTCACATACAAAATTTTTCATTTCAACTATACAATTGTATAATTTTTTCAAAAATCGACCTTGTGCGTGCGTATCACCACATTCCGGTCGCGCCAGAAGATGTATACAAAACAGCCATAATAATCCCTCTTGGATTGTACGAGTTCGTTACGTATATAAAGTTAGCAGTCCGCTTGTAGCTGCCTGCAAAAATAATAACTCGATATTTTGTTACATATTTGTTGCTATTTTGTTACGCCAAAATAAAATTTGTATCTTCAAGAATTTCCGAGAAAATGGCGGACTGCTATCTTAAATCTAAAGTTAGCAGCCACCGCGATTGCTTATTGCCTAATTATGCTAGAGGGATGATATATGTACCCAAATTTGTTACTTTTAAAGTACTTTTAGAAAACAATAAAAAAAAATTTGCTCCGATTAATTTGACAACAGAAATTAGTACTATTAGCGATGAAAACGAAATTAACGCTAACACGTGAATTAAACGATTTTCCTGACACGAATGCAGGTGTAATATCTTAAGTAGGTACCAAATAAATTTGTATCACTGATATTCGAGAGCAAATGTACACAAAACAACAAAAATCACTATTTCCGAAAATTCCTCCCACTGATGCGCCTAAAATTATGCCGTAATAAATATAATTTGAAGAAGACAGAGACAAATGGAATGCAACAAAAGAATAAACTGTATTTTTAACCATCATTTCATTCGTGAATATCTCTATTTTAAGGAATTCAATAATTTCAAAATTACTACAGGTAGCACGATTAAGATTATGCGTTACAGAATGAAATATACCTATATAAGACACCGATAACTGTTTTTCAACTCTAATAAATTTCTCTTTCTTTAAATTGTGCAGCACAACAAGTTCCCTTTTGCTTATAGTTCATAAAAATAAGTATCCTATTTCATTAAGGCAAGTGCTCTAAGTCTAAAAATCAACAACATCCTGCAGGCAGCCGGAAGCAATAAATTAGATCCTGATTTTTAGGTCCAAATCCGTCAGAAAAATCGACTTATGCCTTTCTACAGTAGTAAATTCCATTTTTCTTCAATTTCTGCAATGCAACAAATTCTTTTTATGTTTTTAATCATGACAACAAGTGTCTTGAGTGCAAAAATTAACAAAATCCTCAGGCAGCTGGAAGCAACAAATTAAATTTAGGTTTCCAGTACCAAATCCGTGAGAAAAATCGACTTACGCCTATCTGCAGTAGAAAATTCCATTTTTCTTCAATTTGTGCAATGCAACAAATTCTTTTTATGTTTTTCGATTTTTTTTTGTCGATATTTCTCACGGATTTGTTCCTGAAAACCTAGATTTAATTTGTTGCTTCCAGCTGCCTGCAGGATTTTGTTAATTTTTGCACTCAAGACACTTGTTGTCATGATTAAAAACATAAAAAGAATTTGTATTTGAATTTATATGATAGATTGATATTATCATAAAAGTAATATATTCTGAATTTCAGGCCAATAACTTTTATACTTTTTGAGCAAATCCGTTTATTGTCAAATTGCGTAATTGTGTCATTTTGTATGGGAGGGGGTACAAGGGGTGGAGCGATTTGGCCCGTTCATGAACTTGACCTTACTTTTTTGTCAAAAACGACGTGTACAAAATTTGAACTTTCTAGCTCAACGCGTTCTCAAGCTAGAGAGCGCACGGACGGACGGACAGACGGACGGACGGACGGACATCCGGTTTTGAAATTTTTGAGTGATAATATTAACTTCTGTATCATTAATTTTTTTCTCCGAGCCTTATTTCTTGTCGTTACAAACCTTAGAGCGAACTTATAATACTCTCAGATTCCATCTAGAGTATAATCAGATTCCATCTAGAGTATAAATATAAATTGTACGACAGTAAGATAAGCAAGTCATGATCTTAAAAAGATATCAAAATAAAAAATAAAAATTACTATGAAATTTAATTTTAATTTAATTTAAAAATATTCAATGAAATAATTATAATATTGTTCTGGTTATTTAAAATGTTAGTTAAATAAAGTGTTAAAAAATAAATAAGATATTAATTAACTGGTGCAAAAGATCCCCATGTGCGCAGTAGACACTAGCGAGATATAAGTCCCCGAATGGGCCTTTTGTGGAAATACATACGCCCCATTCGTTAGTCAGGTGGTCGACCCCCATACAGTCTATGTGCCGGCCATTGACTACAATGGCCGATCCTCTATTCCCCGCTGACTCGTACACCCTCATATGTGCCGGGAATCCCCTGACCCTGTTGAGCATCTCTGGCATACCATGGTCTGTGTCCTACAGTTTCTTGCCATGTGGTCAAATACCAGACATCGATAGCAATGCGGAATTACATCTTGTAGCTTTCTTCTATACGAATACCATTTTATATATAATCGTTCTGCCTCTAGCAGCTTCAGGATTATAACCACTTTGCCTTCCAATACTACATTAGCCACCGCGTCGGTTCCTTCCCTTGACGGTCTACTTACTATTGCCAAACCTTTTTTGGAGGTCTCCAAGGCGAACTTTCCCTTAAAGTGATTCTCAAAAATCTCTGTTATTATGTCCTCCGTAGAAATGTGAGCCTTCACATTTTGGAGAGCAAGTCTAGGACCAAGCTTGTCCCGTACCGACACATCAAGTCCACACTCTTCAAATTTTTTGTTGTCTACTACCTTCTGTCTTTCCTGCTCAGAGGGTAGACAAATAACCGCCCCTCCATTCTTTATGGGATTAATCCCATGTACTCTGACTCCCAACGAAGGTCCTACTTCAGAGACTACCTTGTGAGCAACTTCTTTAGGGGTAGCCGACTTGTCCCTACTCTTGACAACGAGCGACCAGGTCCCTACAGGTTTAGCCATCGGTGGCGGGACCAATTCAGGGAAGACTTGCTTAGTGGCAGGTTGACCCGTCAGTCTGGACACCCTGTTTGCTCCACTTTCCCTCAGATCTTTGTTCTCTCGAGCCATTCTGTTATTAGATTCCTTCATCTCCTATAATCGGAGCTCCATTTGCTTGAGTAGAAGAGCCATTTGGCTTTTTTCCACTCTCAGAACCTCATTTTGAGAGGCTAATCTAATTTTCTCTCCCAGAAACTCAGAAGTGCACTCGTGCACCCTCCTCACCAGCTCTGCGGAACCTTCTTCATCAAAAAAAACTGCCGCTAAGGAATTTTCATATCGTTTGCCTTCACTGAGTACATCTTCCAACGAGATTACTCTTTCAATCTTGTCTGCCCTGTTTCCAATTCCCAGGGTTTATCCACCCTTCTTAGTTTTGAGACCAGATTTCATGAAAACTCTGGGCTCTTCTAGACTCATTTCTGAGTCGGCTTCGACCGATTCGTCCCTCCTGGGTCTTCCAGTTTCTCTCTCTTCTGAACAAATTTCCGACCCACTTACCTCAGAGCCGTCCTTCCTGGACGGCGTTTCGGATTTCCTTTTCTTCAAGGTGTCATACCTGGAACGCACCGACTGAGGTAGACAAAGCACTTTCTATCCACTTTTCACCAATTTAAATTTTTATTAAAATGTTTGAACTGAAAAATTTTGCTATTTTAAAATTCGCAGTCAAAATCTGCTACCACTTTTATAAAAGTATTTGCACTTTTGGTATAAAATTGTCCGCGAAGAGGGGCTAACGGTAGATAGACCTGTTAATTGGCCTAGTCGTAAAATGGCCCAGACGGCCAGGTCACTGGCTAAAATTAGCCCAGCCCACACCGATCCTAAACAAAAATTAACAAATTTGGGTTCAGAACGCACACAACAAGCAAAAACTCGCGGACATTCACCAGAGAAAAACCTGTTCGACAACTTTCGCGGAAACTCAAAATAGACGGGTACCGCTAGCACGTCCCTAGAGGTCCAACAAAGTGCACTTCTAACACACTTCTAAACACTCTATCAACAGTATTCCTAAAACACTTTCAACACTTCCTAAACAATTGGGAGCCTTCCTAAATTGCGTCCGCAATCAACGACTTCTGGATCGCAACTGCCATGGAACAGACATAGAACCATATTTTAAACGCTTAACGTGAACGTTCCGACAGAAAGCCACGAGTTCACGGCTGTCTTTAGCAGTCATGTAGTGTGGAATGATATACCTTGATATCAATTCCACTTTCTGGTGGGGTTTGAGCTTTGGCCCGCGAACCCGCCCTAGAGTTGCTGATAGATGGGTTTTAGTATCCGACTTGCTTATTCCTGACCAAGGAGAAAACTTAATCCCCAAATACTTGAAATTATTGTGGGCCTCAGTGAAAGGAACCAATGTACCACATTTAAATTTCAAGTCAGAATCCTTGATGAACCAGGAATCAACAGTACTTACTATCCGAAAAGTTGAGCACTTTGATGGAGCCACCACCATGCCCAAGCTATCTTGATAGTTCTCAATCAGCCTGAGCTGCCTTTTAGCTATGACGCCATCCTTAGCTACGTCAGTAGTGGGTATAGGGGGGTTTGGGCTCATTTCTGGCTTTCTCCTTGGCGACACTAGCGCCACGAGCGGAGGTGGCTAATAGCAATACTAATTAGTGGGGTGGCTGATAGCAATACTAATTAGTGGGGATCCAAACCGGTAGTTGGACTTTGAGAAGGCTTTCGCTGTTTCTTCAGAGATGGCAGTAGCAGTATCCCTAACTGACTTTTTTTTTAAATGCCAAGATTGATAAGAGTTGTACGAATTATGATTCACATATGATGTAATTGATATGTATTTACATTGAGAGGAATAAACACGAATTGTTTTAAATTTTTTTTTCCAAGTCGATCACAACTTGCATATCAGATACGTGCGTTATCAATTGTTTTTTTTAGTTAGACTTCGTGATATGCAGAAAGTGACGGTTGATCAGCATTTCTAGTTGTATGGAAAAAGGTCCATTCTGCTTGTGTTTATACATATAAGAGATTTGTTTTGGAATCGGTAGGTTTTTTTATCTGATAGTAGTTTTGAATTAAAATAATTTTTGGTTTAGAGTATTTGTATATGATGAAAATAACTTGTATTTGTAAATTAGATTTTTAGTTGGCCTTCAGCATGTAGTTTATATATAGATTGTGTGTTATCAATTGAAATTTGGTTATACTGGTAGAGGAGGTCGACTTATACCTACAACAACAACAACAACAACAACAACAACAACATCAACATCAACAACAACAACAAAAAGAGGAGGAGGTGGAAGAGGAGGAATTTTGGCCGTCCGACATCGGCATCGTCATTGATTTAACGGAGGAGTGAAAAAAAATTAAAAAAAAATAAAAAAAAAAATAAAAAAAAAAAATAAAAAAAATTAAAAAAAAAAAATTAAAAAAAAATTTTAAAAAATTATTATAAAAATATATATTTATAATAAAAAATTATAAATTACATTATTTTGCTTTTCTTTTTATTATTCCACTTATACTTAATATTATTCCACTGCTTCTTCACTTACGAACAGGAATAAACACGATCGTTTGTTATTGCAATTAGTTTTTTCTTGTGTGGTCAGCATATTTCCGATTGTATGGAAAAAGATCCATTCTGCTTGTTTGTGTGTGGTCAGCATATTTTCGATGATGAAATTGATATTTACATTATCAGGAATAAACACGTTCGTTATCAATTGAAATTTAAGTTTGGTGGTTTTAGGTTTCATATAGGCTAAAGTTAGCGATTGAATTCTGTGTCAGTAAAAGTAGATAAGAATTTTTTGTTATTATTATAGGTTGTTTATAAATAATTGTTTATAGTTTTGCGGTTCTTTGTTCTTATGGAAAAAAGATCCATTCTGCTTGTTTGTGTGTGGTCAGCATATTTCTGTATAAACAAGATTTTATTATAGATAAGAGTTTTAGTATAAAAAGAACACTAACAACCTCATCGGCTATAGTTTATCTTCGAAATTCGTCAAGTGAAGTTAATCAAGTGATTTTTTATTCATATAGTTTGTCTTAGAAATTCGTCAAGTGAAGTTAATCAAGTGATTTTTTATACATATAGTTTGTCTTAGAAATTTGTCAACGAAAGTTAATCAAGTGAAGTTAATCAAGTGATTTTTATATAAAAAAGTAATGGAGTCTGTACTTTGTGAAGTGTGTGGAGTGATTTTCTCGACGGCTGATGGTCTGAAAAGACATGTAGAAAATACTCACAGTAAGTGTTGGCTTAAGCTTTTAATTTTTTCTAGCTTCTACAAAAATATATATTTTAAATAGAAAATACTACGATGAACCGCAACGCAATAGGAGGGAGGAAGGAACTATCTTCAATGAAACGATTGGAGACACCAGTTAAGAACATCATACCACATAAAACGATTAAACTTAGCCCACTTTCATCCTTAAGCGTAAATGAATACAAACCGCTTAAGGGAACGAAACACGTGCCTTTGCCGCCTTTCATAGCAAAGAAACATGCTTGTGTTAATATAAAAAATAATGATGAATTCTGCTTTAAATGGAGTATAATTTCCGCATTGTCACCGGCGAAGAAAAATTCAGACATACCATCGTCATATCAAATATCTGATATAACACAAAGTGTTATACATCTTTCTAATGGAATAACATTAAAGTTCAACGATCTCGAGTTTCCACTGAACGTGCAGAAAGTGGCAAAGTTTGAGGAATTAAACCCATCAATTAGCGCCAATGTGTTTGGGTATGAAGCAGAAAAAATTGTGCGCCCATATTATCACACAAAGAATGAGAAAAAGTGTCATATAAATTTATTACTGATACAAGACACTGATGAGCTGAATCACTATGTCTGGATCAAGAACATTTCAAGGTAATAACATTGAGTTTTTTAATTTTTTTTATTTTTTTTTATTTGTTTTTTTCTGTTTAAGGTTGATCCATTATCAACAGACTCGCCACGAGGTCAAACTGTTTATTTGTAATACATGTCTGCAACATTTCCATAATGAAGAAGCCCAATTACAACACAAAAATGAGTGTGGTAAGGTTGTGTCCAGGATGCCAAGTCTCGAAAAATCAACTTTACAATTTCAACACTATGAGCGCCAATTGGATGTACCATTCGTTATATATGCAGAATTTGAGTGTTTACTTGAAGAGGTTAGTACCTGTTTTGCTAACCCAGAAACATCTTCATCAGCTGTTGTTCAGGAGCACACACCATGTGCCTTTTCGTATTACATTAAGTGTACTTTTAATTCGTCATTAGATAGGTTAAGAGTGTATAAGGGAAAAGAGTCCTCTAAAAATTTTCTAGATTCGCTTGTTAGGGATGTGAGGTGGCTCTATTCCAATTATATTATGAAACCGAAACCTGTACCTAGACTGACAACACAACAGATGAAAATTCAGACTGAAACGGAACTTTGTTACATGTGCAAGAAACCTCTTCTCGACGACAGAGTAATAGACCACTGCCATTTAACGGGGGAATATAGGGGTCCAGCTCATAATCAATGTAATTTATTATTTAGAGTGCCTAAATTCTTTCCAGTCTTTTTTCACAACTTTTCTGGGTATGATTGTCATTTATTCGTAAAAGAACTAGGGAATATAGATGGTGACATAAAAGTAATACCTCAAAATAAAGAACGATACATTTCCGTATCGAAGAGAATTACGGTTAGCGATACCAATACAATAGAATTAAGATTTTTAGATTCAATTAGATTTATGAACAGTAGTTTAGATGAGCTTGTTAGATATTTACCCGAGGCAAAACTGAAGACAATACGTTCAATATACGGTGAAGAAAGCAAATTTAAACTGCTCACAAGAAAGGGTGTATTTCCCTATGAGTATATAAATTCGTGGACTCGTTTGGATGATGTTTGTTTGCCACCAAGGGAAAATTTCGCGAGTAAATTAACAAATAGTGAGTGCAGTGAAATCGATTATGAACACGCACAAAAAGTTTGGAAAGAATTTAATTGTAAGACACTTTGGGATTATTTAGAGTTGTATTTGAAAACAGATGTTTTGCTTTTAACGGACGTATTTGAAAATTTCAGAAAAATTTGTAAACAAATCTATGAGCTGGATCCCTGTCAATACTATACTGCTCCGGGGTTAGCGTGGGACGCTATGTTAAAAACAACAAACATTAAACTTGAACTTTTGACTGACATTAACATTTATAATTTTATTAAACGCGGTATTAGAGGGGGTATTACGCAATGTTCGCATCGACACTCTGTGGCCAACAACAAATACATGGACAATTTCGATGAAACGAAACCCTCAAAATACATTACATATTTGGATGCCAATAATTTATACGGATGGGCAATGTCTCAACCTCTTCCACATTCTTCATTCGCATGGGTTGAAAATGTCAATGAAATTGACATTCGTAATATTCCGCTGGATTCCGATATTGGATATATATTAGAGGTTGATTTAGAGTATCCCGATTCAAAACATAATGAACATAACGATCTACCTTTTTGTGCAGAAAACAAAGCAGCACCCGGCTCTAAAACAAACAAGCTTATAACGGATTTAACAAACAAACATAAATATATTATCCACTATCGGAATCTACAACAGTGCCTAGAGAATGGTTTGAAACTTGTTTGCATTCATAGGATTTTACAATTTAAACAGTCTGATTGGCTAAAGAGTTATATCGATTTGAATAATTATCATCGTACAAAAAGCACAAATTCATTTGAAAAAAATTTCTTTAAATTATTAAACAACGCGGTATATGGGAAAACGATGGAGAATGTGAAAAAAAGGAAAGATGTAAAACTAGTTACAAAATGGGAGAGTAAGGGTAGAAGTTTAGGTGCCCGCGCTCTTATAGCCAAACCAAACTTTCATAGTGTAGCTATATTTTCAGAAACTATGGTTGCTATCCAGATGGATAGAGTTAATGTATGCTATGATAAGCCAATTTATTTAAGTTTTACCGTTCTTGATATTTCCAAGCTAAAGATGTACGACTTCCACTACAACTATATAAAACCCAAATACACGAACAATGTTCTTCTAAACTATATGGATACGGATTCATTTATTTATACAATTCAGACAGACGATTTTTACACAGACATTTTAGACGACATTGACAGACACTTTGATACTTCAGAATATTCGAAAGACAATCCCTATAACATTCCTTTGAAAAATTGCAAAATATTAGGACTAATGAAAGACGAGACGCACGGAAAAATAATAAAGGAATTTATAGGGTTACGATCGAAAATGTATTCTATAAGTATAGATAATAGTAAAACTATAAAAAAGGCCAAAGGTGTTAAAAAGACTGCAACAGACATATTGACAATAGACAATTATAGAGAATGTTTATATAGGGAGAAAGTTTTTAGAGGAAATATGTATATATTTAGATCTAAGCTTCATAAAATTTATACAGAATGTATTAATAAGATAACTTTAAGCCATTTAGATGATAAAAGGTTAATTAAGGAAGATAAAATTAGTACATATGCATGGGGACATTATAAAATTTAAATTTAAGATAATAATAAAATATGTATATGTTTAGGTCTAAGTTACATAAAATTATTTAGAATTTAAGATAATAATAAAATATGTATATATTTAGGTCTAAGTTATATAAAATTTATACTGCATGTATTAATGAGATAGCTTTAAGCCATTTAGATGATAAGAGAGACATTGTGATATTTAGAATTTAAGATAATAATAAAAATAATTCTTAATATATAACAGCTTTGTTTCAATCACAATTAGAAACCTTTTTTTTACATTTTTCAGCACATAAAGCCAATTTCTTATTTTCTATTTTTTAAAATTACACTACATTTGAATTGTATTCAACTCTACAATATCGTCAACTTTACATGTTCCAACAGAGAGGAAATAGAGGAAAATATTCTGCGTTTAAGATAAAAGTATTTCCATCCAAGGTCAAAGTCATCGACATGCTGATTATGATATGACTAAACAAAAATTCGTATATCTTGCATATTTATAGAAATTTTAAACATTTCACCGAATCAAAGTCTGATTATAGTTGTACTTAATATTGCATAAATTTAGAAACATGACTGCTGAGTGTTGTAGGGAAAAAAGTATAGATTTTTTTTTGGAATATTCGAGAATCAATGTGATTACAAGTTGGTTGGTTGGTTGTTTGGTTGGTTGTATAGCTGTATAGTTGGTTGGTTGTATAGCTGTATAGCTGTATAGTTGGTTGTACAGCTGTGTGGTTGTATAGCTGTATAGTTGGTTGGTTGTACAGCTGTATAGTTGGTTGGTTGTATAGCTGTATAGTTGGTTGTACAGCTGTGTGGTTGTATAGCTGTATAGTTGGTTGTACAGCTGTGTGGTTGTATAGCTGTATAGTTGGTTGGTTGTACAGCTGTATAGTTGGTTGGTTGTATAGCTGTATAGTTGGTTGTACAGCTGTGTGGTTGTATAGCTGTATAGTTGGTTGTACAGCTGTGTGGTTGTATAGCTGTATAGTTGGTTGGTTGTATAGCTGTATAGTTGGTTGGTTGTGTAGCTGTATAGTTGTATAGTTGGTTGTGTAGCTGTGTGGTTGTATAGCTGTATAGTTGGTTGTACAGCTGTGTGGTTGTATAGCTGTATAGTTGGTTGGTTGTATAGCTGTGTGGTTGTATTAAATAGAGCAAGAACACAATGGAAACTAGTAACGAACTATCGAGTTGTAAAGCATTGATTATTATTATTAAAATATCGGACTTGAAGTTGGGAAAGCGATACCGTATCACAGCAGGGGAAAGAATGATACCCCGGTAAGTCTCTAATCTGTAAATTTATGATTTTTTTTTTTCATTTTTTTTCTTTTATTCTAGATATGGATGTCATTTTTTCTCTTATTCTAAATGTAGAAAAGCTATTGTCGTAGAACTGGAGAATAGAATGAGACTGTTTTTACCGCGATATAATAAATGTAGCGATAAAGTGTTGGAAGAATTCAATACGGGGACACTAACTTTAAGATGCATCAGCAGAGAGAAGAAGAAGTATATAGAATTCCATAAAGTCGAAGTCGGATTTTATACTAAAGAAATGCAAAATTTAACTAAACCTAATGAAGTTTTAATCTGGTGCTAAAAATACAAAATCAAATTTAATGAAATATATGTTTTATTGTTGAATAAAAGGAAAAAATCAATCTTTACAACTTTCATTTCTTAACCTATTGTAAAATTTTATAAGTCGTTTAACGTTGTTGTATTTCCGATAAACACTATGACAAGCGCATGTATCTGGTCCGGATTTTGCGTCATCTTTAGACCAAGGACAGCTGATGAAATGTCTTCCGTATTTTAAATTTGCTTCATCCATTTTATTGTATTGTATTAAAAATAGTATATCTCTTAGAATTTCTTTGTGGTGTTCTTCCAACAAGATGGAATTATATTTAATTAAAAATGCCAAGTACTTTTCCAGCTCCATTTTATTTCAGCTTTATAAGTTTGGTCGTAGGTGGTGGGCTGCTTCTCTTTTACTAAGTATTTTATTTGTGTTCAACTACTTCATAAGACTTATTGATTTCGTCATTTTGTGTAAATCCAATGGATTACGTCATATTGCGTAACTATACTGCAAATTTATTATTGATTTCGTCATTTTGTGTAAATCCAATGGATTACGTCATGTTGCGTAACTATACTGCAAATTTCAATGATAACAACAACAACAACAACACCACTAAAAAACAACAACAAAACCAGAGGAGAAATACGTTACTGTTCAAGAAGCTATTGAGAGTTTTAGGCAGGATTTACTTAAAAAAAAGAACGTGAAATTGCTGGAATTATTGAAAGTGAACGGCCTTTTTTTACAGACACTTCAAACTACAGTTCCAAGACGACTTGCTGCTTACAATCCGTTATACTTATGATAGCAACTTTGAAAGAAAGAATTCTTAGCAATGGAGAAGTGGAACTTATTCGGATTCAGGACGCAGAATACAAGTCCGATGTCGAAATAATCGATGCTAGAAGTGTAAAACAACTTTATGAAATGGAAATATCATAAGTCAAAGAAAAATAATATATATTTAAATTTTTTATAATTATTTTTTATTTTATTAAAATTGATTTTTAGTTAGAAATACATTTTGTTTTTTTATTTTTTTATTATTTTTTTTCTCCTTTCGTCACTTAATTAGAACTTGTAATATGAAAAGAGCATCTGATGGCTTTGTTTTCCGTCAAATCGATTCCGCTGTCTGAAGGCCAAGCTTCCTCTTCTTATTACAATGAAATTCTAATGTGCATTTTTCAGGACTTGGCATGCTGGATACAACCTTACCACACTCATTTTTGTGTTGTAATTTAGCTTCTTCACTATGGAAATGTTGCATACATGTATTACAAATGAAAATTTTATGACCGTGTAGAGTCTGTTGATAACAGATCAACCTAAAACAGAAAAAAACAAAAAAATTAAAAAAAAGGAATATGAAAAAAAAAACTCAATGTTATTACCTAGAAATGTTCTTTATCCAGACGTAGTGATTAAGTTCATCAGTGCCTTGTATCAATAATAAATTGATATGACACTTTTTCTCATTCTTTGTATTGTAGTACGGACCCACAATTTTTTTGATTTCTGCTTCATATCCAAACACATTGACGCTAATTGATGGGTTTAATTCCTCAAATTTTGCTATTTTCTGCACGTCCAGTGGAAACTCGAGACCGATGAAATTCAATGATATACCATTAGCAAGATGAATAACACTTTGTGTTATATCGGTTATATGATATGACGATGGTCTGTTTGAATGCGTTTTCACCGGTGACAATGCGGAAATTATACTCCATTTAAAACCGAATTCATCTTTGTTTTTTACGTTCACACAAGCACATTTGTTTGCTATAAAAGGCGGCAAAGGCACGTGTTTCGTTCCCCTAAGCGGTTTGCTTTCATTTACGCTTAAAGATGAAGGTGGGCTAAGTTTCATCATTTTATGTGGTATGATGTTCTCCACTGGTATCTCCAATCGTTTCATAGAAAAATCATATGCATGGGTTTGTATTGGCGCTAGTTCCTTCCTCCCTCCTATTGCGTTGCCGTTCGCCATAGTATTTTCTGTTGAAAATATAGATATTGATTAAAACCACAAAACATTAAAAGCTTAAGCCAACACTTACTGTGAGTATTTTCTGTATGTCTTTTCAGCCCATCAGCCGTCGGGCAAATCACTCCACACACTTCACAAAGTACAGACTCCATTACTTTTTTATATAAAAATCACTTGATTAACTTCACACTTGATTAACTTTCGTTGACAAATTTCTAACAACAAACTATATGCATAAAAAATCACTTGATTAACTTCACTTGACGAATTTCGAAGACAAACTATAGCCGATGAGGTTGTTGCTGTTCTTTTTATACTAAAACTCTTATCTATAATAAAATCTTATTTATACAGAAATATGCTGACCACACACAAACAAGCAGAATGGATCTTTTTCCATAAGAACAAACAACCGCAAAACTATAAACAATTATTTATAAACAACCTATCATAACAAAAAATTTCTTATCTACTTTTACTCACACAGAATTCAATCGTTAATTTTAGCATATATGAAACCTAAAACCACAAAACTATAAACAATTATTCATAAACAACCGAACGAACGTGTTTATTCCTGTTAATGTAAATATCAATTTCATCATCGAAAATATGCTGACCAACGTATATCCAAGCAGAATGGATCTTTTTCCATACAATCGGAAATATGCTGACCACACAAGAAAAAACTAATTGCAATAACAAACGATCGTGTTTATTCCTGTTCGTAAGTGAAGAAGCAGTGGAATAATATTAAGTAAAAGTGGAATAATAAAAAGAAAAGCAAAATAATGTAATTTATAATTTTTTATTATAAATATATATTTTCATAATAATTTTTTTTTTTTTTTTTTTTTAAATTTTTTTTTTATTTTTTTTTAATTTTTTTTTTATTTTTTTTTATTTTTTTTTTATTTTATTTTTTTTATTTTTTTTTATTTTTTTTGACATTATGGCAACCCCAATTGATGATGACGTCATGAAATAATACCACGCTATTAATAACAATAACAATCTCCACACATACACACACACACACACACACACATATACACATACACCACAATCTATACCCCATCTGTACTAATACAACATCCCCCTATCCAGCATCCTATCTGGATCAATATCAATACATCATCTCTCTCTCTCTCTCTCTCTTCCATTAACCAATATATATACTCACCAATAACCAATAATCTCTTACAACCAATAACCAATAATCTACTCTAAAATTAATATCGACAGGTAAAGGGGTACCAAGGTGTATCTAAGCAGGTAATGTGCAAGAGCTTGAACTCGTTTATCAAAAAATGATCATATATGTTAGCGAATTCAGGTGAAATTTTCATATCAATCTCACTCGTAAACCAAAAAATTCCATACACAAAAAAAATGTAAACAACCTATCATATGAATACTCTAAACCATAAACAATTCGAAAGAATTATTCCTACTCGATGATGACGTCATAAAATAATATCACGTTATTAATAACAATAACAATCTCCATACACACAATCTATCAATTTTCATCATATGTGAAACCAAATTCATAAAACTAAAATGCTGAGCACAACCTATTTCACAATATAAACAACGAAAGCATTCTTAAAGTCCAACTAAAAATGTAACCCACGTGTTCATTCCTATCAATGTAAATATCAATTTCATCATATATGAATCATAATTCGTACAAATCTTATCAATCTTGGCATTTCAAAAAAAAATCAGTTAGGGATACTGCTACTGCCATCTCTGAAGAAACAGCGAAAGCCTTCTCGAAGTCCAACTACCGGTTTGGATCCCCACTAATAAGTCTGGATCCCCATCAATTCACCACGAAAGCTCAATCTGACAGTTCAATTCACCACGAAAGCTCAATCTGACAGTTCACTTCCCCTCAAAAGCTCAATCTGACAGTTCACTTCCCCTCAAAAGCTCAATCTGACAGTTCACTTCCGGTCCAGAACCGCTATATACCCACTACTTACGTCTGCAAAGACCAGGCAGCTCACCTGATGTCCTGAAGAAATCGGATAACCGCCTTCCTCCTCAAGCCTCAGGAGCGAGGGCTCCAACACTGCGTTGAATAACAGGGGGAACATAGGGTCTCCCTACTTAACGCCCCGTTGGATAGGCACTTCAAAAGAGACACCTTCGAAAGAGATACTCGTTTTTATATCCTTGTAAGCGTCCATGACAATTTTTAGGATGTGTGCATGGACGCCCTTTTTGCGAAGCGCCGCTCGAATGGCAGTGTGGCACCGTATCGAATGCTTTCGATACGTCAAGCAGCGTCGCAATAAGCCCTTGATTAGATTCGGAGGGCTGTTAGGATTTTTCCTTGATTGAAAAACAAAAATCCGTAAAAGCGAAAAAAAAAACGAACCCCTATTTGTTAGGGGCGGAACGGGCCTGTCCGGCCAACCCGTGGAGACGGGTCGTGGGCGCCAGTAACTCTATTTTCCTTTAGGCCTCGTCCCTCGCCCTTCTCTCTCCGGGCTGAGTTACAAGCCCGGGAAGGATTATCGCGCAACAAAAAAAAAACGTCTGTAGCCCGCCTAGAACACGTCACAAAAAAAGGTTCACACATATGATCGCAATAAGATAAATATTAACGTTCTACTTGTCTACAGGCTTTATTAACAAAAAAAAACTCCCTAGCTGAATTCTACGTTAATGCCTTGATTTAAGCAAACAAAAGTCCCTAACTAAGATTTTTTTTTTTTTTACTTGAATTCTTTGTTGTTTCCCGCGAATCATCGCTCGTTGGAGCCCTTGTCGAATTTTCGCCGTCTTTTCCTCCGTCGATGATCTCCGTTTCGTTTTTCTGCAGTTACGTTCTCCGTCGCCGACTGCTATCCTTCCTCCTTCCGATATTGAAAATCAATCGTAACACTCCGACAACCCTTTTCAGTATCACCCACTTGTCGTACTTTACTTTTATCTCGGTATCAATTCGCACTCGAAAAGAACTCTTTTGATTTTTTTTTAATACAGACACGTCCTACTCTTGTAATCGTCACTAGCAAAAAGCCACGAGCTCGCTTAGTTTTTCTGCCTACCAGCTTCAGGCCGGAATCCTCAACGGCTTTTTCTCCTGGCCTTGAGAGACTTTTTCCCCAATCTTTTAGGTGTTTATTCAACTTTCTTTGTTCAATTTTTTTTCCAACCGCCTATTTACTTTTCCCGCCTGCAAAATTCCCGTTGATGTTGTTGCTGTGTTCGTGCCGCTCAAATTTTCCCCAATTTCGGCTTAAGTTTTGCTGAGCCGGAGAGCTCAGCTTCCGCTCTTTCGGTTGTCGATAAAGTAGTGCGCGATCGAGAATCTTGGGCACACCTTAACATTTCGCTGATTTGACATTTCGCGTATGTCTTGACGTTCCAGTCAGAAAGTTGTTCGGTTTGATTGTTTTCCTTCGTCGCCGCTGATATCCAATTCGGGTTATTATTTGATAAACTTGATGCGAAATTCACCTTTTGTCTGTACGTTGCCATCATCTTCAATTTCCTTTTCTAGTTCTAGTTTGACTTGAGTCTCTTCATCTCCTAGGATACTTTCGACGTTATTCAAAGCGAATATCGTTTTCGTTCGACTTTCCGGCTCTGGAAAATCGTTTTCCGATTTTGTATCACTTTTTCCTCCGGATCGGTATCTATTTCAGTTTTAGTTGATTGAGCGGCATTGCTTTCGCTCTTATTACAATCATCTGTCTTGATGTTCGGTTCTTTGGTATTGTCATAAGCATCAATTAGTTTACTATCGTTTTCCGTATTCACAGGATGATTCCCTAGGCGGTTCACCATTGTGAAATTTTTAACTTGTCGCAATATTGCATCAGACTTTTCACATTTCATTTAAAGGAGTAAATCTGTTGAATTTCGCTTAAACCTTCGGCACAGATCGGGAAAGCCGTCGCCGTGCGATATCAGTGCTTCAGTCTATCTCAAAACGCTTGCCGGCTACCTTGAGACGAACTACTGCGACATTCGAAGACGAATTTGGTTGGTGGGAGTTAAATTTTGACATTTTGTGCAGCGATGTGTTACTTCTTCCTATTATACTCTAGGGCATCAAGAAATTAACCAAGACGGAGGTGAGTTGTGGTTACTTTTTCCTAGCTATCTCGGCCGACTTCTGGAACTTGAAACTCTTAACTGAGAATACTTTTTACAGCATTTACGCAGTTTATGACGCTATCGGCGAAAACTCGATCCGTGCACGAATTCAATCGAAGATGGGTAAGATGATAAATCTGAATTGTGTCCGGTGCTAGCTCTGTATTGGGAGCCAAGTCTTGCGGGTCGATGTACTTTAGTCGGTCGATTCCTTGTCTTGGCGCCACGAGACGGAGCTTGCGTTTCAACGGCGTTTATTTGTTGTCGATGTTGTTGGTGCGTCTTACGTCGTCGCATACTCTCATATTGTATGGTTTGAACTTTAGTATTTCTTTCTCGTTACAGACGAAGTTTACTCTACTCTACGTCGTACTTCCAGGCTGGCTACAGGACGTGGATGCGGAAACGCGTGAAAGCTAACTTGCGGAGAAATAGTGTTACGTATTTGAAGTTGGCATCTTGTTCAAGAAGTAATTGATAATTGGATGAAATCTGAGAGTATATTGTGTTTGCCTTACCGTTTGTAACGCTAAGAAATAACGCTCGCACAGAGCCGCCAAGGGTATAGAAATATTTGTTGTCGCTCAAAAAACTCGATTCCGTGTGACCGTCTGTCTGTCTGTCTGTCCGTCTGTGCGTCTGTCTACAGCATAATTCTCGAAAGCTTTGAGCTATAGGTCAAAGTATTATGATTTATATGTCATTAATACCACGGAATATTGACCCGATCCCTTTACTCCTTCTACCCCCTCCCATACAATTGGTCAATTTTGAAAAATACATATTTTCGATTTTCATTGAGTAGTAAAGCTGAAAAAACGAAATTTTGTCAGAATTAATTCTGCTATAATTACAATTTATTTTAAAAATAATTATCAACTTCACCTTACTCCTTCTACCCACTCCCATACAAATTTCACGAAATTTTGAAATTTAAATTAAATTATTTTTCTTCGAAACTGTTAAAGCTATCAACTTGATATTTTGTATAAAGTATACAAACAGAAATATTAATAATGCGAAAAAAATTTGTTTTGATCTGTACACTCCTTCTACCCCCTCCCATACAAATGCATAATTTTTGTTAAATGCATTTCATCGATTTCCATTCAAACTAGAAAAAGTACAAACTTCAAATTTTGCCAGAATTCATTTTTTAATAATTGAAATAAGTGTTAGAAAAAATTATTAGCTCCGCTTCACTCCTTCTACCACCTCCCACACAAATATCTCTATTATAAATTCAAGAAAAGCATTTCTCCTTCAAATATATGAGAGCTATCGACTTTGAAATTGAATCAAAGCATGGTGATAAGGATGATGATAAGCAGTTTCAAAATCATCTTTAACGCTCCACTTCCTCTGCCACCTCCCATACAAATGCCTCAATTTAAGGAAAACTATGACCAATTTCTTTAAAAATAATAAAAACTAAAAACTTTAAACTCAGCAAAAAAAATTTTGCATGCCATGTCCGGTGTCATATACGAAAAATACAAACCTCCCCCTCTACTTCTACCACCTCCCATGCAAAAGTTTCTATTCACTATTCGAAAGAATTTGAGATGACATATTCTCCGGTATATTAAAGCCATTTCCATCTCATCTAGAGTATCATATGATTGGGCTTTAAGCCCAATCATAATTCTGTTATGTTTTTTTTTGATTCTTTCAGGCAAATGCGGTCTCGTTACGGTGAAGACGTAACAGGGCCTAATCAATCCGCCAAGGATATTAACGTTGTTGAAGCACCCAGCTTCATTAATGAAGCCTGTCTGTCTCGGTGTGAAACGAACAACCGATCTCACCTTCTGGTCAATTATACCGAAGTATAATCTATTGAGGATAGACGAGATCGTGATGGGACGGTAGTCTTCGGGAAGACTACCGTCCTTTCCGGCTTTCAAAATTAGAGTTGTTCGATTCATCCTCCATCTCGTAGGTTGCTTACCGCATATCATGAGGAAGTTGAACAACAGGTGAAGGACTTCAGTGTACGCACGACTCATTACATGTTTCTTGAGGAGCCCGTCGGGACCATTGGCCGAGGTTGCGTTGATTTTCCTTAATCTCTTTTGGACCTCATCACGTGTTATGATTGCAAGTAAGGAGGACAGATGTTGGCTCGCTGAGAGCGATCATGCCATTGGTAATCATCCGCTCACTCAGCACTTCACCCCGACGCAAACTTCGATAGCTAGATGTGCGTCTAGCGATCTTGCTATACCACATCGGGGACAGTGCGTTCGCGTCCAGACCAAAGATTGCTGGCGTGCCGCTCACCTGTAGCAGCACCGCATCCAAATACTCTATTACTATTATATACTCTGGACGTACATATTCTTTTCTATTTCTTGTCCAAATACACAATACACGCTGACCAGGTACATTTCGCCACAACAACCCCTGACCGAGACGCAAACACCGTACTCGTTCGTGAGACGACCAACCACGAGGCATCTGACCGCTGGATCATTCACGACAATCGCACCCGCATTAATGCAGGGAAACCCCTGACCCGACCCCTACCCAAGTATGGTTCTTGCAAGAGACCAAAAGTGATCCCACGCTCGAGCATAAAAGCATCCAGTTCCGCGTTTACAGCGCTCTTCCTATGGCAGTTAAGTTGCGCAACATTTAAGCCATGTTTAGTGCATGGCCTCTCGCTTCGGAATCTGAGCGGCATAGACTGGGCCAGTATTCGTTAACAGGCGATGGCTTGCAACGAGGCCTCGGAACTCGCACTTCCTGCAACGAACCGCATTCGGACACGAGGCGGCGTTATGGCCATTCTGAGAACATCGTTGGTATACGATCTCCTTGGTTCGGCAATAGGATTCCCGGTGGCCGAAACCAAGGCATGGAAGGTTACTTCCACCCCCGGCAGTTACGTATACCCCTGAGCAACCCGAGACACGTGCAGAAGATCCTACATCTATTTTTAAACCTGCAAAGGGAAACTCAAGGAATCAACCAAAACAGGTACCAACATTTTCCTTTGTGTGAATACTCGTACACACCATGTGGCTACAACATGTCGACATCTTTAGGATACGCAACGTTTGTGCGTCCTCGACTATAAGAAGTCAATGTAATAAAAATATAAATAGATTTATAAATAGATTTAGTGGTCAGTATAAATACCGAGTACTCAATCGAGCTCGCTCTCTTGCCTTTTATATGTCTTAGAGTTAAGACCTTTGCACTTCATTACAATAAAAAAATATATAAAAAAACTAATAACGTAATTTCTTTGTACTTAATTACAATAAAATAAAATATTAAAAAACTAATAACATAATTGGCGCAGTCGGTAGGATACTCACAAACTGTGTGTATCCTAAAAAAGAAAAATTAGTTCGCGACTAAGAGAACTAAGTCTACACTCTTTAAAATCAAAAACAAAATAAATAATAAATAAAGTGAATTTTTTTTGTGTCTATCCTGAGAAAAAAAAAAGGAAAATTAGTTCGCGACAAAGTGAACTAAGTCTACATTTTTTAAAACCAGAAAAAAAAAATAGAGTGATTTTTTTTTTGTGTCTAAAAATTCGGTACAATACAAGTACAAGTACCATACCCTATACTAAAGCCACCTGACGCTATAAGTCAGAACAGTGGGACAATAAAGTCCAAAATATATAAAAGATCCCTAAGTGGACAATATTAGTTCAAAGAATTGCTGAAGACTACGAGAGGAAATATTGATTGCAGAAAAGATGGAGTGGCAACCTAACCCGGATACTTACATCCGTGACCTTCCCGAGTTTAATGGAAAAAAAGATGAATTGGAACCATTCCTGGAAGCAGTGAACCACATTACACCTACAATTGCAGCATTACCGGCAGCAGCATCACCCTACTACATGCAGAAAATAAAAACAAAAATTACAGGTAAAGCTAGGTTAATATTAGATTTAAATACAAATTTACATACATGGGATCAGGTAAAAACAGTCCTAAAAAATAATTTTGGTGAAAAAAAAAACATATTCAGCTTAACTGATGATATCAGAAATGTAAGATACAGGGGCAATGTGTTGGAATTCTTAAACGATATTAGGTACAAATTAAGAGCAATAGTGTCTAAACTTAAAAGTGACTCAGAAGATATGGATTTAATTTCCCAAGACGTTACGTATTATAAAGAATTAGCACTGAAACTTTTTATTAATGGCCTACCCGAAAGTCATAGTACAATCCTGTACGCCCGAAATCCCATTTCACTCGAAGACGCCGAAAAAATACTCGGTGACACAAATCATTTGTACAATAGTACTACCATAACTAGAAATAACCAAAGACAGCCGAACAATTCGAATCAAAGATTCAACAATAATCCAAGATACGACACAAATTTCGAACAGCACAATATTAACGAAAGTGGAAATAATATCGCACGACATACACGTTTTGGTCAATCACGAAACATAGGTCAACAATTTACTCATTCAAATGTACAAGGACAAGAACCTATGGACACAAATACAAACACTGTAAACCTTAATCAGGATTTTTGCAAAAGAGCCTCGGACAATCTAAACGATTTGGAGTACCTTTTATTCTAATTGATACTCCAAAACGTAAAATGAAACTTATGATCGACACCGGCGCCTCCATGAGTTTAATCAATCCCGGTGTAATACATCCTAAATTTATAACAAAACTATCAAACCCATTACATATCAGATTTAGAAACGAAGAAATTAGAAGAGATGAAATATTCACAGTCCAAACCTTTAAGGAATTTGATATGGATCAAGCTTGCAAAGTCCAATTTGCACAAGTCAAATTCCACGAACACTTCGATGGTTTACTTGGCAACAATATTTTACGAATTATTAAACCTACAATAAATTACTCTGATAGCTCTATCACTATCAAGAATAATAAAATGAAATTGTACTGACATCCAGATTCTGAAGACGAAGAAGTTTTACAAGCATATGAAGTGGTTAATTGTAATGACAACTTATATGACTCACCCTATCCGGAGATCGACAAAGATATCCGTACTTCTCATCTGAATAACGAAGAACGAGTCAAGCTAATAAAGTTGGTTGAAACTTATTCTGACATATTTTATCGAAAAAATTCAGACCTAAGCTTCACTAACGTCATTAAACATAGAATCAACACTACTGATAATAATCCAATCTATACAAAGACTTATACTTACCCTCATATTCATAAAGATGAAGTTAAGAAACAAATTACCGAAATGCTTAATCAAGGTATCATACAGCCCTCTGAATCTCCATACTCATCCCCTATATGGGTAGTTGGAAAGAAAACCGATGCTTCTGGTGAGAAAAAATGGCGAACAGTAATTGACTATCGCAAGCTTAATGAAAAGACTATAAGCGACAAATTTCCAATACCACGAATCGACGATATACTGGACAAACTTGGAAGGTGCATGTACTTTACTACATTAGATCTTGCAAAAGGGTTTCACCAAGCTGAAATCGACGGAAAAGACATAGAAAAGACAGCCTTCAACACTAATCTTGGACATTATGAATTCCTTAGAATGCCTTTTGGACTGAAAAATGCTCCAGCCACATTTCAAAGGATGATGAATAATGTCTTACAAGAACATCTGGGAAAAATCTGTCTAGTTTATCTGGATGATGTAGTTATTTTCAGTACATCATTAAAAGAACACTTAAGTTCACTAGAAAAAATTTTTAAAACATTAAGACAAGCAAATTTAAAGGTCCAACTTGACAAGAGTGAATTCATGAAGAAAGAAACTGAATTTCTTGGACATGTAATATCAACAGATGGAATCAAACCCAATCCGAATAAAATAGAAGCTATTGTTAAATTCGAAAAACCTAAAACTTCTAAACAAATCAAATCATTTCTTGGGCTTGTTGGCTACTATAGGAAATTCATTAAAGACTTTGCCCTTATAGCCAAACCATTAACACTACGCTTGAAGAAAAATTCAAAAATTAATGCTGACGACCTAGATTTTACAAATGCATTTGAAACACTGAAGACATTGATCACAACAGATCCAATTCTCAAGTATCCAAATTTCGAAAAGAAATTTACATTAACTACTGATGCTTCCCAATTCGCGATAGGAGCAGTCCTTCAACAAGACTCTCATCCAATTTGTTTTGCATCCAGAACGCTAAATACCCATGAAATAAATTACAGCACTATTGAAAAAGAATTGTTAGCGATAGTTTGGGCATGTAAGTATTTCAGACCCTACATTTACGGAGTTAAATTCGATATCTTTACGGATCACAGACCATTAAAATGGCTTCATAATTTAAAAGAGCCTAACTCTAAATTAGTAAGATGGAAATTAGCCTTGGAAGAGTATGATTATTCAATAGAATATATAGAAGGCAAAGCCAACTTAGTAGCAGACGCATTAAGTAGAACAAACATTAATACAAATACAATTGAGGAAAGAAATATAAATAGCACGGAAACAGCAAGTTCGAATAGTGTTAACACACATGGCTCATCTCGAGATAATTCTGTGTATATCCCTATATCAGAATCACCTCTGAACATATTTCGAACACAAATTGTAATAAAGAAAGGTCGAACGAATCAAACCAAACTCATTAAGCTCGCAAACAAGAAAGTGCGAAAAGAATTTATATTTACTACTCCTGATAACAAATCATACCAATACATCCTAAAAAATCATATCCCAAATAAAGGAATAATAGGAATCTATATACCTGACCTACAAATGTATTCAGATTTCCAAAGGGAAGTAATAAAACTTATAAACCCAAATGCACAAAATAAACTGTTGAAGTGCAACCTTATTTTATACGATGCAAACGATGAGGAAATATCTGCATACATTACGGACGAGCACCACAAGAATAATCACAGAGGAATAACTGAAGTATATAACGAATTGAAAACAAAATATTATTACCCAAATTTGAAAGAAAAAATAAACAGAATAATAAACAAATGTAAAATCTGCGACAAAGCAAAATATGAGAGAAATCCTATTAAATATAAACAGGAAGCCAAGCCAATACCTGATGGACCACATGAAGAATTAAGTCTCGACATATGGTTTATAGAACGTAACCAAGCACATTTAACCATTCTCGATCGCTTTTCAAAACATGCACAAGCATATCCAATTAAGAGTAGAAATTGGGTAGATATCAAAGTAGAATCGACACTTGTGCGAAATATGAAAGAATTTCTAGATGAATTAAAAATAGAAGTTCACTTCACATCCCCAAATGTTCATACAGGAAACAGCGAAATTGAACGGTTCCACTCAACGCTAAATGAACATATCAGAATACTGAGAATCAAACAACCAAATATCATGATTCCTGCTTTAGTGCCTACTGCAATTAGACATTATAATAACAGTATACACTCGACGACGGGTGTAAAACCAATCGATCTACACTTGCGATTAATAGCCCCCGAAGAAATTTTAAAAATATGATAGAAAAACAAACAAAACGATTAGAGAAAGCAAATAGAAACATCGTAGAAAAACCAATTAACCTCGAATATGTTAGAGCCACACCGCGTCATAAACTAAAACCAGTCTTTAGGAAAAACAGAGTAACAGATATAGGAAGAAACTATTATACAGTTACAAAGTCCACAAAACGAAAAAAGAAATTCACGTGAACCTTCCCATTACAAGAATCATCATGCTGTTATTAATCCTTCCACAACTTACCCTTGGACAGCAGATCGAAATAGATGAAATACCAGTAGGAAATGGATACATATTACTAAGATCCAAAGAATTAAATATGATAGATAGCTACGTGGACGTAATCCATGTAATAAATATAGCCGATTATTCCAGAATACTCAACTCAATAATATCCTCATATGGTTTTAAGAACTTAACCCAAGACCTATCTTTAAACGAAATTAAACAAGAGATAGAAGATATTATCTATGAATTAAAACCCCACCCTAGACATACTCGCGGACTCATAAACCTACACGGTAAAGTTTTAAAATGGATAGGAGGAACAATGGACGATGATGACAGACAAGACATAGAACAAAAATTCACAGTAGTAGCAGGAAACCTGGACAAACTAACAGAAACGGTAAATAATCAATCGACAGTCATTAACAAACAATTTGAGGACGAAATAAACACTGTAACGAAGACAGTAAACGAACAGAACAAAATCATAAAATCAAAGATTTATTCAATATCGAACTTAACAAACGAACTACAAAAACAACTCGATGAACAATCAATACGTGAGCTTATAAAAGAAAACCTAAGATTCATATTACGTAAATTGGAAAAGATAGAAGACATCATTCTATCAAGCCGTCTTGGAATTTTAAATCGAAACATACTAACATCAGACGAAATTCATAAATACGAATTAAATACAGAACATTTAAAATTTATAAAACTCGCCACCGCACATCAAGAAGACAAAATTTTAATTATTATCCAAATTCCAAAGTTTTCAAATCAAAAATATTATTAAAGACAAAATGAGCAATTGTAAAATGTCAGAGAATTCGAACGAAGAAGTCGAACTAATTAATAAAGATATTGTAATAACTAGAAACTTAGAAATAACATATGTATTGCACACATGTAATAATCATAAAATTAGGATTAAGGGCAATAATGTAATTAAGTTCAAAAATTGTACAGTAACCATAAGAAACAAAACTTACACAAATGAAAATGTAAAATATCAAGAAACAATTATCTTACCAAATACTATTAGAGAAATTCAATATAAAGAAGAGCAAAACATAACATTAGAAGAACTACATCAGCTACATATAAATCATAATCACGAAATCAAAATGATGAAATATGAAACTTTTAAATCATCATGGACCTCATACATATCTGATGGAATAATCATATTTATAATCATCGGTATTGCAATGTATTTGTATATACGATGTCAGCCACAGTCAATAATACTGAAGACACTTCGCCAGGAGTCGAAGCCTAAGGAGGGGCGAGTTACGTATACCCCTGAGCAACCCGAGACACGTGCAGAAGATCCTACATCTATTTTTAAACCTGCAAAGGGAAACTCAAGGAATCAACCAAAACAGGTACCAACATTTTCCTTTGTGTGAATACTCGTACACACCATGTGGCTACAACATGTCGACATCTTTAGGATACGCAACGTTTGTGCGTCCTCGACTATAAGAAGTCAATGTAATAAAAATATAAATAGATTTATAAATAGATTTAGTGGTCAGTATAAATACCGAGTACTCAATCGAGCTCGCTCTCTTGCCTTTTATATGTCTTAGAGTTAAGACCTTTGCACTTCATTACAATAAAAAAATATATAAAAAAACTAATAACGTAATTTCTTTGTACTTAATTACAATAAAATAAAATATTAAAAAACTAATAACATAATTGGCGCAGTCGGTAGGATACTCACAAACTGTGTGTATCCTAAAAAAGAAAAATTAGTTCGCGACTAAGAGAACTAAGTCTACACTCTTTAAAATCAAAAACAAAATAAATAATAAATAAAGTGAATTTTTTTTGTGTCTATCCTGAGAAAAAAAAAAGGAAAATTAGTTCGCGACAAAGTGAACTAAGTCTACATTTTTTAAAACCAGAAAAAAAAAATAGAGTGATTTTTTTTTTGTGTCTAAAAATTCGGTACAATACAAGTACAAGTACCATACCCTATACTAAAGCCACCTGACGCTATAAGTCAGAACAGTGGGACAATAAAGTCCAAAATATATAAAAGATCCCTAAGTGGACAATATTAGTTCAAAGAATTGCTGAAGACTACGAGAGGAAATATTGATTGCAGAAAAGATGGAGTGGCAACCTAACCCGGATACTTACATCCGTGACCTTCCCGAGTTTAATGGAAAAAAAGATGAATTGGAACCATTCCTGGAAGCAGTGAACCACATTACACCTACAATTGCAGCATTACCGGCAGCAGCATCACCCTACTACATGCAGAAAATAAAAACAAAAATTACAGGTAAAGCTAGGTTAATATTAGATTTAAATACAAATTTACATACATGGGATCAGGTAAAAACAGTCCTAAAAAATAATTTTGGTGAAAAAAAAAACATATTCAGCTTAACTGATGATATCAGAAATGTAAGATACAGGGGCAATGTGTTGGAATTCTTAAACGATATTAGGTACAAATTAAGAGCAATAGTGTCTAAACTTAAAAGTGACTCAGAAGATATGGATTTAATTTCCCAAGACGTTACGTATTATAAAGAATTAGCACTGAAACTTTTTATTAATGGCCTACCCGAAAGTCATAGTACAATCCTGTACGCCCGAAATCCCATTTCACTCGAAGACGCCGAAAAAATACTCGGTGACACAAATCATTTGTACAATAGTACTACCATAACTAGAAATAACCAAAGACAGCCGAACAATTCGAATCAAAGATTCAACAATAATCCAAGATACGACACAAATTTCGAACAGCACAATATTAACGAAAGTGGAAATAATATCGCACGACATACACGTTTTGGTCAATCACGAAACATAGGTCAACAATTTACTCATTCAAATGTACAAGGACAAGAACCTATGGACACAAATACAAACACTGTAAACCTTAATCAGGATTTTTGCAAAAGAGCCTCGGACAATCTAAACGATTTGGAGTACCTTTTATTCTAATTGATACTCCAAAACGTAAAATGAAACTTATGATCGACACCGGCGCCTCCATGAGTTTAATCAATCCCGGTGTAATACATCCTAAATTTATAACAAAACTATCAAACCCATTACATATCAGATTTAGAAACGAAGAAATTAGAAGAGATGAAATATTCACAGTCCAAACCTTTAAGGAATTTGATATGGATCAAGCTTGCAAAGTCCAATTTGCACAAGTCAAATTCCACGAACACTTCGATGGTTTACTTGGCAACAATATTTTACGAATTATTAAACCTACAATAAATTACTCTGATAGCTCTATCACTATCAAGAATAATAAAATGAAATTGTACTGACATCCAGATTCTGAAGACGAAGAAGTTTTACAAGCATATGAAGTGGTTAATTGTAATGACAACTTATATGACTCACCCTATCCGGAGATCGACAAAGATATCCGTACTTCTCATCTGAATAACGAAGAACGAGTCAAGCTAATAAAGTTGGTTGAAACTTATTCTGACATATTTTATCGAAAAAATTCAGACCTAAGCTTCACTAACGTCATTAAACATAGAATCAACACTACTGATAATAATCCAATCTATACAAAGACTTATACTTACCCTCATATTCATAAAGATGAAGTTAAGAAACAAATTACCGAAATGCTTAATCAAGGTATCATACAGCCCTCTGAATCTCCATACTCATCCCCTATATGGGTAGTTGGAAAGAAAACCGATGCTTCTGGTGAGAAAAAATGGCGAACAGTAATTGACTATCGCAAGCTTAATGAAAAGACTATAAGCGACAAATTTCCAATACCACGAATCGACGATATACTGGACAAACTTGGAAGGTGCATGTACTTTACTACATTAGATCTTGCAAAAGGGTTTCACCAAGCTGAAATCGACGGAAAAGACATAGAAAAGACAGCCTTCAACACTAATCTTGGACATTATGAATTCCTTAGAATGCCTTTTGGACTGAAAAATGCTCCAGCCACATTTCAAAGGATGATGAATAATGTCTTACAAGAACATCTGGGAAAAATCTGTCTAGTTTATCTGGATGATGTAGTTATTTTCAGTACATCATTAAAAGAACACTTAAGTTCACTAGAAAAAATTTTTAAAACATTAAGACAAGCAAATTTAAAGGTCCAACTTGACAAGAGTGAATTCATGAAGAAAGAAACTGAATTTCTTGGACATGTAATATCAACAGATGGAATCAAACCCAATCCGAATAAAATAGAAGCTATTGTTAAATTCGAAAAACCTAAAACTTCTAAACAAATCAAATCATTTCTTGGGCTTGTTGGCTACTATAGGAAATTCATTAAAGACTTTGCCCTTATAGCCAAACCATTAACACTACGCTTGAAGAAAAATTCAAAAATTAATGCTGACGACCTAGATTTTACAAATGCATTTGAAACACTGAAGACATTGATCACAACAGATCCAATTCTCAAGTATCGAAATTTCGAAAAGAAATTTACATTAACTACTGATGCTTCCCAATTCGCGATAGGAGCAGTCCTTCAACAAGACTCTCATCCAATTTGTTTTGCATCCAGAACGCTAAATACCCATGAAATAAATTACAGCACTATTGAAAAAGAATTGTTAGCGATAGTTTGGGCATGTAAGTATTTCAGACCCTACATTTACGGAGTTAAATTCGATATCTTTACGGATCACAGACCATTAAAATGGCTTCATAATTTAAAAGAGCCTAACTCTAAATTAGTAAGATGGAAATTAGCCTTGGAAGAGTATGATTATTCAATAGAATATATAGAAGGCAAAGCCAACTTAGTAGCAGACGCATTAAGTAGAACAAACATTAATACAAATACAATTGAGGAAAGAAATATAAATAGCACGGAAACAGCAAGTTCGAATAGTGTTAACACACATGGCTCATCTCGAGATAATTCTGTGTATATCCCTATATCAGAATCACCTCTGAACATATTTCGAACACAAATTGTAATAAAGAAAGGTCGAACGAATCAAACCAAACTCATTAAGCTCGCAAACAAGAAAGTGCGAAAAGAATTTATATTTACTACTCCTGATAACAAATCATACCAATACATCCTAAAAAATCATATCCCAAATAAAGGAATAATAGGAATCTATATACCTGACCTACAAATGTATTCAGATTTCCAAAGGGAAGTAATAAAACTTATAAACCCAAATGCACAAAATAAACTGTTGAAGTGCAACCTTATTTTATACGATGCAAACGATGAGGAAATATCTGCATACATTACGGACGAGCACCACAAGAATAATCACAGAGGAATAACTGAAGTATATAACGAATTGAAAACAAAATATTATTACCCAAATTTGAAAGAAAAAATAAACAGAATAATAAACAAATGTAAAATCTGCGACAAAGCAAAATATGAGAGAAATCCTATTAAATATAAACAGGAAGCCAAGCCAATACCTGATGGACCACATGAAGAATTAAGTCTCGACATATGGTTTATAGAACGTAACCAAGCACATTTAACCATTCTCGATCGCTTTTCAAAACATGCACAAGCATATCCAATTAAGAGTAGAAATTGGGTAGATATCAAAGTAGAATCGACACTTGTGCGAAATATGAAAGAATTTCTAGATGAATTAAAAATAGAAGTTCACTTCACATCCCCAAATGTTCATACAGGAAACAGCGAAATTGAACGGTTCCACTCAACGCTAAATGAACATATCAGAATACTGAGAATCAAACAACCAAATATCATGATTCCTGCTTTAGTGCCTACTGCAATTAGACATTATAATAACAGTATACACTCGACGACGGGTGTAAAACCAATCGATCTACACTTGCGATTAATAGCCCCCGAAGAAATTTTAAAAATATGATAGAAAAACAAACAAAACGATTAGAGAAAGCAAATAGAAACATCGTAGAAAAACCAATTAACCTCGAATATGTTAGAGCCACACCGCGTCATAAACTAAAACCAGTCTTTAGGAAAAACAGAGTAACAGATATAGGAAGAAACTATTATACAGTTACAAAGTCCACAAAACGAAAAAAGAAATTCACGTGAACCTTCCCATTACAAGAATCATCATGCTGTTATTAATCCTTCCACAACTTACCCTTGGACAGCAGATCGAAATAGATGAAATACCAGTAGGAAATGGATACATATTACTAAGATCCAAAGAATTAAATATGATAGATAGCTACGTGGACGTAATCCATGTAATAAATATAGCCGATTATTCCAGAATACTCAACTCAATAATATCCTCATATGGTTTTAAGAACTTAACCCAAGACCTATCTTTAAACGAAATTAAACAAGAGATAGAAGATATTATCTATGAATTAAAACCCCACCCTAGACATACTCGCGGACTCATAAACCTACACGGTAAAGTTTTAAAATGGATAGGAGGAACAATGGACGATGATGACAGACAAGACATAGAACAAAAATTCACAGTAGTAGCAGGAAACCTGGACAAACTAACAGAAACGGTAAATAATCAATCGACAGTCATTAACAAACAATTTGAGGACGAAATAAACACTGTAACGAAGACAGTAAACGAACAGAACAAAATCATAAAATCAAAGATTTATTCAATATCGAACTTAACAAACGAACTACAAAAACAACTCGATGAACAATCAATACGTGAGCTTATAAAAGAAAACCTAAGATTCATATTACGTAAATTGGAAAAGATAGAAGACATCATTCTATCAAGCCGTCTTGGAATTTTAAATCGAAACATACTAACATCAGACGAAATTCATAAATACGAATTAAATACAGAACATTTAAAATTTATAAAACTCGCCACCGCACATCAAGAAGACAAAATTTTAATTATTATCCAAATTCCAAAGTTTTCAAATCAAAAATATTATTAAAGACAAAATGAGCAATTGTAAAATGTCAGAGAATTCGAACGAAGAAGTCGAACTAATTAATAAAGATATTGTAATAACTAGAAACTTAGAAATAACATATGTATTGCACACATGTAATAATCATAAAATTAGGATTAAGGGCAATAATGTAATTAAGTTCAAAAATTGTACAGTAACCATAAGAAACAAAACTTACACAAATGAAAATGTAAAATATCAAGAAACAATTATCTTACCAAATACTATTAGAGAAATTCAATATAAAGAAGAGCAAAACATAACATTAGAAGAACTACATCAGCTACATATAAATCATAATCACGAAATCAAAATGATGAAATATGAAACTTTTAAATCATCATGGACCTCATACATATCTGATGGAATAATCATATTTATAATCATCGGTATTGCAATGTATTTGTATATACGATGTCAGCCACAGTCAATAATACTGAAGACACTTCGCCAGGAGTCGAAGCCTAAGGAGGGGCGAGTTACGTATACCCCTGAGCAACCCGAGACACGTGCAGAAGATCCTACATCTATTTTTAAACCTGCAAAGGGAAACTCAAGGAATCAACCAAAACAGGTACCAACATTTTCCTTTGTGTGAATACTCGTACACACCATGTGGCTACAACATGTCGACATCTTTAGGATACGCAACGTTTGTGCGTCCTCGACTATAAGAAGTCAATGTAATAAAAATATAAATAGATTTATAAATAGATTTAGTGGTCAGTATAAATATCGAGTACTCAATCGAGCTCGCTCTCTTGCCTTTTATATGTCTTAGAGTTAAGACCTTTGCACTTCATTACAATAAAAAAATATATAAAAAAACTAATAACGTAATTTCTTTGTACTTAATTACAATAAAATAAAATATTAAAAAACTAATAACATAATTCGGCAATGGTTGAGGTTGTCTTTGACATAAATCTTCGACATACACGTGGTGGCTGTGGTGCCCACATCGCGGGCAGAGCAATAGCTCGGCGTAAGGTTGCGCGATTTAAAAAGATTAAGATCAAAAACCCGTTGCCATGAACGACAGATTGGCAGAGATTTAGATAGGTCTCGCATCCACCAGTATGAATGCCAAACCTGCATTTGGTATAGACTGGTACCTTCGGGGGCGTTAATGATTGTCGTCTTAAACAATCCGCATGTTAAAGACATACGTGCTTTATTCCTTCGGGGAGCAGAAGTTACGTAAAACTACATGGATATCTGTCCCTATCTACTGACGTCGCGATTTGGATGCCAAAGCGATCGGATGTGTTTTCAAGTAGCTCCGTGGTGGAAAATAAATATTTAATATTAGTTACATACCCTTCGCCATACGGTCAGAAACCGACCACCCCATGCGGCGTGCCTAAGCCGGTGACACGTAAAGAAGATTGGCCTGAACATCAAAAGAACCCGAAGCCGATTGTGTGAAGCCAATCGTGTGAGGTCAACCGTGTGAGGTCTCCTTAGACCTCCTTACAATAGTCATAAATTAAGATAATTTTGTAGATAGCGTCCGGTAAGGAAATGCATATAAACCCGAACCAAGGACCAATAAGGCGCACTATTTTTACAACCTTCTTGCAGTAAAGGTACTTTTATGAATAAACGTTTTTAAAGTTATTGTATCGTTTTTTTTCTATCACACGGTCAAACCGTGAGATTATTTTGAAGTAAGTCTTGATAAAATTCAAGACTTACGAGTGAAAAAGACAGTTCCCGAACCCGGAAACTTAATTGGCGCAGTCGGTAGGATCTCAATAAACTGTTGAGATCCTTTAATTTCTTACGCTGCAAAAGTAAGTAAAGTGCACTAACCAAAATTAAGTGATCAAATCCAAATTAAAGTTGAAAAGTGACTTTAACAAACTCTAGCATTGAGTACGAGCAGAATCATCAAAGGAATCGCTCCCTGACAGTATTGATCAGGCTTAACAAAAACATTTGTTTATATCTTACGAATATTAAAAGTATTCGTAGATCAAACTCGTTTAGTGTACAAAGGGGCAAGTAACATTGCTTAATCGACATTGAAAGTCGCCCGGCGTAATAAAAAAATTGTGAAAGAAAATAAAAACTGACAATTTCTTAGAGAGAGTGCAACAAGTCTAAACTCTCTTGAAACAACTCATGAGACTGTGAGGGATCTAAGAAATTGTCTTTTATTAATAAAGGTCCTCCAGAACCATAATCTGAACAGTGGATCCTAAAGAGATCAAAATAAAAAACATTAATTAACACTATCCGGAGCGGTAGTATATAAGAGTTCATAATAACTCATATGAGACGAAACCAACAATTCGACGAAGGGAGACTCTTCATAGAAGAAAACTATATCGAGGACGATCCATTAAATTTGGTACAGGAAAATTTTCAAGACAACATGGAGTTGCAGCTGAATCTGTCACCGTTGGACCATCTCAAGTATATAAGTGAGTTTGATGGAAATACCAATAATTTAAGTAGTTTTATACAATCAATAGATGATGTAATGCCAGCAATATCAATGTATAATGCTGCTTCACAGCAAATAATTTTTAATATCATAAAGACTAAACTGACGGGCAGAGCTAAAATAATATTAGAGACACATGGCCACCTAAATACTTGGCCAACCATGAAACAGCTGCTAATAAATCAGTTTTCTAGCTTAAAAACCAGTCGTAGACTTTATGATGAACTTAAAGAAATAAAATGTGGTAATTCATTAGACTTTTATAATGCAATTTTAAATAAATTAAGTGAACTTAATGGAAAATGTAAGCAAGAAGGATCACTAAACAAAATCCCGGAAAACATAGAAACCGCGATAGATACCTTTAAATATCGAATCAGAGAACCCGCAAGAACTATCCTTTACTCTAGAAACCCTCTAAAAAATAAATAAAATAAATTCAGTTGAATTTGAAAAAAAAAAAAAAAAAAAAAAAAAAAAAAACATGTTTACAAGTACTAAGTGAAGCAGGGTTATTATACGATAGACCAAACCAAATAAATAATCCGCAGCAAAATAAGTACAGACAAGGTAACTTACAAAATCCTAACACTTACGGATGAAATAATTTGCGACAAAACTATCAACCTAGAGACAATAACTATAAACAACCATACGTCGGAAATGCTGATTACCAAACACCCAGAACCAATTTTCCTAATTACCCAAATCGGAACTCTGGCCAGTTCAGACAGAACACCTCGAGAAACCCAAACTATCAAAATTATCACCAACAGAATAACGATAGAGATCAAACTATGCAGACTAGACAGACAAATAGACCCACAGACATGGACACTAATATCCACGAAAAACAATATTATCAGGCAGAAAATTTTTCTTTCACAAGCTAACCCCAAATAAACTACCATATGTAAAAATTAAAACTAGATTAGGTCATATTCGCCTTTTAATCGACACTGGAGCAACAAACTCTATAATAAATCCAGGGATATGTCAACCAAAACATATACATCAACTAAAAAATAAAATTATTATAAAAACCATTAGCGGAAATGTCGAAATAAACTATTTCGCACAACTACCAAAATTAAACGAACTTAACACGGAAAAAGAACCACAATTCCTACTATACAAATTCCACGACAAATTTGATGGATTAATTGGCAACGATTTGTTAATCCCTAATAAATTTAAAATCAATTATGAAGATAAATTCATCTTATTAAACGAGAAAAGAGTGCCATTCTTTTTCAATAAAGATGAAGAATTACAAACCGAAAACTATACCATGGAATATATACAGGGAAAAGAAAATGTAGTAGCAGACGCTCTAAGCCGAGTTGAAAGTAATAGTAATGAAAAAGATGCAGAAAACGAAAACGACGCACAGTCAAATGCGGCAACGATACATAGTGCCACTGAAGATAATACAGACTATTTACAAATATCGAAACTCCCGCTTAACATATTTAAAACACAATTGATAATAAAAAAAGCAAATGTAAGCTCAATCACGAAAACAAAAAAGAGAAACAAAACTTTAATCATGGTTAAGACCAACAATTTCAACAAACAGCTTATAAAATATCTATTCAAAAATCATATTCCAACAAAGGGAACGATCGGGGTAATGATTGAAGAGATAGCAGACTTTCACATATTTCAAAACGAGTACATTAAAATACGTGAAACCAATAAAAGTATAAAAATGATTAAAAGTAATTACCACCTAGTAGAACTCGAAGATAAAGAACAATTATTGATAGAAATAAGTGCAAGTCATAATAAACATAACAACCACCCTGGAATACTAAAAACATATGAAATCATCAGGAAAAAATATTACTTTCCAAATCTAAAACAAGAAATTCAAAAATATATAAATAACTGTCATATATGCAACATAACAAAATATGATAGATCACCAATAGATGAGCCACTAACGGTTACGCAAACACCAAGCAAACCTAGAGAAAAATACCACGTAGATATATATTTCAAAGAACGCATACCATACCTCACTTGCATCGATAAATTTTCGAAATATGCACAAGCAATCAAAATGAAAAGTAGGAATTGGATAGAAGTATTAAAAGCACTAAAAGAAATATTTGCACGAATGGGATTACCTATATCCATAACTACTGACAATGAAACCAGCATGAAACAACAAGATGTACAGCAATATTTACGAGAAAATAACATATCAGTACATTTTACAACTCCATATACGCATACAGGAAATTCAGATGTAGAAAGACTTCACAATACATTTAACGAACAACTCAGAGTAATATTTGCAAGGAAACAAGCCGGAGAACTAGACCTAGATGAAAATAATATGGAATTAGCATTGAGATACTACAACTTCACCACACACTCCACTACAAAAGAGAAACCATATGAATTACACAATGGAATAGTGAACGGTTTCAACAGGATACAGGAACTTATAAAAAAGAAGAAAGAAAACTACATTTCCAAAATAAATAAAAATAAAAAGGTCCAAGAAGCTAGCCCTCACTACGTTAAAATAAATGAATTAATTAAAGAAAAGAAAAAACCAATCAAGTATAGAACGGCATTAAATAAATCAAATACACCAAATCATTATTTTGATAGAAATAAACGTTATGTTAAGAACCAACTAGCAAAAAGAAAGAAATATGAAAATTAATCGAGAATCCAATCCATTTTCAGGATCCCTTATTATCCTTCTAATGATGATACCCACAATGAACTGTCAATCGATCGAAGTAACCGAAATAAATAACGGAAACGGTTATACTATTATACAACAAGACAAGATACAATTAATCGCAAATTATACACACATTTTACACATAATCAATATAACGCAATTTGAAGAAATCTACAACAAAATAAACGAGAATATAAAATCAATGAAGATCATTTTCAGCAACCCCGATACGGACTTTTCACATTTAACAGAAAAACTACATCACCTAGAACATGAAATACTCACATTACATCCACATGTAGGATATAGGCAGAAACGAGCACTAACTAATTTATGGGGAAGAACGATGAAAGTAATAGCCGGTACCATGGATGATGAAGATTTAGACAGAATTAACGCAGAATTAGATAATTTACGAATAAACGAAAAAAATGAAAAGAAACAAATAGATGCCTTAATCGACTTTAACGACAAATACAACGACCAGATCAAAAATTTGACGACTAAAATAAACTCGGACCAAAAAATTATATCAGACAGATTAAACCACGTCCAAACATTAACAGAACATTTTGTCGAGACAAACATTTTTCAAGAATACCAGACAATGATCAATGAAAATATTATTAGAGTAACGGACAACATTGAGAGAATTAAAGAAACAATTCTAAATAGTAGATTAGGAACATTAAACCGATATATTTTAACCGATGAAGAAACTGATAAATATCAGATCACACTCGAAAAACTTAAAGACATTAAGATTACCTTAGCTACAAAAAAGATGAAATAATAATAATAATAAATATACCAAATTATACTAATAAAATATATCAAGAAATACTAATCGAACCTGTACCAAACAATAAGAATATGCAAATTGTAACGAATACTAGAAAACTATTGCTGTATAAAAATTCTTTGTACTACCCTGACATTGATGCACGAAAGTTGCTTGAAGTCAATGATCAGTGTATTAGAAACATATTTAAGGAATATATTAGCTGTAAACTAGAAATTAATAAGAGAATGGAAATTGTACAAATTACAGACACTATAATAATCACAAAAAATATAAATGTTGCTCGAATAATAATGCATATCATCATCATCATAAGTAATTATACTATATTTACAAAACTATTATTTATAGGTGACTTGTAAATTATTCAAGCGATTCGAAAACCGCTTGGTTTTTAGACAAGCATATAATTTAATTACTATTATTAGCAGGATCAACCAAACTAAAAGTACTTATCATACTTTCGGTTTTTATTCAAGTTTTTCTTCTTGAAAATTTACACTGTGTTATTGTATTTATAGTATACAGTATATAGTAATTGCAAAATAATAAAAAAGAGCATTAAGTTAAAAGAAGACGAAGAAGTAGAAGAAAATATATTATTATAAACACAAAAATGCAATAAAGGAGAGAAAACTTTAACTTTTTTGTGTATTATATTTTCCAAATTCTAAATAAAGAAAAATAATAAATAGTATTATATTATTCATATTATGCATTTTCAAAATGTTTAAGAAAAAATATTTTAATAAGAACAACATAATATAATAAAAAAAAATAAAAAATTACTAAATGGCAAACATTGTAAAGTAATATTATAAAATAAAAGCAATGAAGGCGGTAGCAAACATGTAGAAAAAATTACTAAAAATAAAACAGTAAAAGGCTCATGTAAGCAAGGCAAACATGTATCATCTAAGGAAGGCAAAATCATCACATTTCACATTAATGTAATAAAATCATTATATTACACTAGTTAATGGTGATGATGATGATTATGATATTATGCCAAACAAATAAAAGAAAATAGCAAATAAAATCATCAAATTCGATGCAAATCGAAAATGACTGAAAGTCATAATTTTTGATCAAAATCGTACTATCTCTCATACAAGAAAATAGCAAATAAAATCATCAAATCCGAAGCAAATCGAAAATGACTGAAAGTCATAATTATTGATCAAAATCGTACTATCTCTCATACAAGAAAATAGCAAATAAAATCATCAAATTCGATACAAATCGAAAATGACTGAAAGTCATAATTTTTGATCAAAATCGTACTATCTCTCATACAAGAAAATAGCAAATAAAATCATCAAATCCGATGCAAATCGAAAATGACTGAAAGTCATAATTTTTGATCAAAATCATACTATCTCTCATACAAGAGAATAAAATCAATGCAAATCGAAAATGACTAAAAGTCATAATTTTTGATCAAAATCATACTATCTCTCATACAAGAGAATAAAATCAATGCAAATCGAAAATGACTAAAAGTCATAATTTTTGATCAAAATCATACTATCTCTCATACAAGAGAATAAAATCAATGCAAATCGAAAATGACTAAAAGTCATTATTTTTGGTAAAAATCATCCTATCTTTCATACAAGAGAATAAAATCAATGCAAATCGAAAATGACTAAAAGTCATTATTTTTGGTAAAAATCATCCTATCTCTCATACAAGAGAATAAAATTATCATATCTGATGCAAATCGAAAATGACTAAAATCCATTTTTTTTAGTAAAATTTTCCTATCTCTCATAAAAAAAAAAATGACTAAAAGTCATTATGTTCGAAATCTATACTTGTCTCTTCAATGACTAAAAGTAATTATTTTTGGAGAAAATCATTATGTCTCTTGTTAAACATAAACAAAAAATCACTAAACGGGAGAATGATGCTCATCAAAAATGACTAAAAGTCATTTATGTTGAAAATCGGCTATAGTCTCGAACAAAAAATGAAAATGTTGAAAATGACTAAAATCCATTTATTTTGGTCCAAATCGATGTATGTTTGGATGAAGATATCGAAAAAAATGCCGAAAATCCATTTTTTCGGCGAAAAAAATGTTTAATGCGATGGAATTTCCAACATGCACGAAAATCAACTTGTATGGGAAAAAAATTATTTAGAAGACGAGGTATTAAAAATTTTAGACATCGAAATAGTTGAAAATGACTAAAAGTCATTATTTTCGATGAAAATCAACCTATGTCTAGTACAAACTTATGAAATAGTGAAAAATAAATGGACTTTTCATTTCGAAAAATTGAATAGTTTATATGAGATGACTTAAAATTTGAGATAAAAAGTCACTTTTTCATTTAAAATGATAAATTACCAGGTGTGTTTCACGGGCATAATGAAGTTTTTTTGACTGATTTGTGCTCATATGTGAATGTTCATGTCAGTTAATCATGCAAATGATTGATTGTAAAATATATATATTATTTATATAATATACTATGATTTCTTTTATTATTACCAAAATGGTTAATTATAAAAAATATAAAATAAAAAAAAGCAAAGCAAAGCAAAGGAAAACAAAACAAAACAAAATAACTAATATATATTAAAGTATTATTTAAAAATAAATAATATTTAATAATTTATGAAGCGTTTGAAGATAATGATTAAAAATGTAATTGACATTAGTGAAAAACGTCCGCACTAATGTACCTAGTCGTGCCATAAGTTCTGTCACACGTATATGGGCAATTTTTGTATAAATGAAAAAGAGTTTTTGACAAAGGAAAATATATTTTATTTTGGCATACTAATGGAAGTAAAATAAGCAACAAATTATTCAAAGTGGCCGCCTTTAGCCTTAACACAGCTCTTTAATCTGTTGGGCCAGTCATCGATAGCAGTACGCACTGTTTCTAGCGGAAAATTAGCTACTGCTTCTGTCAAAGATCACTTAAGGCTCTCGATATTTGGGTGTCGTCTCGTGCACACCATGGACTCTAACTCCGCCCACATTTTGTAGTCCAGGGGATTAAAATCTGGGCTCCCAGAAGGCCATTCCGTCGCCCTTATAAACTGTGGAATATTGGTTTCCAACCACGCTTGTGTGGTTCGAGCTTTGTGGGCTGGCGCAGAATCTTGCTGGAAAACCCAATGTCGATTGTTGAATAGCGTAGAGTTCAGCGGCTTCACACATCTCTCCAGGATGTCCGTTTGATAATTTTTCGCTGCAGTTTTTACGCCTTTTTCGCAAAAATGAAGCTCGGTGACCCCTTCGTAGCTGACACCCCACCATACCATGACTGATGCTGGATGATGTCCTCGCTGTACCCTAGTGGCAACTTCTCGGGCTTCTGCGGAGCTGTGGGCATACACCTTATCATTTTGGCGGTTGAAATGTTCCTCCACCGTAAACATTTTTTCATCGGTAAATAAAATTTCTCGATGTTTGTTGTTGCCGTACCGCCGAAGGAGCTCTTTCGATCTGGTGCTCCTAATTTGCTTCAACTGCTCAGTCAGCAAATGTCCCGTTGATCGTCGAAAGGCACTCATCCCGAGGTCAGATTTTATGATGCGAGACATACTTCGGGTGGAGATGTTCATCTCTCGAGCCATGATTCGTTGTTTACGAAGCGGATTTCGACGAATTCGACTCTCGACCGCTTTGATGGCAGCAGAAGAACGTACATCACGCGGACGTCCAGAACGAGGTCGATCTTCAATAGTCTGGATCGCGTTATATCTCTGGATCGCACGATACACAAATCTTTGCGTTATTTTTAACGGGCACAACAACTTGAAAATTTCACTCGCGGATTTTCCACACTTATGTAGTGCAATCACTGCAGTTCGGTTTTCTATTACACCCCATTCCATCTTCACACGTTAACGAACACACTTTAAATGACCATCAACTGTCAATAACATTATGACGTTTATAAAACTGGCCGATATTGAAATGTCACTCATAAAATAAAGTTGTTGCCAATGTGAGAAATTATGTGACAGAACTTATGGCAGGACTAGGTACATACATTGATTATACAAAATACCAACTCTCTCTGTATAGCAAATATAATAAATAAGATTAACAAAATTAAATTTTGTTATAAATCTTTCAAATATGAAATATAAAAATAACATTATTCTGGTTGATCCTGCCAGTAGTTATATGCTTGTCTCAAAGATTAAGCCATGTATGTCTAAGTACACACGAATTTAAAGTGAAACCGCAAAAGGCTCATTATATCAGTTATGGTTCCTTAGATCGTTAACAGTTACTTGGATAACTGTGGTAATTCTAGAGCTAATACATGCAATATAAACACGAACCTTATGGAACGTGTCCTTTTATTAGGCTAAAACCAAGCGATTTTCGGATCGTTATATTGGTTGAACTCTGGATAATTTGCAGATCGTATGGTCTTGTACCGACGACAGATCTTTCAAATGTCTGCCCTATCAACTATTGATGGTAGTATCTTGGACTACCATGGTTGCAACGGGTAACGGGGAATCAGGGTTCGATTCCGGAGAGGGAGCCTGAGAAACGGCTACCACATCTAAGGAAGGCAGCAGGCGCGTAAATTACCCACTCCCAGTACGGGGAGGTAGTGACGAAAAATAACAATACAGGACTCATATCCGAGGCCCTGTAATTGGAATGAGTACACTTTAAATCCTTTAACAAGGACCTATTGAAGGGCAAGTCTGGTGCCAGCAGCCGCGGTAATTCCAGCTTCAATAGCGTATACTAAAGTTGTTGCGGTTAAAACGTTCGTAGTTCAACTTGTGCTTCATACGGGTAGTACGCCAATTCTTGGTTTGTACATTACCATTGTATGTGAGCGTATTACCGGTGGAGTTTTTAATATATAATTTATCTTCGGATTGTTATATATTTAACTCCTATTTAAACCTGCTTCAGTGCTCTTAATCGAGTGTTGTTGTGGGCCGGTACAATTACTTTGAACAAATTAGAGTGCTTAAAGCAGGCTCCAAATGCCTGAATATTTTGTGCATGGAATAATGGAATAAGACCTCTGTTCTACTTTCATTGGTTTTTAGATCAAGATGTTGTAACAGTCGCGATGAGTGATCCCAGAGGAATCAGCTCATCGACGTCCTGCTGACACGCCACCATGGCAGTGTCCCACGAAGTGCCTAGAAGTGACGTGTGGTACATCTAGCACACGCACGTGCTAGCTCGTCGGCGGGGAGGGTTTTGTCACTTCTCTTCATGGACATGTGAAACGTTATGTACCGAAAAGGGGCTGACCACCAGGTTTGGGAGGTCCTGGTGAGGTAATCAGCGGGCAGAACTAATACTTGAAGAAAATACAAGATGGGGGGGGGAAGGAAAGTCAGTCGGGCTGGTCTCTCTGCTCTGTGGCTTACGCCATTCCTCTCTCTCTCTCTCTCTCATCCCCAGGGTTGCCTTTTAGCCCCTCATAGTGCAAAAACAAAAATCGTACTATTTCGCATGCATGAGAGGGGAAGAAATTTGTATAGAGTTTCGGCCTTTTTTTAAAAAAAATGCTCTTAACCGAATAAACATGCGAACAAAAAAAAAATTCACTAAAAATTTTGCATTTTGTCTATACGGCTAAATTTGCTGTTCGATTTTTGTTCTATCTGAAAATTTAACCAAAAATTTATACTTTGGCCCATGCGGGCCCGAAATACCGTTGGGAAAATTGCGGGATTCACGCACAGTGAATATCATGTGTGGGTAATATTTATTGGGCAAAACAAACCTTTCGCATGCATGGAAGAAGAAAACTTTCGTAAAGAGTTGTGGACTTTTCCAAGAAAACACGTTCTTTACTCGAATAAATATGCAAAACAAAAAATTCACTAATTGTCTTGCATTTTTTTATACGGCTAACTTTACTGTTGGATTTTTGATACTACTATGTATTTCTATTATGTATTTCACATGCGTGGAACGAGAAAATCTTGTATCGAGTTATGGCCTTTTCCCAAAACGTGGTTTTGACTGAATAACGTTTCAAAAAAAAATAAATTCGCTAAGTGCTTTGCATTCTGTTCATACCACAATTCACCGTTGGACCCTTCTGGCTCTAGTATGTATTTCGCATGCGTGGAAATAGAAAATCTTGTATCGAGTTATGGCCTTTTCCCAAAAAAATTTTTACCTAAAACGCGGCTTCGGCCGAATAAAATTTCAGATTAAAATAAATTCACTAAAGGCTTTGCCTTTTTTTTTCTGAAAAATTTACCAAAAATATATAACAGCAGAAAAAAATGGTACCTGTCGTTGGTCCGATGGTTTTATATCCTACTCACGTTTCATTAAATTTTCAAGAAAAAAAAAACTCCCTGCTTCACGAGACCTGTCGAAACTTATTGCAATTTCTTCCTCTTTTTACTGGATTTTCTTCGCACATTCCTCCACTAGGAAAATACACAAGCGTTAAGTAGTAATTGGAAAAAATTGCGCGCTATTTGTTTTTTCCCGTTTTTCGAACTGACCAATTTTAACAAAACTCACACCTTTTTCTTTTTTTCACTGTCACCTCGTCGGGTGAGGTCCAAAATGCAACTTCCGAAAAAAAAGCGCGTGCCAAAACTTCTAGCTTCTGTTCTCGAATTTTCTAACCAAAATTAACGGGTCCTTACACTTAATAACAGCCGCGTTCAGGGCTGTTGAGCATCGTCTCCACAACGATCGCAGCTCCATCTGTATCTCAAACGCCAAGAGTAAGGAAATATATTCCAATAGAAGTTGAAATTGGTTTGTGTCTCGCATGTACGAATCGCTCACCCAGCGTACTGAGATTGCGCGACCATTACAGGGCAGATTACTCGGTTAAGCCCGCCTGCTGCCGAGGAAGCTGAAACAAGGGAGCTATGCCAACGTGTGGTTTCGACCCACCCCTGAGATTAAGAGTCTCCTGCTCTACCGACTGAGATAGCTGGGATCCTATAATCTGCGTATAATATACATTGAGCTCATGGATGCCAGACAGATAGGGATGCTTTTGCCACTCTACTGTAAGGGGAGCCTCACTTCCAATGTGTTTAAGTATCTGGTGTATGTTTGCACTAGTTTGTTTCAGAATCGAGAAAAGATCTATGCCTCTGTACGGATTGCGTCTCATCATTTCATTTTATTTATTCGTATGGAGTCAATACATTTGGATGGAAGAGACCATATTAGGCTTCATATATAATGGTAATATATATACATATATGCATATTTATTTATTTATTTCTATTTTTTTTTTTTTTTTTTTTTTTTAAAGTGAATTGTGGTAGGTCTCACAGTTATCTCTTGTAATCAAGGACCAAGGACGGACGAATTTCAATATCCCATTTGCCCCTTTTCCGTCGACCACATAGCGACATAATTGCTTAGATAGCATTAGTGTAGCAATCTATATGATGATAGCATATGCTACATACCTATATATATGTATGTAGTTTGACGTTGTTGAGAATGCTCTAAACTTATGGCCATATGATGTTTCGTATGCAGCTGCCTTATTGTCGGATCGTCCCTGCAATGATTGTACTTGGTACATTTCGTACAGCGATCGATCTTATTTCGGCGCAGTTATATTATTAATTAAAATTAACAAATGATATTAAGCATGTGCATCTCTAGTCCATACAATTTGGTTGGCGGATTTTTACGTAATGTAGATTTTGTTGGTTTGTTAGTTGCTGAGTGTGATCGCCGATGCAAAAAAGGCAATTGAGCTGATTTCATAACGGATGAGAGTTATCCCTATTTAAATTGTTCTGCGCACTGTGAGCCCTATCTTCACCGATAGTTGTTCTGATATACATAGGTACATATATATGTACATATACCAAAATTGTTATTTTTTGGTTTTTATTTATTTTTTTTTTTGGTTTCAATCCAAATGTATCGAGAGTCCCCATACACCCAAGGTCGCATCATCATATAGTATGCTGGTGTTCCTAAATGACCACCGCTTGTACAGGTACTTATTCATTTCCCATGTACGTACGTAAGTTGAAGCAAATTTTTCATAAATAAAAAAAATGATGATGTAACCTTATGAGGTCAGCCCCAAACAGGCTATTTCGTGTTGCGATAGGTCTCTTCAAGATATATTATTATATTATTTTTATTTTATTCTTTTTAATGACCTTTAACTAGCACTAAAAGTGAGGTTCCTTAACCAGTCAGAGTCAGGTCCATTTTGGGCAAAAATGAAAAGTGAAAGAAAAACAAACGCTGCGAGTTTAAGTACGATAGGCCTTAATTAAAGAGGCCAATTTATAATAAAATTTTGGTCTTAGACTTTGGAGTCAATATCCCCGGATGATAATGCGATAAATTCTACTGCTACCAGTTTTATACATGCCATATTGCGTATTGCCGACAATTTCAACTCACTATATGTATCCGCTTGTAAAGTGACCATTTCGAGGCAAATGAATGTGAAAAGGGAATTCATGACTAGAAGTGGGCATGTAAAATAATAATAAATGTGTAACCTTAATCTCTATTTATTGATTGAACCTTGCTATAACGTTATAATTTCCTTATAACATCATTCTAATTCTACTATAATAAAACCTAACCTTTACTCCAAAAGTTTACTCATTCTGTACTCCTTTGGATCTTCCAATGAATGAGATAAAAAAACCATAATCAATTATATCGTATATATGATATAATATATGAAGAAGTTAATAACAAAAATAAAGATTAATCATTAGCTGTACTTCCGAATTCAAGCTTTTGTATGATTTCACAAAAACAAATCTTTTATAGATTAACATCAACGGAGAGAGTTAACTAATAGTGTCTTAATAGGTTACTAAATGGATATGAACCTTTCGTTAGCTCAATATCTCTTTAATTTTGATAATTACTAATCCTAATATTCTCTTAAGCGCATCCAATTTTCGACAAACAGGTGATTTCTAGGTAAGCAATTCATTACACCTGTTAAGCGAGGTTAAACTACGTGTTAAGTATGACTAAAAGGAATACAGATAAACTAAATTTCTGAGTAAGATAGCTAATTACTAATTCCACCTTAAGTCCTTAATATAAATCCATGTACAAAAAGAGTATTTCACTTACAGCTAAATTAGCAACATTTAAAGAGATGTGGCTAATGAAATATGGATACTTAATCAACCCTGTTTTAATGACTTGGAGTGGTTGGTTTCTCATTACTATAGAGGACTATCTTCCCTCCTAGCAATAAAACCATTTCAATGAAACCAGATGAAAACCGAAACACTATGAGAAAAGAATTATTGATAATTCTCGCATCGTTGATTCAACTGACTTAATGCCAACCAGAACGTAATTTGATTACTAACATCGCCTTCAAACTTCCGATCGCAACCAAAAAAAAAATCTAAAATGCTCCTAGTTAAACTGCGTGTGTTATCATCAAATTGTTAATCAAGTATTAAGAATTCTGGAGTATATATATTTAACTCAAAGACTATCTCCGTTTAAGGAAAACCCACTGAACTAAATGTCGTGGTTTAAACAAGATGATGGACCACCTTAGAGCCACACAATAGTAACACGACTAATGCAAACTTATTTAACCTAATCAGAGGGCATTTCTCATTGCCGTAGATCCTTGGCATGCACATTGCCTACTACCTTTCCTTGCATGTCTTCAACCGTGTAGATTGAATTACCGATCTTTTTTGTGATTCGACATTTCAGGAATTTCGGGGCGAGTTTTGCATTATATCCTTTTACTGCATCACTCAAGGCAAAATTTCTGCGATACACCTCTTGGCCTGGAACAAATCTGGTTTCCCTAGATTTTAGGTTGTAACGCTGGGCGTATTTTCTGTGTGCTTGCTCGAGACGTTTCATCACTTCAACGCGAATAGTTTGCATGACAGACCATTTCTGTTGAGGGTGCATCAGTTAAACGCCTAAGCAACGGGTAAGCTGAGCCGTGACAAACCATGTTCACGCCGAAATTCAAAAAATATGGTGAAAATCCGGTGGCTTCGTGTACTGAAGTTCTTAAGGCACACGCTATTTCGCTTAAGTGTACGTCCCAATTTTTGTGTTCTGCTCCCAGGTAAGCGCGTATTGCCGCCAATATGGAGCGATTCACTCTCTCAGAGGCGTTAGCCTGGGGTGAATACACCGCCGTAGGAGTATGTCGGATCCCATATACTGACATCATCGCGGCAAAGTCGCGTGACGCAAATTGCGTTCCATTGTCCGATACCAGGAATTCCGGGACTCCATATACATGGAAGACCTCGGTCTCCAGAAACCTCAAAATATTTTTGGTGGAAGCATTCCGCATCGGCTTCAATAGGACGTACTTGCTAAACTGATCTAACACGATCAAGATTGTGGTGTTTCCATTCTTGGAGCGTGGATAGGGTCCTAGCAAATCAATATATATTCGCTGCCATGCACGTTCTGGCATTATTTGTGATATCATGGGTGGTCTCAGAGTAATATTCGGTGCTTTTGTTTGTTTACAGGTTTCGCAAGCGTTCACGAATTCTTTTACCTGCATGACCATTCTGGGCCAGTAGTAAAATTGACGAAGTCTAGCCAGAGTTTTCCCAATTCCTCCGTGAGCTGCTAAAGGTGGATTATGTGCTGACCAAATCAACTGATCCGTCAATCCGGCTGGGATCCACAATCTCCAAGCAGCCGAATCGTCCTTCAGGGACCCCGAACGTTGTGATACGCGTTTGTATATATATCCTTCGGAAACGCACACGTCTGGCAGCTTATTGCCAGCTTCTTCCATCGTTGACATTAAATCCAAATATTCTTTAGATTTAAATTCAGGGGATGTGAGATCCACTTCTACAGCAATTTCCGGAGTTGTAAAAGCCAGCTCGTCTGCATGCGCTCGAGAAAGAGCATCGGGAACCACATTCTGACTTCCCTTTCGGTGTTCGATGTTGAAGTCAAATGCCTGAAGTTTCAGGGACCATCGCGCCAATCTTCCACTCAAATCTTTCTGACTCATGAGCCATTTCAGGCTGGCGTGGTCTGTAACTATCGTGAATGGAAGCCTTTCCACGTAGGCTCGGAATTTTTTTACGCTTATTACAGCTGCTAGGCACTCCAGCTCTGTGATGCTGTAATTTTTTTGAGCGCTATTTAGCTTTTGTGATACGTAAGCTATGGGCTTATCTTCCTGTTCGGAGCCTACTTGGTATAGTACTCCACCAATGCCTGATGGGCTGGCGTCACACTGAATCACGAATGGTCTCGAAAAGTCCGGGTTATGCAATACGGGGGCAGTAGTGAGGGCTAATTTTAAGTTCTCGAAGGCCTCTTGAGCTTCAGCCGTCCATCTGAATCCGGTTTTAGATTTTTTTAAGCAATCTGTAATTGGTGCCGCTTGTGACGCATAGCTTGGTATGAATCGACGATACCATCCAGTCATACCTAAAAATCGCCGAACTTGTTTCATCGAGATGGGTGTCGGAAACTGTGCAATAGCTGAAACTTTGCTTTCGTCTACTTTAAGGGTGCCATCCCCTACTATATAACCCAAGTATTTAACTTCAGTCATGCAAAAGTGGCTTTTAGTGACATTTATTGTCAGGCCAGCGGACTTAATACAGTTTGCAACTTCTTCTAACGACTCGATATGAGATTGGAAGTCCGAAGATATAACGAGCAAATCATCTAGATAGACGAATACTCGCTCTCGAAGTGAGGCCGGTAATGGTGCCATCACTTTATCCATAAGGCGACACATTCGTTGTGGCGCATTACATAGCCCGAAAGGCATGACTGTAAATTGATACAACGGTCGCCCAGGGACCGTAAATGCGGTCTTCTCTCGTGAGGATTCCTCTAGCGGTATTTGCCAGAAGGCATCTTTTAAATCGATAGACGATATATATCTTGTATCTTGTATCTTGTAGCCTACTTAGCAGTCCATCTATGTGCGGAAGTGGATAAGCATCTTTTACTGTCACTTCGTTTACTTTTCGTGAGTCTAGGCAAAGTCTAACTTTGCCTGGCTTGCGCACTAGAACTACTGGTGAATTCCAAGCGCTCATACTCTCTTCGATAACACCCAGTGACAACATTCTATCCAATTCGTCGTACATAAGCTTCTGGATAGCTGGTGAGACAGGATAGTGTCGTTGTTTTATGGGCTCAGCACTTCCGACGTCGATGACATGCTGTTCGACTTGGGTTTTACCGAGTCCCAGATCTGTACATGAAGGAAACTTGGCCATTACTAGCTTTAATCTGGTTTTTTCTGAACTAGTTAGCGCATGCATTTTTGGAAGATTTTCTCTATCGCTGGTGTCTAAGGACATCGAGTCTAAAAACACTCTGGACAAGCCGAATAGATTCCAGAAATCGATTCCGAGATAGAGTTCCTTCTCAAGTTCAGGGATAATGTGGATACGCATCTTTCGCACTACTCCTTTGTATTCTACCTGCGTAGTGAAATGTCCCAGTATTTTATGCGAACGGCCTGCTGCGGTTCGAATTTCTGAATCGGTTTGTTTAAATTTGATCTTCAATTTTTCTACGAGATTTAATGCCCCTGCTCCTAGGCATGTTACGCTGGCTCCGCTGTCCAGTAGCCCAGTAAGCGATATTCCACCAACGGATACTCGCGCAAAAGGCCGTGGATCATCTTGTGAAACCTGAAGGGAATCGATTACCATTCGCTGCCGATTCATTCGCTGTTTATGCCATTCTCGAAGGCGAAGTATAGACCTTTTGGGATTTTTCTTGGGCAGTTTTATCTCGGAAACATTGCCAAAAATTCGCTCTCGTGCGTTGATGTAATTCCTTTGTCTTTCCTGAAGGCTTCTATGATGCAAAGGTATAATTGATGACTCGATTGATCGAATCGAATTTGAAACTAAGGGATTTATAGGGTTAGCGTCGTTAAAACCAGTTTGTGTTTCCACGGACGTAGTTTCCCGACTCGACTGGTCCGTGATGGTTGACATTGATATCGATCTTTTGACTATGGCTTTTGTGGTGTGTTCGAAGAACTCCGTGGGGGAGTCACCAAGTCCGTTTCCATCATTCGTTGACTCTGATGGCCGGCCCATGGTGTTTTCGGCCGACCACTTCTCCAGTTTTTTTAGTTGCATCGTGGGCAGTTCACACTCGTTCTTTCCTGTTCTCCACACCGATAACAGAATAGTCGCCTGGTTTTCGATGGACATTCTCGAAACCCGTGACCTGACTGCTCGCAGTTCCAGCACATCCATCCTGGGCGGTTCATGTTCCGTTCCTGCTCCTGTACCAAGGCGGCTACTTCCTTCTTTTCCGAGTAGTAATTATCCTCTTCAAAATTGGGCGGTGGTAACTCAGCCAGGTGGTGATTTTTGCTTACCGGTATTGGGTAAGGACGTCGCTCATAATCCGGGATTGATCGGAGATAATTTTCGGCTCTACGACATTCTTCTCGAAAACTATCAACATGAGAGAGATTCATAGCGAAAACCAATTGTGCGATACGTGGATTAATATTTGGTAACATTAAACCAACTAGCTCCTCGTCTCTCATTGGCTGAGATCTTTGCACATTCAGCGCTACTATTGTGGAAACATAGTCCTCAATAGATTCACGAGTACCTTGGCGACGACGCTCAATCGCGTGTGTAATTTCAGAATCCGAATTCCACATTTTAAAGCGTTTAATTAATGCTACTCTCATCTCCTGCCAAGTCGGGTAGGGTCTAGTGCGCAAGAACTGCCAGTACCAGGCTTCTGCGGCTCCGCTCAGACATCTATGAAAATTATTTACCCAATACTCTTCGGAAGCTTGATTTAACATTTTGATTCGCTCCAATCGAAAAAGGAATTCGTCAACTGGGATGTTCTGTGTGGTTCCATCGAACTTCATCGAACATTTACGGAGAGGACTTGGGGGTCTTGGCTGAAGCGTGTTGCCATCTGCACGTCTGGGCACTGGTCTTGAAAAGTGTTGTTCTTGATTCAGAAATTCAGAAGTTAAAGGTGGATCATGCCGGTTGGGAGACACGTTATGCGCGGAGGTTTGGATAGCGCTCGCTCTTCCCAGTTGTATTTGCAGTTGCTGCACGCATTGCTGCAGTTCAACAATTTTTTTATCCTATCCTATCTTCATCTCGAACACTTTTTTGCATGTGAGGAGGAGGAAAAGCATAAGATACTTCCCCAGCTCCGAATGGCATGGCATTAGAGCTATGATCCCATTGTAAATCATACAACGGGGTATTAGCTCCGGGTCGTAAATCTGGACGCGAAGTTTTCGGGACCGTGTGAGGAACTGGCTCAATTCCTGATAGATTCAGAGCTGGTGGTGGTCTTGACGTATCCTGCGGTGGTCCTGATCTTCCTCCATAGCCATGTCCAGTCATCAACGGGGTGCCAGTTCGCGATTGTTGGGCGGATATGTCTCGACCTGAGACTGGCCGTGCTTGATCATCCACTAGAATTCTGTCTTGCGACCCGAATGCTCTTTGGAAAGATTCTACATCCTCTTCTCGCGCTCTTTGCCTTGTATTTGGGCCTTTGGGAATCACATCGTTTCTTGGAGGCGTTCTTCTAGTAGACATAGTCGACAAAATAATTACCACCCAAGGAAATCCAATACTTCGAAAAAAAAATTCTTATTAAAACTAAAGCTTCGTAGTTTAGAAGTGAAACGGAATTCAGGGATACTTCTAACTATATAAATGCTTAAATGCCAGAAATAATTCTTCAACAACTAAAAGTTGCAGATTAGAAAAAGTAGAAAAATCCGAAAAAGGTAAAGATTTATTTTTCCGAGCCTATAATACATCCAACTTGGGACTCAATTCTTAAGACACGAAAAAAAAAAAAAAAAAACTTATATAAGTTTAAAGAAATTAGCGCCGTGCTGTAGAAATCGTCACTACTACTAAATTTATAATAAACGACAAATCATATGTCAAGAAGATAGTTCGACAATAATTCAAATGCCTTGTGACTTAACCACAAGGAGCTTGATACTAAATAATTCAATATATGGTTGGTTCAAACAACCAGAGCGAAAAATAATCCGTAGAAAACAAATTGTATTTTTTTTTTTTTTTTGGGGCATTTTAGGAGAGATAGAGAGAGACATGGAGAGAGTCGCAGTGCCAAGATACACTCAGCAGAAAAAATGAAAAAAAAATATTTTCTTCCTTTTCTTGCTTCCTGTAGTTGCGAAAAAAAAACTTTTCGACCTGAGAACAGTATACGATTTGAGTTCTGGCGGCATCAGGCAAGATACTTAAGGTTCTAGCCCGCCGAGTTCCAAAGAACACTCATAATACTTCCAAGGCTGTCAAGTTTTCGCCGAAACGTGAGGTCAGGCGGGTATGTGATATTAACATCCTTGATGGATGTTCGCATAACGATTGGTATTAGGTAAGAGTCATCCTTTGAAGTCAGGTGTGTGATTTTAGGTATTTACCCAAATCCAAGATACGATACATTCATAGACCCTCTTTCCTTCTTCCAATTCCCGCGCTGCCTCAGAGGGAGAACACGAAAATGTCACAATATTCCTTGCAGCACTAACGTGCTTTACGTAGCGAGATCTGCCATTGAAATATTTCGACTATTCCTTTGCTAATGAGTATTGAAGCGAAATTGTACACCCATGATGAAACAAGCTACGGCCAATAGCCTGCATGGGCTTGGAATTGGGCGTGCAAGCTCCTGCCTCATCTAAAGTGTCAATGACGCCAAAATATCCACCCGACTGCTTGAGAAACGCAACAAAATTAATGAAAAAAAAAATATTTATGAGCTCTCAGAATGCCGAGTTGGCATGTGTGGGGATAAAAAGGGGTTTCTGAGGACTCAGTGTGTTGAATTGCATGAGAGCAATTGAAACGTGATCAATATTAAATAGAAGATTATCACAATGTTAGGCAGAGGCAAATTCCGTTCAATGTGAAGTCCGTTAAGGAATATTGAAAGTGGTTTGAAAATTCACGCCACTGAAACTTGCCCCGCGCTGGGCGCCATATATGTAACAGTCGCGATGAGTGATCCCAGAGGAATCAGTTCATCGACGTCCTGCTGACACGCCACCATGGCAGTGTCCCACGAAGTGCCTAGAAGTGACGTGTGGTACATCTAGCACACGCACGTGCTAGCTCGTCGGCGGGGAGGGTTTTGTCACTTCTCTTCATGGACATGTGAAACGTTATGTACCGAAAAGGGGCTGACCACCAGGTTTGGGAGGTCCTGGTGAGGTAATCAGCGGGCAGAACTAATACTTGAAGAAAATACAAGATGGGGGGGGAAGGAAAGTCAGTCGGGCAGGTCTCTCTGCTCTGTGGCTTACGCCATTCCTCTCTCTCTCTCTCTCTCATCCCCAGGGTTGCCTTTTAGCCCCTCATAGTGCAAAAACAAAAATCGTACTATTTCGCATGCATGAGAGGGGAAGAAATTTGTATAGAGTTTCGGCCTTTTTTTAAAAAAAATGCTCTTAACCGAATAAACATGCGAACAAAAAAAAAATTCACTAAAAATTTTGCATTTTGTCTATACGGCTAAATTTGCTGTTCGATTTTTGTTCTATCTGAAAATTTAACCAAAAATTTATACTTTGGCCCATGCGGGCCCGAAATACCGTTGGGAAAATTGCGGGACTCACGCACAGTGAATATCATGTGTGGGTAATATTTATTGGGCAAAACAAACCTTTCGCATGCATGGAAGAAGAAAACTTTCGTAAAGAGTTGTGGACTTTTCCAAGAAAACACGTTCTTTACTCGAATAAATATGCAAAACAAAAAATTCACTAATTGTCTTGCATTTTTTTATACGGCTAACTTTACTGTTGGATTTTTGATACTACTATGTATTTCTATTATGTATTTCACATGCGTGGAACGAGAAAATCTTGTATCGAGTTATGGCCTTTTCCCAAAACGTGGTTTTGACTGAATAACGTTTCAAAAAAAAATAAATTCGCTAAGTGCTTTGCATTCTGTTCATACCACAATTCACCGTTGGACCCTTCTGGCTCTAGTATGTATTTCGCATGCGTGGAAATAGAAAATCTTGTATCGAGTTATGGCCTTTTCCCAAAAAAATTTTTACCTAAAACGCGGCTTCGGCCGAATAAAATTTCAGATTAAAATAAATTCACTAAAGGCTTTGCCTTTTTTTTTCTGAAAAATTTACCAAAAATATATAACAGCAGAAAAAAATGGTACCTGTCGTTGGTCCGATGGTTTTATATCCTACTCACGTTTCATTAAATTTTCAAGAAAAAAAAAACTCCCTGCTTCACGAGACCTGTCGAAACTTATTGCAATTTCTTCCTCTTTTTACTGGATTTTCTTCGCACATTCCTCCATTAGGAAAATACACAAGCGTTAAGTAGTAATTGGAAAAAATTGCGCGCTATTTGTTTTTTCCCGTTTTTCGAACTGACCAATTTTAACAAAACTCACACCTTTTTCTTTTTTTCACTGTCACCTCGTCGGGTGAGGTCCAAAATGCAACTTCCGAAAAAAAAAAGCGCGTGCCAAAACTTCTAGCTTCTGTTCTCGAATTTTCTAACCAAAATTAACGGGTCCTTACACTTAATAACAGCCGCGTTCAGGGCTGTTGAGCATCGTCTCCACAACGATCGCAGCTCCATCTGTATCTCAAACGCCAAGAGTAAGGAAATATATTCCAATAGAAGTTGAAATTGGTTTGTGTCTCGCATGTACGAATCGCTCACCCAGCGTACTGAGATTGCGCGACCATTACAATGTAATGATTAATAGAAGCAGTTGGGGGCATTAGTATTACGACGCGAGAGGTGAAATTCTTGGACCGTCGTAAGACTAACTTAAGCGAAAGCATTTGCCAAAGATGTTTTCATTAATCAAGAACGAAAGTTAGAGGTTCGAAGGCGATCAGATACCGCCCTAGTTCTAACCATAAACGATGCCAGCTAGCAATTGGGTGTAGCTACTACTATGGCTTTATCAGTCGCTTCCCGGGAAACCAAAGCTTTTGGGCTCCGGGGGAAGTATGGTTGCAAAGCTGAAACTTAAAGGAATTGACGGAAGGGCACCACCAGGAGTGGAGCCTGCGGCTTAATTTGACTCAACACGGGAAAACTTACCAGGTCCGAACATAAATGAGTAAGACAGATTGATAGCTCTTTCTCGAATCTATGGGTGGTGGTGCATGGCCGTTCTTAGTTCGTGGAGTGATTTGTCTGGTTAATTCCGATAACGAACGAGACTCAAATATATTAAATAGATGCTTGCAGGATTATGGTGTTTGAAGCTTTACATAGCCTTCATTTATGATTTGCAGCGATGTATTTTGTATTTGAATGTGTTTATGTAAGTTGAGCCGTACCTGTTTGTTTGTTCCATTAATACGGACACTAGCTTCTTAAATGGACAAATTGCGTCTAGCAATAATGAGATTGAGCAATAATAGGTCAGTGATGCCCTTAGATGTCCTGGGCTGCACGCGCGCTACAATGAAAGTATCAACGTGTATTTCCTAGTACGAGAGTTCTGGGTAAACCGCTGAAACACTTTCATGTTTGGGATTGTGAACTGAAACTGTTCACATGAACCTGGAATTCCCAGTAAGTGCGAGTCATTAACTCGCATTGATTACGTCCCTGCCCTTTGTACATACCGCCCGTCGCTACTACCGATTGAATTATTTAGTGAGGTCTCCGGACGTGATCTCTGTGACGCCTAGAGTGTTACGGTTGTTTCGCAAAAGTTGACCGAACTTGATTATTTAGAGGAAGTAAAAGTCGTAACAAGGTTTCCGTAGGTGAACCTGCGGAAGGATCATTATTGATCTTTCAAAAAACACACAAAACAAAAACAGCCAAAAAATATGCAAAATAAATAAAAATAAACTGCCAACAAGTCGGGCGAAACTTTATTATTTTTGGGACAAAATGCGCATGCGTAGAAAGTCAATATGCAGGTTAGAGTGGTTAGGGAAGACTAAGTGAAGGAGCTTCTTGGGCAGGGCAGTTCTCAATTTAACACTTTCCGGAAAAGTTCAAAAGCTCCATATTTCATTGGTTTATTTATGCAAGTTTGAGTTTTCATGAAGGGAGGGGGGAGGGTGATAGTAAGGGTGGGTGGATGTTAATAGTTTCTTAATTGATTGCTTGAACCAAATCCAATATTCTTTGTAAAGAATGTCAGTTTCATAGACGAAATTGCATAGAATTTTCATTGGATTCGGTGAATTTTAAATTCACGAAACCAAACATTTGTATGGGAGGGGGTAGAGGAGGTAGGGGAATTGTAAAATTTGTGATGCAGTTTTATTTCTTTTTTTTGTGAGGTGCTTGTACTAAATTTCAAGTTTGTAGCTTTTAATTTGTTAGTTATTAGTTGATTTAATGAAATTGGTCGAAATCATACTTTTGTGTGGGAGGGGGTAAAACGGCAAGTGCTATCTCAAAACTTTTAACGTTATTTTATTTCAACTATTTTTGTAAGTTCTTGTGCAAAATTTCAAATTGATAGCATTTAATAGTTAAGTGATAATTGATTTCTTAGAAATGGTCGAAAAAAATTTTTTGTATGGGAGGGGGTAGAAGTTTTAAAGATATTCGACCAGTTAATATTTTAAACTCTTGGGGATTTTTTTTAAATGCATTTCGCAAATTTTCAAGTTTCTACCTAAAAATTTCATTCAAAAATTTTGAGTTTATGTGTTTTTTTCATTGCACATGAAACACTTTGTGCACGTTAGACCCCCACTTCGGTGCATAACAATTTTGGAACAAATTATTATTTTTTTCCATGTACATTAAATAGATGTGTCGACGTGCAAAATTCAAACTTTGTATCTTTTACCAGAGCCATAAAAAAATCACTCAAAATTTTCAACATTTTCGCTTCCCACCTCCCTCCCCTTACACCCCCCAACTTAAATTTTTTACCAAAATTAAAAACTATATAGCTCTACAATCTGACAAATTTTCAATTTGATATGTGTACTCAATTTTAAGATTTGGTGATTTGTAGTTTTGGAAAGTGCGCCATTTTTTAAATGCTCCCCATTTCCCCCCACTACTATTATGTCCATATATTATATTTTTTTCGTATGTCACTAGTAAAGCTTAGTATGCGTTTCAAGTTTCAATTACATAGCTTAAGAGACAGTCGAGATATTAATTTTTAAGTGTTTTTCCTTGCACCCCCCCTGACCCTCCCCCTTACAAGAATTAGCTTCTATCTAAACTGATTCTAGTAGATCTTGATGCCATCTTAATTGTCTCAAAATATCAATTTTTTATGGGTAGTAATTTCGAAGATATAATCATTTGAAAAAAAAATTCGGCCGCCAATTGGCTCTTAGCCCCCCCTTTTCGCACCCCAATGGATAAAAAAATTAAATTATTTTTAAAAGTTGTCCCACAAACTTTTCTATATGTGTGTTGATTTTTAGCTTCCTAGCTGTAATCATGGTTGAGATATTTGAATTCGTATTTTTCGGTTTAAGCGCTCCCCCCGCCTCCCCCTGAACTCGTACACCCCCCAAATTGAGTATCCTCCTGAGATCCGCAACTATCTACAATCCCCCCAAAAATGAACTTTCTACCTTGAAGGGTTTGGGAGTTAATGTGCGCTGAGCGTACACGTCGGCGTACGGCGTACGGCGGACGGCGGACGCCGGACGGCGGACGGCGTACAGACAGACGGATTTTTTTTTTTTGCATTTTTAGGCTAATTTAGTCATGAAACGCGAAAAAACAAAATTTCAGGGTAGCAAATTTTTTTTTTTTCCAAAGTCGATCACAATACTTTATTATTAAAATAATAAAGTAAAACAGCTAAAGGTGTAAAAAGGTGTCTGAAGGCGGCACAAGAAAAATAAAGAAAAATCAATATACTGGATAAATTAAAGAGTTTTCATAAAAATAAATAAAAGAGATTTCATCTAAGGAAGGCAAAAAAAATCAATAATCAAAATATTGTTGATTTATTTCAATAAGTGTGTTTTACACACTTTTATGAAAAAAACCTACAAATCCTATAAGGATTTGAAAGGGGCGAATAAGACCAATTGAAATTCAATAATTATTATTTATAAAATCAATATGTTACACTTATTTATAAGTTAATTGTTTATTGTATATAAAATAGAAAAGACCTTCGTAACAGATATTGATTTAAAAAATAAATAAATACATATTTAATATTATTACCGTGACGCATAAGTAAAAATAAAAAGAAAAAAAAATATATACTCTAAGCGGAGGATCACTTGGCTCATGGGTCGATGAAGAACGCAGCAAACTGTGCGTCATCGTATGAACTGCAGGACACATGAACATCGACATTTTGAACGCATATTGCAGTCCATGCTAAACATATTTATATGCTGCATGGACTACATATGGTTGAGGGTTGTTAGAATTTCTCTAAAATTAAAGAAATTGAGTTGCTCTTTTTAATTAAAGTTGCGCATAGTGTGTTTTTGAATAATTTCAATTAAATTTGAATTTATTTATAACATTAATAAATAAAAAAATTTTATATAATATATAATATACATATTGAATCGTTTTATTAAATTCAAAATTATTTTATATAATATGTTTTATAGAATATTAAATTAATATATATCTCATTTATTTATAATAGCATATTAATAATAATTTTTCGAATATTGGTTCATTGTTGTATATTATAATTTAATTTTTTTTAAAACAACCTCAACTCATATGAGACTACTCCCTGAATTTAAGCATATTAATTAGGGAAGGAAAAGAAACTAACAAGGATTTTCTTAGTAGCGGCGAGCGAAAAGAAAACAGTTCAGCACTAAGTTATTTTGTTATATTAACAAATATAAGATGCAGTGTATGGAATATCTATATTCTAGTATGATAAATTAATAATCCAAGTCCTTCTTGAATGAGGCCATTTACCCATAGAGGGTGCCAGGCCCGTAGTGATGTTAATGATTACTAGATGATATTTCTTAAGAGTCGTGTTGCTTGATAGTGCAGCACTAATTGGGTGGTAAACTCCATCTAAAACTAAATATAACCATGAGACCGATAGCAAACAAGTACCGTGAGGGAAAGTTGAAAAGAACTCTGAATAGAGAGTTAAATAGTACGTGAAACTGCTTAGGGGTTAAGCCCGATGAACCTGAATATCTTATATGAAAAATTCATCATTAATAGTTTATTAAAAATTTATTTTCTTAATTTACGAATAGTGTGCAATTTTTTCATAATTAAGACATTGTAATCTGTTAATTTAAAATATTATGTATATAATTTTTATCATAAGGTCCGTAAGATAAAGCTTATTTTTTATTTAATTTAATTATTAAATAATAATAAAATCTAAAATATTTCGATATTGCGGCACCAGATAAATGATTAACAGATTTTCAACATATATAGCGCTTACATTATTTATTTAATGTTATAATTAATATATATTCTATGTATTATATATTTTTATTATATGCGTTTATATGATTAACAATGCTATAGATTTAGGATACCTTCGGGACCCGTCTTGAAACACGGACCAAGAAGTCTAACATGTGTGCAAGTCATTGGGTTCGAATTTAAAAGCTGAAACCTAAAGGCGTAATTAACTTAACTGTTATTAATAATGGGATTATTATATATTTTTATTTAAATATAAAATCCATCCCGGGGCGTTCTATATAGTTATGTGTTTTAATAAATAATAGAATTTTTTTTTTGTTTTTATTATTAATACCTCTAACTGGAGCGTACCTTGAGCATACATGCTGTGACCCGAAAGATGGTGAACTATACCTGATCAGGTTGAAGTCAGGGGAAACCCTGATGGAAGACCGAAACAGTTCTGACGTGCAAATCGATTGTCAGAATTGGGTATAGGGGCGAAAGACCAATCGAACCATCTAGTAGCTGGTTCCCTCCGAAGTTTCCCTCAGGATAGCTGGTGCAATTAAAAATTATATAAAATAATCTTATCTGGTAAAGCGAATGATTAGAGGCCTTAGGGCCGAAACGACCTTAACCTATTCTCAAACTTTAAATGGGTAAGAACCTTATCTTACTTGATATGAAGATAAAGGTTGTGATATATTGTGCCCAGTGGGCCACTTTTGGTAAGCAGAACTGGCGCTGTGGGATGAACCAAACGGCGCCCAAATTAACAACTCATACTGATACCATGAAAGGCGTTGCTTGCTTAAAACAGCAGGACGGTGGACATGGAAGTTGTAAACCGCTAAGGAGTGTGTAACAACTCACCTGCCGAAGCAACTAGCCCTTAAAATGGATGGCGCTCAAGTTGTATGCCTATACATTACCGCTAAGGCATGTGATTTAAATAAATTTATTTTTATTTAAATTTTGAAGCTTTAGTGAGTAGGAGGGTACAATGGTGTGCATAGAAGTGTTTGGCGTAAGCCTGTATGGAGCCGCCATTGGCACAGATCTTGGTGGTAGTAGCAAATAATCGAATGAGATCTTGGAGGACTGAAGTGGAGAAGGGTTTCGTGTGAACAGTGGTTGATCACGAGTTAGTCGGTCCTAAGTTCAAGGCGAAAGCCGAAAAATGTATAAGTAATAAAAAAAATAAATTTTTTTTTTTATAATATAAACTTATAATATATTTGAACGAAAGGGAATACGGTTCCAATTCCGTAACCTGTTGAGTATACGTTTGTTATTATAAATGGGCTTTAATGCTCATCCTGGCAACAGAAACAACCATAAAGAAGCCGTCGAGAGATATCGAAAGAGTTTTCTTTTCTGTTTTATAGTCGTACTACCATGGAAGTCTTTCGAAGAGAGATATGGTAGATGGACTAGAAGAGCATGGCATTTACTGCTGTGTCGATATTTTCTCCTCGGACCTTGAAAATTTATGGTAGGGGGTCGCAAATTTCTTAACAGGCCGTACCGATATCCGCAGCTGGTCTCCAAGGTGAAGAGCCTCTAGTCGATAGAATAATGTAGGTAAGGGAAGTCGGCAAATTAGATCCGTAACTTCGGGATAAGGATTGGCTCTGAAGATTGAGATAGTCGGGCTTGATTGGGAAGTAATAATATGGTTTATGTACTCGTTCTGGTTAAATTAAGATATAATATATTTAATATAAATTATATCTGTTCCCCGGATAGTAGTTTACGTAACCAATTACGTAACCAATTCTTGCTAATAATTTATTAAAATTTATTTTAATATAATTTATAACGGCTATCAATTAACAATCTATTCAGAACTGGCACGGACTTGGGGAATCCGACTGTCTAATTAAAACAAAGCATTGTGATGGCCCCAACGGGTGTTGACACAATGTGATTTCTGCCCAGTGCTTTGAATGTCAAAGTGAAGAAATTCAAGTAAGCGCGGGTAAACGGCGGGAGTAACTATGACTCTCTTAACTGGTTACCCTCTTTCCAAGTTAAATCCGCGATCTAACCCGCTGTAGTCAACAAGGTCCGTGCTCATTGAGTGCACCTGAGAGTCGGGGAGGATCGGTAGAGCTCCTGGTTGAGTGTTCACTAACCAGACACTCAATCAGTAGGGGGCCCTACGATCCAAGCTAATGTTGACAAATAAGGGGAAAGGTCGGGATGGCCCAGCAAGCCATCTCGACGAAGCTGTCTCGCTACGAGTAGAAACAGACATGCCTCGGACGTGGTTAGGCAAGATTCCGCCAACCACGATAACAATCAGGGAATCAACGGTGACGACTTACTGCTGAACAATGGTCACGATTCCGATTTACGACAAAACTCTACGACCCGGTACAGCCACGCCGGGCGTAGTAATATCCAGGTGGCAGGAATTGACGGAAGGACTGATTGTACGGCATTAACTCTTGAGGTTCCCTTCACGGCCAAGACATGTTCTACATGCTCTGAAGCCGGCGAAGGGAACTTCCTGGCATTGAGCATAAATGAGGCGATAACGCATGCGAGAGAATACCATGCCTCGTGCAAGGTATTCTTTGAGTGTACCCGTTGTTACAAAGTTTATCAACGGAAGCATGCAGCTCAATGCCATGTGGCAAAGTGCACTGGACCACATGTTGGCCACATGAACGGCTTTAAATGCCTGACATGTGGCCGAGAGTTCGGCTCAAGAATAGGGCTATCACAGCACGAAAGGCACGCACATCCAGAAGCTAGAAATGCAATAAGAAAAGAACAAACAACACGGCAAAGACCAATTAAAGACGGAAAGGCTTTCACTAGCGATGAAATCAAACACATGTTAGAGCTTGAAGGCCTTTTCCGAGATGAAAAGTGCGTTGCTTCAAAAATGGGTCGCTTCTTCCCAAACAAAACAATAAAACAAATCAGAGACAAACGAAATGAGCCTGCTTATAAAATAAGGAAAAATAAAATCTTAGCCGAACTCTCTACCACATCCACTCCGGAAGAAGCCTCAGATCAGGACTTCTTTGATGCGTCGGAGGTTATTGTCGTTGACGATTCCTCTGACAACTCATTAAGCTCTCCCAGAGTTCGTCCTGCATCTGATGCCGGAATGGATACCGGCTGGAGAGCGTGGTTGGAAACAATGGGAGAATATGCGATGGACTATACCCCTGGCAGACCTCTCCCATCCGATCACGCTCAACTGGTCGAGGTTCTCCGGGATGCCATCCAATTTGGCGTAAGCCAGTTGGGGAGAGTTAGTCAGGAAGTGGTGGATAACGTCTATAAGGCCGCCACCGTAAACTTCCTGGTGAACAACTCAGTAGGCGAACAGAGAACCCGGGCTCGAGGAAGAACCCGCGGACGAAAGGGCCGAAAGCGATACGAGTATGCGATGACCCAGGATTTGTTCAAGAGGAACCCTGGAACACTTGCCAAACACGTACGAGAAAACACTAGTTAGTTGGAGGATAACAGAGGCATCAAGCCTAGCATGAATGGTTTGAAGAACCTATACCGGGGGCTTTGGGGCGAGGATAACTCACCCATCGACCTTCCGGATATGGGTTCTACGGCTGAAGAGATGCCTCTGTCCTCCATACTGACAATTATAACACGTGAGAGGTCCAAAGTAGATTAAAGAAAATCAAGGCAACCTCGGCAGGTGGACCTGATGGGATCCTTAAGAAACATATCACGGGTCACGCATACACTGAAGTCCTCCACCTATTGCTTAACTTCTTCATGCTATGTGGAAGGCAACCAACGGGCTGGAGGATGAATCGGACGACATTAATTTTGAAAGCTGGAAAGGATGGTAGTCTTCCCGAAGATTACCGTCCCATCACGATCTCATCCATTCTCAGTAGGTTGTACTTCGGTATAATCGACCAGAAGGTGAGATCGGTTGTCCGATTCACACCCAAACAGAAAGGCTTCATTAATGAAGCTGGGTGCTTCAACAATGTCAATATCCTTGGCGAATTGATTAGACATTCCAAAGCTAATCAAGGGCTGATTGCGACGCTGCTCGACGTATCGAAAGCCTTCGATACGGTGCCACACACGGCCATTCGGGGAGCACTTCGCAAGAAGGGCGTCCATGCACACGTCTTAAAAATCATCATGGACGCTTACAAGGATATAAAGACGAGTATCACTTTCGAAGGCGCCTCTTTCGAGGTGCCTATCCAACGGGGCGCTAAGCAGGGAGACCCCATGTCCCCCCTGCTTTTCAATGCAGTGTTGGAGCCCTTGCTCCTGAGTCTTGAGGAGGGAGGAGGTTATCCGATTTCTTCAGGACATCAGGTGAGCTGCCTGGCATTTGCGGATGACTTAATTGTCATATCCAAAGACTGCACCAGTGCCAAAAGGCTCTACCTTTCAGATAGTCAGTACTGTTGATTCCTGGTACATCAAGGATCCTAGCTTGAAATTTAAGTGTGGTACCCCAGTTCCTTTCACTGAGGCGCACAACAGTTTCAAGTATCTGGGGATTAAGTTTTCTCCTTGGGCAGGAATAAGCAAGTCGGACATCAAGTCCCACCTTTCAGCCACTCTTGAGCGGGTTCGCGGGCTAAAACTCAAGCCCAACCAGAAGGCGGAATTGATATCTAGGTATATCATTCCGCACTATATGTACCAGATCGTGATAGCGGCGCCTACGGTCACTTTCCTTAGAGACTTAGATCAAGAGTTGAGGGTTTGCTTCCGGGAAATCTACCACTTGCCGCAGCCAACGACCAATGGGCTGTTGTACTGCAGTAAGCGGGACGGTGGACTGGGGCTCCCAAGACTGGAGATCACCGCTATCACGTCGTACATATCGGCCGGCGGTAATTTCCTATCTAACCAGGATCCAGTGATGGTGGCTCTAGCAGCCAGTACGGGGATGGAAGATCGAATCAGACGAGTGGCGACGTCTGTTAGACTTCCATGGCCCACATCAAAGCAAGCCCTAGAAAAACATAAACGAGACAGTAAAAATAGCGAACTAACGAGGTGGTCTGGCCTCAAATCACAGGGCAAGGCGGTGAACAGCTTCAAAAGCGATATTATAGGAAATGCATGGCTAATAAATCAAACCTACTTAAAACCATGCAGACTGATTACCGGACTCAAAATGCGCACGAACATGTGTGCTGACAAATGCGCGTTGAACAGAGCTGGAACGCGCGGTGACTTGCTCTGCCGAAGATGTGGTACCCATCTTGAAACCCTGGGCCACATACTAGGACAGTGTACAAGCACCAAAGGATCGAGAATCCGCCGCCACAATGAGACCCGGGATCTAGTCGTAAAGAGCATATGTAAACAACGAGGGATGATCATCAGCAAGGAGCCTTCTCTCCTGGCCTCAGGCGATCGTCTAAAACCGGACCTGGTGATACAGAACCAGGGAAGGGTCTTCGTGGTCGATGTAACAGTCCGCCACGAAGATAATGACGGTCTCCTTAATGGGGCAAGGGAGAAGATCGCCAAGTACGATAGATTATTTCCAGACATCCTGGGGAGTTTTGGGGGCTCCTCAGGCGAGGTGGTGCCAATAGTTGTGGGAACCAGTGGGGCCATGCCCAAGGATACAATCCGTGGCCTCAAGTTGATTGGGATCACGGATCACAAGACATTGTTGACCATAAGCTTGATTGCCTTTCGGTCATCCATTGAAATTTACCATCAATTCATGGACTACAATGTCTTGGGCCCCTCTGATCTCTCGGCCAATCGGTAACCATCGCGTACACCTACGACACACAATTAGCACGACAAACAACCAAACACAAGAAACTAAATACAAACGTGATACTAAATCCATAAAAATAATCTGTGATACTAATATAGTATATATAGATACATAAGAAAAATGTGATACTAGATTAAGCAAAGATCTGTGATAACAATTAGATAAAATCATAGCCAATATATGGAAAAATCAAATGTGATACTAGATTAAGGAAAGATCTGTGATATCAACTATTAAGCTATAAGCCAATAAATAGTCATAGTCAATCTGTGATACTAGTTTTATTAGACAAAATCTATAGCCAATTATACAATAACGTGCTATTTTTATAGCAAGATATTTATTTACTTATTTATTGATCCGACCTCTTTTTCTTTTATCCTTCTAACGTGTTGCATTGATGCCAGCTCCGCCTAATTTCGTGGGTCATACTGCGTCATTGGGCGGAACTGGTAGAATAAACCGAATACATGTCGTGGCGTCATCTATTTGGTTGTTACTTATTACTTAATTTTGGGTTTCATTCCCACAAAAATTACCAACAACAGCATCCCAAATGAACGATTAAAGAGATGCGAGTCGTAGGTGTCACATGCTTGACACGCGGCGGCGGGTTAATACCTAATAGGTTTTAAGCAGCTACCTCCGCGAGGTTTCCCTGGAAACTGGCAGACACGTCGTGCACGTCAGTTACATACCCTTCGCCATACGGTCAGAAACCGACCACCCCATGCGGCGTGCCTAAGCCGGTGACACGTAAAGAAGATTGGCCTGAACATCAAAAGAACCCGAAGCCGATTGTGTGAAGCCGATCGTGTGAGGTCAATCGTGTGAGGTTAACCGTGTGAGGTCTCCTTAGACCTCCTTACAATAGTCATAAATTAAGATAATTTTGTAGATAGCGTCCGGTAAGGAAATGCATATAAACCCGAACCAAGGACCAATAAGGCGCACTATTTTTACAACCTTCTTTCGGTGAAGGTAATTTTTTGAATAAAAGTATTTTTAAAGTTCTTTTTTCGTTTTTCTATCACACGGTCAAACCGTGAGATTATTTTAAAGTAAGTCTTGATAAAATTCAAGACTTACGAGTGAATTAAGACAGTTCCCGAACCCGGAAACTTAATTGGGCGTTAATGATTGTCGTCTTAAACAATCCGCGTTGCTAAAGACAACTGTGTGGCCATTCCCCCAAGTGAGTTAGGCACCACAAGAAACAAGATTGACACTCATGTCCCTATCTACTGTTGCGTTTTAGAAGTCGTAGAGTTCGGACGTAATTTTCAGTCAGCTCCCGTGCTGGTGTTCTCGAAAGTGTACCAACAGGTGACTAGCAGTGTGATCGTAGATCAAAGTGGAACATTAGTGACAGTGAGTAGTGTCAGAAAGTGAAAACCCGCGCATAAATTGTGTTAGAACAAGAGTTAGACTGTGCAACTGGCTGCTACTCGTTTCGTAGCCAGCCGATTGCCGTCTATTTATAGACTCGGCTTAATTGCAATTCCGGTGAAAATCGGCCGCTAGGCCATTTCACGGTTGCAACAACCGTTAGTCTCGCTCTTTCGAGCAATTTTTCCAAATGAGCAGCATTGCTTATATACATTCGGTTACATTGCGTCAACTGTGAATTATATCGAAGTGAAATTTTTCATACGAAAATTTATTCTTGTGCATGGCAGAAACGCCATCTAAAGGTAGGAAAAGAGGGGTAGAGACCCTCAAAGTGCATAATGTGCCGGTGAAAAACGATAGTGTGCCTCAAGAGTCGCCGCCTAGAGGCAGGAAGAGCTGAGAGTGGAAACTCGAGCAGCGAAAGCGATGTGGAACTTGTCGATGGTGAGAACACTCCGATACCCAAAATGCCGCAAAACATGGAGGAAATCCAGGAGATGTTCCAGATCTGGACTGAGAGTAAGACGGAAAGAAGGAGATCCAGGGGCTGTGAGTCGGATTCGTCCGAAACCTCGCGCTCCACCCAGGTTAGTCGCGAAAATGGTGGTGGAAGCCGTATGAATGACGCCCCTGCCCATTCTTTTGCATCCCCTGCTGCCCCCCTTGCTGCCCCCCCCTGCTGTCCCCTCTGTGTCAACCCCTCTGATAAACAGAATGCGCGCCCGGAGCCTGCGAATGCGTGTCCGTGTCCGGAGGCAGTGGAATCGAGCCTGATTTCCAACGAATTGCTAGAGGTTGTGCGTGGGTGCGGTCTCCCAGGTGGGATTTTGGTTGATATCCTGAAAATTGGGGGTAAATTCTCGAACCTTATCACGGGACTTATTGCGCAGAACCAAATGATGAGGGGAAAAATTGAAGTGTTTGAAAAACTTCGTGGTAGAAGCGATGCTGGTGGGAGAGCCACAAGTGGTTTGGTGGTGACCACAGCAGCAAATGAGGGTGCTGTCCCCTGTGCGCCGTCGAAAAAAGCTCCCAAGCCGACGGAGACATGGGCCACGGTTGTCCGGAGCCGAGACGGTAGTCTCTCTGCAGCTGAGCTGATGAAAAAGGTTGTGAAGGAAGTTGGGCCTACACTCGGGGTGAGAGTTCACGATATTAGGCAGATGCGTGATGGGGGCGTCGTTATTAGAACACCCACCGAGAAAAAGCGGAACAAAGTTTCCGAGAACAGGAAGTTTGGCGAGCTATCTCTTGACGTCACAGTCAAAGAAAAGCTGGGGCCGAGACTTGTGATTCTTGCAGTGCACACTGAGTTCTCAGATGATGAGCTCCTAACCGAGATCTACGAGAAAAACCTGAGTGAGATTAGTTGACTTGACGACATTTAAAAAGTCGGTCAAGTTAATCAGTCGACCGAAGAAAAGTGATCAAGAAACCAGCAACATTATCATTGAGTGCACTGACCAAGTGGCTGACGCACTCCTGATGGTGGGCCGCTGCTACGTGAAGTGGTTCAGTTATAGACTGCACACTCACGAGTCAGTCGGCGAATGCTTTAGGTGTCTCAGTTTTGACCACCGAGCGAACGTTTGCGTAATGAAGGAGCCGGTATGCAGACGCTGTGGTGGCGATGGGCATATTAGTGCTGCGTGCAAGAAGCCCGTGCACTGTAGGAACTGCGCTTTCAAGAAGCAACCAGGTGATCACCTGATGATGTCGGCCCGCTGCCCGATCTACTGCAGAGTGTTGGAACGTGTGAATGCTAGACACTGAAATGGCGGAGTTAAAAATAGTACAGTACAATTGTTGGGGGAAATTTCCTGTGATGGGTGATCTCGGGGAATACATGTGCTCGGCCGGAGTGCAGATTGCTCTAGTCCAGGAGCCATTCAAGATGATGAGCCAAGTACGTGGCCTCCCTGGGTGCTTTCGGGTGTTCTCTGATAGTAGGCTGAATGCTGCTATCATTGTGAATGATGTAAGCATGGACTGTATGAGCATTGATGAACTGTGTAATGAATGGGGTGTGTGTGTTGGTATGAAAACGACCTTTGGGCAAGTGTACTTTGTGAGCGTGTATTGTAAGTTTGGAGAGCCCCTTGAGCCCTACCATAGGTATTTGGATGCGGTGCTGTTACTGGTTAACAGCTCACCGATCATCCTTGGTATGGACGCGAACGCAGCATCCCCGATGTGGCATAGCAAAGTAACTAGACAGGCAGCTAGTTACCGTAGCTGGCATCGGGGTGAGCTGCTGAGTGAATGGCTTCTGAAAAATGAACTCCATGTCGTGAATGAACCGAGTGAATGGTATACTTTTGATGGGCCCAATGGGGCGAGTGACATAGATGTCACTTGCGTGAATCGTGCAGCATTGGCCCTGCAGTCCAGGTGGAGTGTGAAGCACGGGTGGGGTGTGAGTGATCACAGTCTCATCGAGGTCACATTCTCCTCAGATGAGGCTGTGAGTTTGCCTGTTTATGAGAGTTTTCGAGCGTGGAATACGTATGGGTGCGACTGGGATGTGTATGTGGAACGAATGAGGGAGATAGCGTCTGAGCTACCTCTCAGTGTGTTCAGTGTGCTTGACGTTGATCTTCAGATTAAGAAGATCAACGAATGGATGGAATGTGTGAATGAGGGGATGCTTAGGAGGACCCGCAGGGCGAATCCTAGGCATGTCAAATGGTGGAATGATGACTTGAGCGTGAAGCGTGCGTGTGTGAGGCGTCTGAGGAAGAAATTCCAACGCGCCAGGCGGAATGGAGCCGCCAATGTTCCCCAGCTCAGGCTCGCCTACCGGCGAGGTATGCATGAGTTTCAAAGAATGATTGAGAGTGCAAAACAGGACGACTGGCGTAGGTTTGTGTCCCGGAACTCTGACGACCCTTGGGGTGAAGTGTACAGAGTTTGCAGGGGAAAGAACACACCCGCCACCATGTCTGGCATCTGTGTTGACGGTCGCACAACGCTGACATGGAAAGACAGTGTTGAAGCACTATTGAATGAGCTTTTTCCGGCTGCTGACCCAAGTAGCTTTAACATAGGGAGTGTGTGCAGAGAACTGCCTTCTCTAGAGGTGAGTGAGTTGACGGATAGTGTGATGAGGGTCAGAGCCGAGAAGTCGCCTGGATTGGATGGAATGACGGGCGAAATGTGTAAAAGCATATGGCGCGCCATTCCAGACTATATCTGGGCGATGTATGAGAAATGCGTGAATGAGTGCTACTTCCCTGCCGCCTGGAAGTCTGCGCGAGTAGTTGTGCTGCTCAAATCGCCTGAGAAGGTGCGAAGTAACCCTCGTTCCTACCGTGGCATTTGTCGTCTTCTGGTACTTGCGAAAGTGCTGGAAAGGATAATGATCCGGAGGCTCGAGGACCGGGTCACATATCGGGCGATGGACAGACAGTACGGCTTCCGGGCAGGAAAGTGTACTGAGGATGCATGGCTGTATGTCAAGGAAAGTGTACGTTCAAGTGAAAGTAAGTATGTGCTTGGAGTCTTTATTGACTTCAAGGGTGCGTTTGACTTCCTGAGCTGGGAAAGTGTGATTGCGAAGCTGAGTGAAGTAGGCTGACGAGAAGTCGCTCTTTGGATGAGCTACTTCTCGGACAGAAAAGTGTGTATGATGGGTGCTAATGAGTGCGTGTGGAAAATTGTTGAGCGCGGCTGTCCTCAGGGGTCCATCTGCGGCCCATTTATTTGGAATCTCATGATGGACGAGCTCCTGAGTCAGCTGCAAACCATGTGTAAAGTGTGTGCGTATGCCGATGATCTGCTCGTTCTTTTGGAGGGCAGTTCTCGGGCTGAGCTCGAGCAGAAAGGTGCTGCCATCCTTGAAGTGGTATTGAGTTGGGGCGAGAAGGTCGGTGTACAACTGTCACGGGACAAGTCGGTGACAATGCTGCTTAAGGGCAGATTGTCGCTTGGACGACCTCCCGTGATCAGGGCCAGAGGCACGAGCCTGACCTATGCCGTAAAAGTCAAGTATCTGGGGATACATATGGGCGAAAGATTAGCTTTTAAAGAGCATCTGCTCGAGCTCAAAAAGCGAATGTCGAGTGTGCTTGGTCAGATCTGTCATGTGCTGAGGCGTGAATGGGGCATGAGTAGGCGGGCGGTTCGCATCATCTACGACGGCTTATTGGTTGCTTGCGCGGCCTATGGGTCGTCGGTGTGGTGTGAATTAGCTTCGTCTGCTTCTGGCCAAGGTATGATTGTGTCGTGTCAGCGTGCTTTGTTGTATGCATGTATACCTGTATGTCGGACGGTTTCAACCGACGCCATGCAGGTATTGATGGGTGCTGCTCCACTTGACCTTGAGGTGGCACGTCGTGCCACCCTGTTTAGGGTCAGAAAAGGACTGCCAATGCTGCAGTGTGACTGGGTGACGGACGAGGAGGTCACAACCTCAAGCCTTAGCAAGTGCAAAAGGCTTCTGGATGAGCGCATGGTGTCTAGGTGGCAAACTAGATGGGATGAATCAACCAAAGGTCGAGTGACATATGAGTACATCAAGGATGTCTGTTTTGCCAGAGGAAACCTGGAATTCGACTTCAGTCTTAAACTAGGTTTCCTCCTTACCGGTCACGGTAGTATGAATGCTTTCTTGTATGACAGAGGTCTTTACGAAAATCCGTTTTGCCAGTGGGGACTCCAACGCGAGGACTGGAGACATGTGTTATTTAAATGTGTGATGTACTCAGAGTTAAGGGATTTGAATGCGATGGGTGTTAAGTGTGTGAATGGTGTATATACTGTAAGTGATGTCTTGGCTATCAGAGAACAATTTGTTGCCATCAAGGAATTCGCGAGCGCGGCTTTCCATAAAAGGAAAGAACTGAGAACTGTACTATCGGTATGAATGTGTATGATTTGATTGTGTCCACTGTCGTGTGTATGATGCTTCCACCAAGTGTGTGTGTGAACGAATGATACGCAGGGAAGGGATAACGATAGTTATCATGCACCGGGTGAACGACCAATGTCAATTCCGGTGCAACCTTTGGGGGGTGCCGTCCCCACGTATCCCGATGCGGAGTGTCACCAGTCACGAGTTGCAAGGAACTCAACTGGTAGTAATTTTCAAATTACGAAGCCTGACCAGAGGTTTTCTGGTACCACGGGAGCCGGGGAGCCCATGGAAGGTTGCTTCCACCCCCGGCGATGGTTGAGGATGTCTTTGACATACACGTGGTGGCTGTGGTTTAACACCCATATCGCGGGTAGAGTTCACAGAACTCGACGTGGAGTTGCGTCTTCCAACCCGGTGCCGTGACCGACAGACCGGCAGAGATTTAGATAGGTCTCGCATCCAGCAGTATGAAATGCCGAACTTGCACTTGGTATAGACTGCTACCTTCGGGGGCGTTAATGATTGTCGTCTAAAACAATCCGTGTTGCTAAAGACAACTGTGTGGCAATTCCGTTTGTGAGCAAGGCACCACATAAAACAAGAAGGACCTTCATGTCCTTATCTACTCAGTTGCATTTAAGCAGCCGAGCTGAGTGGACGTGTTTTCTCGAAGCTCCCGTGCAGGGAATATTCCAAGTGTTCAAACAGCGTTTAAACAGTGTATAGCCAGTGTGATCATAGATCAAAGTGGAAGAATAGTGCTATTCCGCAGTGTGATGATAGAAGGAAAAGTGGAAATTAATATTAGAATAGTGCTGCACTAGTGCAATTTGGCTAATACCCATTACTGTACTAGACCAAATAGTGCCAGAAATAGATTTTCAACAGTGTGTGAACTGTGAAAAGTGGGCCGCTAGGCCATTTTACAGTACTAAGTACTGTTAGGCCAGTGATTTTTGGCACTTTAAATAAATAAAAATTACTATATATACTCGGTTGCATTCTCTGGATGCGAATTATAAAATAGTGAAATTTTTTCCACACGAAAAATTTTTTCTTGTGCTAAATGAGTGTTAATTTGTTAAGAAAAATATAGTCTTCGAAGGTTGGCTAGAAAATTGACCCTTAGGTTGGTATAAAAAAATTAGGTCGTATAGGGGAAAAACCTGTGAAGTGTGTTTTATCGTAAGTTTTTATGCGTTTTCACTTGAATTTTCTCCGTGATCTTCTTCTGTGACAGTGCTTTGTGCCTCTAGAATATAGTGTTAACTTGTGGTACAGCCGATGTTGGATGGTTATACCTCCACAAAAAATTAAGAAACGAGCAGAATGACGAAAAGAAGGACGAGACAGACCTCAAAGCATGAGGGTGAAGAGGTAAGTGGGTCGGGTGAGAATTCTGGGAAAGAGAGAGAGACGGCAAGACAGAGAGTTGATGAATCGGTAACAGTCGATTCAGAAATGAGTATTGAAGAACCGGTGTTTCGGAAGCCGGGACCTAGAAGTAGGAAGGAGAATACAATGAGTAGTTCTGCCAAAAATTTGCAGGATGAAGTCTCGTTGGAAAGTGTACTTTCTGAAGGCAAAGCGTTTGAGAAGGCTCTTAGTGCGGCAGCAATAGATGAGGGCGGCTCACCTGAGCTCGTCAGAAGATTTCATGAATGTATATCTGACTTCGTGAACATAAAAATTAGACTGGCTAACCAGAATGAAATTCTTATGGTTGAAAAAAGTCACATGAATCTCCGAATCAAAGAAATGGAGTGTCGTATTCATGAGCTAAAAGAGGTGAACAAGCGACTAGCCAAGGAGAACACTGAGCTTAGAAACGCTGGTCCTACCAGAGTGACCAAGCTAGCTGACAAGATTGCGAAAACGACAGTTTTCCCAGAATTGGTTCGTCCTCCGATGACCAAACCAGTTGAAACATGGGCTTTGGTCGTAAAGAGCAGGGATAAATCTGTTACACCCAAGGAGGTAGCACATAAAGTTGTTTCCGAGGTAGGGCCTACTCTAGGGGTGAGAGTGCATGGAATCAACCCTATTAAGAAAGGTGGGGCAGTTATCAGGGTGCCTTCCGAACTAGAAAGGAAGAAGGTGGTAGAAAACAAAAAATTCGAAGAATGCGGATTAGATGTTTCGGTAAATGATAAGCTTGGCCCGAGGATGGTCCTCCAAAATGTAAATTCACACATTACGACGGAGGAATTGATGAGCGAGATTTATGAGAATCATATGAAGGGCAAATGCACCCAAGAGGAATTTAAAAAGGGAATAGCGATAGTGAGCCGCCCTTCCAAAGAAGGAACGGATGCTGTGGCTAACGTGGTGTTCGAAGGGAAAAAGTCGATCATTCTGAAGTTACTCGAGGAAGAGCGACTATACGTCAAATGGTACTCTTACAGAATGAAACTACAGGACGATATTCCGCATTGCTATAAGTGCCTTGGCTTCGACCATATGGCAAGAAATTGCAAAGCAAAGTCCATGGTCTGCCACAGGTGCTCGAGAGTTGGGCACGGAGTGGCTAACTGCCCCAATGAGGAGCATTGCCGAAATTGCGAGGCTAGAGGAATTCCCGCGAATCATCGCGTGCTTTCCCCTTCTTGCCCGGTATATGCTAATAAGGTAGCTAGGGCGAGGGCGCGTCACTGATCACAATGGCTCTACAATTTGTACAAATGAATTGTGAGGGGTCGTATGCGGTTATGTGCGAGTTAGGAGTTAAATTGAGGGAAGGGGGATTTGCTTTCGCTCTTCTTCAGGACCCGTACGCGCATTATGGACGCGTCCTGGGTTTGCCGGCTGATATGAGGGTGTTTTTCTCGGGAGGGGAGAAGGGTGCTGCCGTGGTGGTTTGTGATCGCAATATTGAGTGCGTCACACTCGAGCACCTAACGAGCGAGTGGGGGGTTTGTGTTCGGGTTACCGGGCCCTTCGGGCCTCTGTATCTGGCGAGCGTGTATTGCAGGTTTGGGAGGGAGCTCGGCCCGTACCTGGCATACATGGACGCTGTTGTCCAACAGGTGCGTGGCACGCCTGCCATCTTTGGGATGGACGCCAATGCCCTCTCCCCGATGTGGTTCAGCAAGATTGCGGACGGAACGTCTAGCCATCGTGGACTGCGTCGTGGATAGTGCCTTGTCGATTGGATCCTGGCGAATGACATGTATGTCATGAACGAGCCGAGTGAGTCTTACACGTTGGACGGAGCCAGGGGGGTGAGCGACATTGACGTGACTTTGGCCAATCGTGCAGCAATGGTTTTTGAGTCCCGGTGGAGCATCGTTCCGGGATGGGGGACTAGCGATCACAGCCTAGTGGTCGTAAATCTTTCTTACGACCCGGCTGTGTGTGAAGGCGAGGAAGAAATTCCAAAGAGCCCGTTCGAGGGGCCAATCTAATGCGCCCGAGCTTAAACTCGAATACCAGCGAGGCATGTACGAGTATCGTACGTTGATCACGTCATCCAAGGAGAACGATTGGAAGCGCTTTGTCCGTGCGAATTCTCGTGATCCCTGGGGTCAAGTCTACAAGATCTGTAGGGGAAAGCGATCTGAGCCTGAAATGTGTGGCATTTATGTTGGAGGCAACATTATGTCACATGGAATGAGTGTGTAAAAGCACTATTGGATTAATTCTTTCCGGAACCTGAGCTGAGAGAAGCTCGCGATCATGGCGAGTATGATTGATGGAGAGACCCCTCAACTTCAACCCGAAGAGATTGGCGCCAGTTTAAGCAGGGTCAGATCCGGGAGGGTGCCTGGGGTCGACGGAATGACAGGTGAGATGTGTAAAAGCATCTGGCGTGCCATTCCTGAGTACGTAACTTGCGTTTTCAACCGATGCTTTAAGGATCGTGTTTTTCCTACAGGTTGGAAGATTGCACGTGTGGTCGTCCTCCTTAAGTCACCAGATAAGGTTAGGAGTAATCCTCGGTTGTTTTACAGAGGTATTTCTCTTCTCCCGGTCCTTGGCAAGGCCCTGGAGAGGATTATGGTTCGGAGACTCGAGGATAAAACTAACCATCTGGCGTCTGAATGGCAGTTCGGCTGCCGCGCCGGGAAAAGTACGGAGGATGCGTGGATGCACGTGAAAAACTGCGTCACTCTGAGTGCTAGCAAGTACGTCCTTGGAATATTTGTAGACTTCAGGGGCGCATTTGACTATTTAAGTTGGGACGTGGTGATTGAGAAGCTTCGATCCTGTGACTGTCGGGAAATAGCCCTGTGGAGGAGCTATTTCTCGGACAGAACAGCGTATGTGAGGGGTCTCCGCGACACTGTATGGAAGGTAGTGGAGCGTGGCTGTCCGCAGGGCTCCATCAGTGGCCCATTTATATGGAACCTAATGATGGATGACCTGTTGGTACAGCTCGCGGATTCATGCAGTTTCGCGGCATACGCTGACGATCTGCTGATACTGGTGGAGGGAAACTCCAGAATTGAGCTTGAGCGTAAGGGTGAGGCTTTGATGTCAACCGTTCGGGAATGGGGTGTAAGAGTAGGTGTGGCGATATCGAAGGATAAGACGGTGACAATGATGCTGAAGGGCTCTTTGTCACAAAATCGTCATCCTTCGGTAAAGCTGGAGGGTAGAGGGCTCAGGTATGCGACGGAAGTCAAGTACCTGGGCATCAAGGTTTCTGAGCGGTTGGGATTTAAGCCTCATCTGCGAGAGCTCAGGGGGCGTCTCCTCACCAGTGTTAATCAGATCCGCAGGGTGTTGCGTTGCGAGTGGGGCCTCTCCAGGCGATCTGTTCGTACCATATACGACGGTCTATTCGTTGCTTGCGCAACGTATGGATCGGCGGTATGGTATGGAGCACTAGCGACTGGTGAAGGTACCAACTCGATTAACTCGTGCCAAAGAGTAGTCCTGAGTGCATGTTTGCCTCTATGCCGCACGGTTTCCACGGCGGCCATGCAGGTACTCATGGGTGCTCTGCCATTGGACTTGGAGGTGAAGCGCAGTGCTATCACCTACAAGATCCGGAAGGGACTCCCATTGCTGGTTAGCGATTGGCTAACTTCTGACGTGGTTAGGGAGAGGAGCCTTTGCGAATGCAAAGAACTCCTCGAACTTAAGGTCACGTCATTGTGGCAAGCCAGATGGGACGGTACCGATAAGGGAAGGGTGACGCATAAATTTATTGCGAGCGCGAACTTTGCGAGGGATAACCGGGACTTTGACTTTTGTCTGAGTCTGGGTTATCTCTTGACGGGCCACGGCAGTATGAATGAATTCCTGTTCAGGGTGGGTAAGTCTGAAACGAGCGGATGTACGTGTGGTGCCCCGGTGGAGAGTTGGCTGCATATCTTGGCCGAATGTCCAAGATATGCAGACATCAGACAGCTAAATGCCATGGGGGTTATAGTGGATGGGGAGGAGCTGGACGTTGGGAGGTGCTTCGACAGAAGAGAAAGTTTCGAATGCCTCCGTGTGTTCGCACGGGAGGCGTTCAGAAGAAGAAGGGCGGAAGTAGGTCAGGATAGGGCATAATTGTTGTAATACTTGGGTGTTGTGTCGTCTTGTCCGTCCCCTAAATGTTATATGTTTTCTTTCTTACACGCAAGGAAGGGATAACCTCGGTTATCAAATACCGGGTGAACGACCAAGGTCAATTCCGGTATTACCTTTTCGGGAGGGCCGTCCCCACGTACCTGAAGCGGAGTGTCACCAGTCACGAGTTGCAAGGAACTCAACTGGTAGTAATTTTCGAATTACGAGCCTGATCAGAGGTTTTCTGTACCACGGGTGTCGGGGAGCCCATGGAAGGTTGCTTCCACCCCCGGCAATGGAAGATGGCCCTTCGGGGAGTATCGTGGTGGCTGTGGTTTACCGCCCACATCGCGGGCAGAGTTCCCTGGAGCTCGACGTGGAGTTGCGTTCTTCCAACCCGGTGCCGTGACCGACAGACCGGCAGAGATTTAGATAGGTCTCGCATCCAGCAGTATGAGTGCCAAACTTGCATTTGGTATAAACTGCTACCTTCGGGGGCGTTAATGATTGTCGTCACAAAAACAATCCGTGACTGCTTAAGACAGCCGTGAACTCGTGGCCTTCAGTCGGAACGTTCACGTTAAGAGAACAAGATATGGTCAAGGTATGTCCCTATCTACTCCAGTTGCATTTTAGCAGCCGAGCTGAGTGGACGTGTTTTCTCGAATCTCCCGTGCAGGGAATATTTCCAAGTGTTCAAACAGCGTTTAAACAGTGTAGAGCCAGTGTGATCATAGATCAAAAGTGGAAGAATAGTGTAACTCTACAGTGTAGTGGAATTGAAAAATTCATTTAAGAGTGTTTTAGGATAGTGTAAACCGTGCAATTGGCTGCTACTCGTATCGTAGACAGCCAATTGCCGGCTCTAAAAATAGATTTGGTCCGGTTGTGCACCGGTCAAATCGGCCGCTAGGCCAATTTACAGTTGCATCCCATCTTGACTATATATACATAGTAACATTTTTTGGATGCGAGTTATTAAACTAGTAAAATTTTTTGTATGGTGAAAATTATAAAAGTGCCAAACAATAATAAAAAGAGCGGAATCAGTGATAGAACAATGAGTAGCAAGGCCACTGGGTCCCCCCAGGCCAAAAGGTCGATGGATATGCAAGGCAGAGCAAGTAAGTGGAATAATAAAACTAATAGCGATTGTTTGTATGGATCTGCCCCGGAACATTCCAAAGAACCGGAGAGAGCTCCGAATCGGAAGAAGGCGAATAGGACTTCGCACAGAACTTGGGCGAATGATATTGGTGACGCGGATGAAAGCTCCTCGGAAGGAATAGAAGACTTGCAACCCAGAAAGAACATTAAGGAAGCATTGAAAGAGTTGCAAGAGAAAAACAACTCTGTGGACGATGTGGTGGCCAAAAAAGCTGCCCTAAGTGCGGGAAGGGTGGTCGTCGAGGGCATTGTACAAATTGATGAAACATCATCCTTTGCTGATCGGTCAAGGATGGGCTTCAGTCGGGTGCTAACTGAGACTAAAGCCAAAGCGGGTGCTTCAGGGGTGCGGTATGATGATACCAGGTATAAGGGCTTACTTGATGAGGCTGATGAGCTCACTAGGGAAATTAGTAACATCTTGGTAGATGGAGAAGCTCCGGTTTTCCTATTGGAGGATGTTCAACTGAGAGTTCAAAGATTCCACAGGATTATAACTAGGCTGCTCGGAGAAGTTGAATTTTATCGTGGAATGATGTCTGCTGTTATTACGAAAAATGACAAGCAGAGACCGAAAAAGGTGGCTTCTACTGCCGGGCCGACTACTGTCTCACAGAGTCAGTCCTATGCGGCGGTTGCGGCCGCCAAGGTTGTTGCTCATCGTGCTGTAAAACCTGTCGAGACCTGGTCTCTTGTTGTTCGGAGCAAAGCCAAAGAACTGACGCCCACGGAAATTATGCGAAAGGTCACGAAGGAGGTTGGTCCAACAATGGCAGTAAGAGTGCACGGTGTGAACCCCACCAAGAATGGGGATGTCATAATTAGAGTCCCCTCCAAAGAGGAACGGGAACAAATAGTTGCGAACAGGAAGTTCGAGGAAGTAGGCCTGGACGTAAACATCAAAGAGAAGCTACCTAAGATCGTAGTACAGAACGTCGACTGCTCGGTCAGCAACGACGAGCTGATGGCACAAATTTATGAGAAGAACCTAAAAGACAAGTATTCAAGAGAGGTATTTATAAAAGGGGCTAGGATCATCAGTCGTCAGAACAGGCTAGGGGAGAATTCTGTCTCGAATGTTATAATCGAAGGGAAAAAGGAAATAATGAATGATTTGGCTAGTGCACAAAGAGTATATGTGAATTGGTCTTCTTACAGAGTGAGCCACCATGATGGGGTCATGGCTTGTTTTAGATGCTTGGGCTTTGGTCACCGAGTGGCTGATTGTCGGGAAAAGGAAATTGTGTGCCAGAGGTGCAGCCAAAATGGACACAAGGGTGCGACATGTCCGTTTGCGCTTCATTGCCGGAACTGTAAGTCCCGTGGTCGTCCCGCAAATCATCGGATGCTGTCCGCAAGCTGCCCAATATATGCTGCACAAGTCGCGAAAGGTGAGGCCAGACATTAATCATGGCTCTCAAAATTATAAATGCCAACTGCCAGAGGGCTTTCGGCGCTACTGACGAGTTATGTGTGGTAATGGGGAGAGAGAATGTGGGCATAGCAATGGCAAGGGAGCCCTACACGACAGACGGTTGCACTGCTGGCTTTCCATCCGGCATGCGCGTTGTGGCTGACAGGAGGGCAAATTCTGTCATCGCGATAAATAATAATGAGTGGTCCGTCGTGACCGAAATAAATTCGGATTGGGGCATTTGTGTGCGCGTCCTTGGCGCTTTTGGGGAGATTATGTTTGCCAACCTTCACGGCTCGGCTGATGAATCTCCTACGGGATATGCTGGGTTCCTGGATGAGGTACTGCTGCTGGGCAGCGATTTACCTGTCATCTTGGGTTTGGGATGGAACGCATCATCCCCGGTGAGGTTGGGCGGGGACGCTAGTCTTCTGGCTAGTGACCCCAGCTTCCACTGGGGTGAGATGCTGAAAAATTTTGTTCTTGCGAACCGACTGCACATCTTTGATGTCCCCGGCAGGGAAGGCTTCTCCTCCGGCCATGATGGCATTATCTGCGGCAACGCCGCTGCGCTGGCCTGAGTCTGGGTGGGGGGGTGATGGCCTGGTTAGGCGATACCTGACCTTGACCGTACCAGCCCGGGATGGGGCTCTGCTCCAATCTCGCTTGGCGTCTTCCCCTGAATCAGGTATGCCCACAAGTGTGAATGTCAAGCTAGTGCAGTATAATTGTCGCGGTGCGTATGCGGTTATGTGCGATCTGGGTGCATGGATGGTTGAAAATAGAGTGAGTTTTGCTTTGGTGCAGGAGCCTTATGCGTCCAATGGCGGCATAAGGGGTCTGCCCTCCAGCTTCAAGGTGTTCCCTGATAGTAGACTGAATGCGTGTGTTGTGGTCAATAATCCCAATGTGGAAAGTATGGCTGTTAATGTTCTGGGTGATGACTTTGGGGTGTGTGTCTGGGTGAAAGCGGAACTTGGGGAAATGTTCCTCGTTAGTATGTATTGCAAATTCGGGGAACCGATAGAGCCCTTCCTCGGCTATCTAGATGAAGTAGCGTATGTGACTGCTGGTGTGCCAATGATTGTGGGTATGGATGCGAATGCTTCATCCCCCCTGTGGTTCAGCAAGGAAACTCGTAATACCTTGGGTTACCAGAGCTCACATCGGGGGGTGAAGCTGAGTGAATGGTTATTATCGAAAGAAATGCAAGTATTGAATTTTGAGAGTGAGTTTTATACTTTTGATGGGCCCAGAGGTGTGAGTGATATCGATGTCACCTTCGTCAACCAGCCGGCATTGGCATTCCAATACCAATGGAGTGTCAGGGGTGGTTGGGGAATAAGTGATCATAGTATGATTGAGCTCCACATTGGGTGTGAATCTGACCGAAATGTGCACGAGAATGTGCAAGCGAAAGTGTGGAGAATGGGTGTGCCCGACTGGAATGAGTATGTCGTACGAATGAGAGAGGCAGCCGCAACGCTGCCCGTGAATATGTGCGGAAGTATGAATGTCGATTGCCAAATTAAAAAGGTCGGTGAATGGATGTGTCAAGTAAATGATAGCATGTTTGCACGAATGGAAAAGCCTAACCCTAAGCGAGTGAAATGGTGGACTCGTGAATTGTCTGCGAAAAGGAAAGAAGTCAGGCGCCTCCGCAGACTGTTCCGAAGGTCTAGGAAAAATGAATGTCCGAATGTGGGCCAGCTTAAGCTCGCGTACTCGCGAGGAATGTTTGAATATAAAAGAATGATTGAGAGTGAAAAAGAGGGCAACTGGAGAAGATTTGTTTCCAGGAACCGGGATGACCCCTGGGGTCAAGTGTATAAGATATGCGGAGGGAAGAAATCGACAGTGGACGTGAGTGGAATACGTGTGAATGGTGTGAGAATGAATACATGGAATCAGAGTATGAATGCGTTACTGAATGAGATGTTCCCTGAGTCGGAACAGACTCATTACGAACTAAGTGTGCAAGAGGATGGAATGCCTGAGTTGAACGAATCTGAAGTTATTGACAGTATGTCCAGGGTTAAATCCAGGAAATCACCAGGGCTGGATGGAATGACTGGTGAAATGGGCAAGCATATCTGGCTTGCCATTCCCGACTACGTTCGGGCTATTTACCAGAGATGCTTTGATGAGCGCTGCTTTCCGACCGAATGGAAGAGAGCCAGAGTTGTAGTGCTGCTTAAATCCGGCGACAAAGACCGCAGCAGCCCTCGATCATACCGCGGCATCAGCCTCCTTCCGGTGCTTGGAAAAGTGCTGGAGAGGGTGATGGTGCGGAGGCTCGAGGAGCAAGTCGCGGGATTAGTCTCGGATAGACAATATGGGTTTCGTGCGGGGAGAAGCACGGAGGATGCCTGGGCATACGTCAAAAATTGTGTGAAAATTAGTGATTGTAAGTATGTGCTTGGAGTCTTCATAGACTTCAAGGGAGCGCGTTTGATAGCTTAAGCTGGACAAGTGTGATTGAGAAATTGAGGAGTGTGGGTTGCAGAGAGGTGGCTCTATGGCAGAGTTACTTCTCCAACCGATGGGTGTGTGTGAAGGGAGTAAGAGAATGCATGTGGAAAAGAGTGACGCGTGGCTGTCCCCAGGGGTCCATCTGCGGACCATACATATGGAATCTAATGATGGATGAACTCCTGGGTCAGCTTGAGAGTGAATGTGGTGTGTGTGCGTATGCCGATGATCTCCTCCTCATGATAGAGGGGAGATCTTGGGCGGAGCTCGAGCAAAAGGGTGCGAATCTGTTGAGTGTTGTGCTAACCTGGGGTGAAAAGGTTGGAGTAAGTGTATCGGCAGAGAAGTCGGTCACTATGCTTCTGAAGAGCAAACTATCGCCCGGTCGACCGCCAATTGTGAAGTATAATGATTGCCGATTAAGGTACGTTACAGAGGTGTGCTACCTTGGCATAAGTATGAGTGAGCGTATGAATTTCGGTGTGCATGTGCTCGAGCTCAAAAAGCGAATGTTACGGGTGGTGCCCAAAATTTCGCGTGTGCTAAAGAGTGAATGGGGTTTAAGCCGAAAATCGGTGAAAACCATATATGAAGGACTCTTCGTCGCATGTGTGGCGTATGGCGCATCTGTCTGGTACGATACAGTGATGGGTACTGCTGGACGCAAAGCAATCCTATCATGCCAGCGGGTAATGATGTACGGATGCATGTCTGTGTGCCGAACGGTATCGACAGATGCAATGCAAGTGTTGCTGGGAGCAGCTCCACTTGACCTGGAGGTAATCCGACGGGGAATTTATTATAAGGCAAGAAAAAGCGTTGCGATGTCCCGGAGTGATTGGATAGCAGATGTCGATGTTTTGGCAAATGGCCCCCTGGGCTGTAAGAAGTTGCTCTTCGAGGAAATGATAAACAGATGGCAATCACGTTGGGATAAGTCAGAAAAGGGCCGTGTGACATACAGGTTCATTAAGGATGTGTGTTTCGCCCGAACTAACTTGGACTTTGAACTCCCACTTAGTCTGGGTTACCTCATAACGAGGCATGGAAGTATGAATGGATTTCTGTTTGAAATGGGTCTCCACCCAAGTGAGTCATGTATGTGTGGTGCGTTGTGTGAGGACTGGGTGCATGTCTTGTGTGAATGCCCCTTATACTCAGATCTGCGAGATCTTGCTGCTATGGGTGTTAAAAACGTGAATGGCGTGCTAGATGTGAGTGATGTCTTGGCTACCAGGGAACACTACGTGTGTATATAAAGGTATGCGTGTGAGGTGTTTAGGAGAAGGAGAAGAGTGATTGTAACGAATGATTGAGCTGCACTGGTAGTATGTGTGATTGAACAAAACTCGTCTGTCCTGTTCGTCCTTTAATGTTATGTGTATACGCAGGGAAGGGATAACGTTAGTTATCATACACCGGGTGAACGACCAAGGTCAATTCCGGTGTAACCTTTGGGGAGTGCCGTCCCCACGTATCCCGATGCGGAGTGTCACCAGTCACGAGTTGCAAGGAACTCAACTGGTAGTAATTTCCGAATTACGAGCCTGATCAGAGGTTTTCTGTACCACGGGTGTCGGGGAGCCCATGGAAGGTTGCTTCCACCCCCGGCAATGGAAGATGGCCCTTCGGGGAGTATTCGTGGTGGTTGTGGTTTAACGCCCATATCGCGGGCAGAGTTCTTGGAGCTCGACGTGGAGTTGCGTTTTTCCAACCCGGTGCCGTGACCGACAGACCGGCAGAGATTTAGATAGGTCTCGCATCCACCAGTATGAATGCCAAACCTGCATTTGGTATAGACTGGTACCTTCGGGGGCGTTAATGATTGTCGTCTTAAACAATCCGCATGTTAAAGACATACGTGCTTTATTCCTTCGGGGAGCAGAAGTTACGTAAAACTACATGGATATCTGTCCCTATCTACTGGCCTGTGAAGTAGACCCACCTCCTCGCGGTACAGGCTGGGTGGCGCTAAGAGGTCTACAGATGGGACAGTGGGAATCAGTCGGTGCAGTTGCTATAGGTTCGCTTATTGTGATATATTGTGCCGGCCCCGAAAACTATCTCATCGGGGGAGGATAAAGAGGTGTCCCTTTATACCGAACCCATGGTAGTGCATGGTCATCCCTATCAACCTAGGAAATAGGCGGTTGATGGGGGGGATATAGTCGATGTTTTGCGCGACTTAATGCAGCTTGCTGCATTCATTTCGCTCTAACACTAAATCGGCTCCGAATCCCAAGCGGTAGGGGGGAGCAAGTCTACGTCAATCTGACGTGGGCTCCGAATCCTAACGCGATGAGAAACTAGACTGACATAGCATTTGGCTCTGAATCCTACGAGGTGTGGGAGGGGTGTAGCTGAATGCGATGCAATATGTCGGCTAGGATCTCACCAACCATGGTGGTGCATGATCATGTGCGTAGATAGGGGGGAGCAAGTCGATGGTAGGTATATTTGAGTTCTTTATTGAACTTATTATACTATATTGCCATCGGCTCCGCAACCTATCTACAGGGGGGATCAAGTCGATGGTAGGTATATTTGAATTCTAATTTGAGTTCTTCTTGGATTCTGATTGGGTTTATTGTACTATATTGCCATTGGCTCCGAAACCTATCGCTCTGTAGATGAGGGACAATGTTGCATACTAGCGTCAGCTCCGCAACCCACTTAGGTGGGGGGGATAAAGTTGAACGCATTGTGTCGGCTTTGAAACTTGTCTACTATAGAGCATAATTGGCAAGTGGATTTTTATTTGTTGACCAATGTTGAAACTGGTAACTGTACGAGTAGAGTTATCTTCTCTAAGCAGTGAAAGTGGATGCAATGTGGGTGGGACAAAAGTTGATACTGTGTATTGCATTGATTTATCGGTCCAATCGCATAATCGGCTCCCAACCTACATTTATGTCCTGTGGACGAGGGACGAGGTCGCATACTGGCGTCAGCTCCGAAACCCATTTAGGTGGGGGGGATAAAGTTGAACGTGATTGTGTCGGCTTCGCGACTGTTCTACAATAGGGCATTGTTGGCTGATGGATTTGGTTTGCTTGCCAATGTTGAAACCAGTAACTGTATGGGACTAGTGCATGGGTTCTCTAAGCAGTGAAAGTGGATACTGTAGGGGGGAGCAAGTCGATATTGTGTACTTGAGTTGGTGAAAATCAATGTACCGTATACTATAAATCGGCTCCGAAATCTACGAACGCAGGGGAGAAAGTGCTGGTTTAGAAAGCCTGTCGGGGTGATTCCAGTAACTACTCTTGGGGCCGACCGACCCCACGTACCCGAGGTGTGCTCTGATCATAGTCCAGGGAGCTATGCTTCAGAGTGAAAGCCTCACCAGTGGTATCAGTGTACCACTGGTGGTACCAGTTACCACGGGAGTCGGGGAGCCCATGGAAGGTTACTTCCACCTCCGGCGATGGCTGAGGTTGTCTTTAAGATAACTTTGACATACACGTGGGTGGCTGTGGTTGCCCATATCGCGGGCAGAGCATTCCAAAGCTCGGCGTAAGGTTGCGTGATTTAGATTAACAACCTGTTGCCATGAACGACAGATTGGCAGAGATTTAGGTAGGTCTCGCTTCAAGCAATAAGATTACTGACCCTGGAGTAGGTATAGACTGCTACCTTCGGGGACGTTAATGATTGTCGTCTAACACAATCCGAGTTGCTAAAGACAACCGTGGGTTTGAACCCTAGCGGTAGGTACTCACGTTAAAACTCGACGTACATAGGACGTTTATCTGTCCCTATCTACTATCTAGCGAAACCACAGCCAAGGGAACGGGCTTGGACAGTAGGCTGAATGCTGCTATTGTCGTGAATGATGTGAATGTGGATTGTATGAGCATTGATGAGTTGTGCAACGAGTGGGGTGTTTGTGTAGGAATGAGAACGGCCTTTGGGCAAATGTACTTTGTGAGTGTGTATTGTAAGTTTGGAGAGCCTCTTGAGCCCTATCTTAGGTATTTGGATGCGGTGCTGTTGCTGGTTAACAATTCACCGATCATCCTTGGTATGGACGCGAACGCAGCATCCCCGATGTGGCATAGCAAAGTAACTAGGCAGGCTACTAGTTACCGTAGCTGGCATCGGGGTGAGCTGCTGAGTGAATGGTTTCAAGACAATGAGCTCTATGTGGTGAATGAACCGAGTGAATGGTATACCTTCGATGGGCCCAATGGGGCGAGTGACATAGATGTCACTTGCGTGAATCGTGCAGCATTGGCTTTGCAGTCCCAGTGGAGTGTTAAGCACGGGTGGGGTGTGAGTGATCACAGCCTCATCGAGGTTACGCTCACCGCAGATGAGGCTGCGAGTTTGCCTGTGTATGAGAGTTTACGAATGTGGAATACTTATGGATGTGACTGGGATGTATATGTGGAGCGAATGAGGGAGGTAGCGTCAGAACTACCTCTCAGCGTGTTCAATGAGCTTGGAATTGATCTTCAAGTACAGAAGATCAACGAATGGATGGAGCGTGTGAATGAGGGGATGCTTAGGAGGACCCGCAGGGAGAATCCTAAGCATGTCAAATGGTGGAGTGATGATTTGAGCATTAAGCGTACGTGTGTGAGGCGTCTGAGGAAGAAATTCCAACGCGCCAGGCGAAATAGAGCCGCCGATGTTGCCCAGCTCAGGAGGAATGCATGAGTATCAAAGAATGATCGAGAGTGCCAAACAGGACGAATGGCGTAGGTTTGTGTCCCGAAACTCTGACGACCCTTGGGGTGAAGTGTACAGAGTTTGCAGGGGTAAACGCAACTCCGCCACCATGTCAGGCATCCGTGCAGACGGTCGCACGACGTTGACATGGAGAGATAGTGTTGAAGCACTGCTGAATGAGCTGTTTCCTGCTGCTGACCCGAGTGTAGATCGTGTACCGAATGAAAGTAGAGTCTTGCCACCTCTAGACATGTGCGAAGTGTTGGAAAGTGTGAATAGGGTCAGAACCAGGAAGTCGCCTGGATTGGATGGCATGACGGGCGAGATGTGTAAAGGCATCTGGCGCGCCATTCCAGACTATATCTGGGCGATGTATGAGAAATGTGTGAATGAGTGCTACTTCCCTGCTGCCTGGAAGTCTGCGCGTGTGGTGGTGCTGCTCAAGTCGCCTGATAAGGTGCGAAGTAACCCTCGTTCCTACCGTGGCATATGTCTTCTTCCAGTACTTGGTAAAGTGCTGGAGAGGATAATGATCCGGAGGCTCGAGGATCGGGTCACATATCAGGCGATGGACAGACAGTACGGCTTCCGAGTGGGAAAGTGTACTGAGGATGCATGGTGCTATGTTAAAGAAAATGTGCGTTCAAGTGAGAGTAAGTATGTGCTTGGGAGTCTTTATTGACTTCAAGGGTGCGTTTGACTACCTGAGCTGGGAAAGTGTGATTGCGAAACTGAGGGAAATGGACTGCCGTGAAGTTGCTCTTTGGATAAGCTACTTCTCGGACAGGAAAGTGTGTATGATGGGTGCTAGTGAGTGTGTCTGGAAAACTGTTGAGCGCGGCTGTCCTCAGGGGTCCATCTGCGGTCCGTTTATTTGGAACCTCATGATGGATGAGCTCCTGAGTCAGATGCAAACCATGTGCAAGGTGTGTGCGTATGCTGATGATCTGCTCGTCCTTTTGGGGGGCAGTTCTCGGGCTGAGCTCGAGCGGAAAGGTGCTGCTATGCTTGACGTTGTGATGAGTTGGGGTGAGAAGGTCGGAGTTCAACTGTCACGGGACAAGTCGGTGACAATACTGCTTAAGGGCAGATTGTCACAGGGACGACCTCCCGTGATCAGGGCTAGAGGCATGAGCCTGACCTACACGACGAAAGTGAAATACCTGGGTATCCACATGGGAGAACGTCTGGCATTCAAGGAGCATCTGCTCGAGCTCAAAAAGCGAATGGCTAGTGTGCTTGGACAGATTTGTCGTGTGCTGAGGCGTGAATGGGGCATGAGTAGGCGGGCGGTTCGCATCATCTACGACGGCTTATTGGTTGCTTGCGCGGCCTATGGGTCGTCGGTGTGGTGTGAATTCGCTTCGTCTGCTTCTGGCCAAGGAATGATTGTGTCATGTCAGCGTGCTTTGTTGTATGCGTGTATACCTGTATGTCGTACGGTTTCAACCGACGCCATGCAGGTATTGATGGGTGCTGCTCCACTTGATCTCGAGGTGACACGTCGTGCCACCCTGTTCAGGATCAGAAAAGGACTGCCAATGCTGCAGTGTGATTGGGTGACGGACGAGGAGGTCACAGCCAGAAGTCTTCGCGAATGCAAAGAGCTTCTGGATGAGCGCATGGTATCTAGGTGGCAAACTCGATGGGATGAATCTACCAAAGGTCGTGTTACGTACGAGTACATCAAGGATGTCTGTTTTGCCAGAGGAAATCTAGAATTTGACTTCAGTGTCAGACTAGGTTTCCTCCTTACCGGTCACGGTAGTATGAATGCGTTCTTGAGTGAAAGGGGACTTAATGACAGCCCGGTCTGTCGGTGTGGATCTCTCTGGGAAGACTGGAAACATGTATTGTTTGAATGTGAGATGTACTCGGAATTTAGGGACTTGAATGCTATGGGTGTGCGATGCGTAAATGGTATCTTCTCTGTGTGCGAGGTCTTGGCTGTCAGAGAACATTACGTCGCCATTAAGGAATTTGCGCGTCAGGCGTTTCAGAAACGCAAGGAGGTTTATGCTGGGCTGTTGGTGTGAATGTATGTGATTGTGAGTATGTCTACTGTCTCGTGTGAGTGATGCTTCCACCAAGTGTGTGTGTCTGAGTGAATGTATGCTACGCAGGGAAGGGATAACGCTAGTTATCATACACCGGGTGAACGACCAAGGTCAATTCCGGTGTAACCTTTGGGGAGTGCCGTCCCCACGTATCCCGATGCGGAGTGTCACCAGTCACGAGTTGCAAGGAACTCAACTGGTAGTAATTTTCGAATTAAGAGCCTGATCAGAGGTTTTCTGTACCACGGGTGTCGGGGAGCCCATGGAAGGTTGCTTCCACCCCCGGCAATGGAAGATGGCCCTTCGGGGAGTATCGTGGTGGTTGTGGTTTAACGCCCATATCGCGGGCAGAGTTCTTCGGAGCTCGATGTGGAGTTGCATTTTTCCAACCCGGTGCCGTAACCGACAGACCGGCAGAGATTTAGATAGGTCTCGCATCCACCAGTATGAATGCCAAACTTGCATTTGGTATAGACTGGTACCTTCGGGGGCGTTAATGATTGTCGTCTTAAACAATCCGCGTTGCTAAAGACAACTGTGTGGCAATTCCACCAAGTGAGCTACGCACCACAAGAAACAAGATTGACACTCATGTCCCTATCATCTCAGTCGCGATTTGGATGCCGAAGCGATCGGACGTGCTTTTTGGCTGCTCCCGTGAAGCGAAATTTTTCCAAGTGGAACCATACAGTGTACGGGTAGTGTGATCGTAGATCAAGTGCGCCCAGAGTAATAGTGAACAGTGTAGTGTCGGAGTTACATACCCTTCGCCATACGGTCAGAAACCGACCACCCCATGCGGCGTGCCTAAGCCGGTGACACGTAAAGAAGATTGGCCTGAACATCAAAAGAACCCGAAGCCGATTGTGTGAAGCCAATCGTGTGAGGTCGATCGTGTGAGGTCAATCCTGGAAGGTCAACCGTGTGAGGTCTCCTTAGACCTCCTTACAATAGATAGGTCATAAATTAAGATAATTTTGTAGATAGCGTCCGGTAAGGAAATGTATTTAAACCCGAACCAAGGACCAATAAGACGCACAATTTTGTTAGCACCAATAGAGTAAGGTTAAATTATAAATAAAGAATTTACTTTTGAAACAAGAATTCCTTTTTATTGACCTTGCCTTTGAGATTAACGTGTGACCCGGTAAAACCGCGAGATAATTTTGAAGTAAGTCTTGATAAGAATCAAGACTTACGAGTGAATTAAGACAGTTCCCGAACCCGGAAACTTAATTTGCGCAGTCGGTAGGATCTCAATAAAGTGTTGAGATCCTTTAATTTCTTACGCTGCAAAAGTAAGTAAAGTGCACTAACCAAAATTAAGTGATAAAATCCAAATTAAAATTGAAAAGTGACTTTAACAAACTCTAGCATTGAGTACGAGCAGAATCTTCAAAGGAATCGCTCCCTGACAGTATTGATAAGGCTTAATAGAAACATTTGTTTATATCTTACGAATATTAAAAGTATTCGTAGATCAAACTCGTTTAGTGTACAAAGGGGCAAGTAACATTGCTTAATCGACATTGAAAGTCGCCCGGCGTAATAAAAAAATTGTGAAAGAAAATAAAAACTGACAATTTCTTAGAGAGAGTGCAACAAGTCTAAACTCTCTTGAAACAACTCATGAGACTGTGAGGGATCTAAGAAATTGTCTTTTATTAATAAAGGTCCTCCAGAACCATAATCTGAACAGTGGATCCTAAAGAGATCAAAATAAAAAACATTACTTAACACTATCCGGAGCGGTAGTATACAGGGTGTTTGGTACTCCGTGCATAACCTTGTAAGTGGTTATTCCTGGATATATTTTGAGCAAAAAATTGTTCTACGGAGATGGTCCATTTTCAATATCCGCGGAGATACAGGGTGACCAAGAAAAGTGTTTCGGACCTGAACTCTCACTCACTCAAAACAATATATCTTGAAAACTAATAATCGCATTTCAAACTGTTATAGCTTGTTTTTTAGGGAATCAAATTACCTTTCATTTGGTGTAATAGTCCGTATTGTACCTGTACCCAATCCTGAGGTATTTGCTTCAGACCACAAATTTTTGATACTTTGACCCTCAAAATTCTGTGATCAATGTAGTTTTTCTCAAAAAAACGCATTATAAAAATGTCATTTTAATGTTGTTGTTTTATGTGCCATATTATTGCCTACAAAAGATGCATACATACTTATGACTTAGGTTTTCCCGTTTTCCAGGTAATAAGCGAAAATACATATGGCTTAAAAATAAAATATGCCATAAACCAACCCTCGTTCTAAAAAAAACTACCTGAAATGTTGTTAAACTGAAATATTCTTTGTGTCCTTTAATTACTATTTAAATTATCGATGAATGTCCTTTAAGTAGTATTTAAATTATCGAGGAAATGAATTAAATTAAAATGAGTTTCAACGCAACGACGTTGTCCGACGCTTGGCATTGCAGTTAAACGTCTCTACGTGGAAAGTTTGGAGTGTCCTCAAAGCAGAGCGGTTGCATTCCTACCACCACACACCAGTGCAGGAGCTGGTACCCATTGATTTGCCCAAAAGGATGGAGTTTTGCAATTGGCTCCTTGAACGACAACTAAGTGACGAGAATTTTATGAACAACATTCTTTGGACTGATGAGTCCCAATTCACCAGGGACGGTATCACAAACTTCCACAACTTACACACATGGGCTGAGAGCAATCCACATACAAGAAGAGAGGCATCATTTCAGCACAGATTCAGTGTCAATTTATGGGCAGGTGTGATTGGCAACGATTTTATTGGTCCTATTAGGCTTCCGCCTACCCTAAATAGTTCCAATTACTTGCAGTTTTTGACAAATGATCTACAAGAGTTATTGGATGATGTGCCACTGCAACGATTGGCTTCCATGTTTTACCAACACGATGGTGCTCCAGCTCATTACGGCCGACAATTCAGAGATTGGTTAAATTCCAATTATAGCAATCGCTGGATCGGTAGAAATGGACCGATACACTGGCCTGCAAGATCTCCTGATTTAACTATTATGGATTTCTTTGTATGGGGACGGATGAAGGACCTTGTCTACGCAACGGAAGTAGTAACGTTGCAGGATCTAAACACCAGAATCGATGCGGCAGCAACAGAAGTAAGGCAGCAGTTGAGGAGTATGAACACAAAGAGAACACTGGCAAAACGAGCTTTAGCGTGCATTCAAAATGAAGGGAGCCATTTTGAACATTTATTGTAATTAAGGAAAATTGAAATAAACCATAAAAACCATTCTTAAGTTCTTTTAGTTCAAGCGGAGAGTGTTGATCAACCTATTCTTGCTTTTTTGACAAAAGTGCTACATTATTGGAATGATAATTTCTTCTAAACTATAAAACTTATGCAATGCAAGTGTATGCATCTTTTGTAGGCAATAATATGGCACATAAGAAAACAACATTAAAATTACGTTTTTATAATGGGTTTTTTAGAGTAAAACTACATTGATCCTAGAATTTTGAGGGTTAAAGTGTCAAAAATTTGTGTTCTGAAGCAAATATCTCAGAATTGGATACAGTTACAATGCGGACTATTACAGCAAATGAAAGGTAATTTGATTCCCTAAAAAACAAGCTATAACACTTTGAATTGTGATTATTAGTTTTCAAGATATAGCGTTTTGAGTGAGTGAGGGTACAGGTCCGAAGGACTTTTCTTGATCACCCTGTATCTCCGTGGATATTGAAAATTGACCATCTCCGTAGAACAATTTTTTGCTCAAAATATATCCAGGAATAACCCCTTACAAGGTTATGCACGGAGTACCAAACACCCTGTATAAGAGTTCATAATAACTCATATGAGACGAAACCAACAATTCGACGAAGGGAGACTCTTCATAGAAGAAAACTATATCGAGGACGATCCATTAAATTTGGTACAGGAAAATTTTCAAGACAACATGGAGTTGCAGCTGAATCTGTCACCGTTGGACCATCTCAAGTATATAAGTGAGTTTGATGGAAATACCAATAATTTAAGTAGTTTTATACAATCAATAGATGATGTAATGCCAGCAATATCAATGTATAATGCTGCTTCACAGCAAATAATTTTTAATATCATAAAGACTAAACTGACGGGCAGAGCTAAAATAATATTAGAGACACATGGCCACCTAAATACTTGGGCAACCATGAAACAGCTGCTAATAAATCAGTTTTCTAGCTTAAAAACCAGTCGTAGACTTTATGATGAACTTAAAGAAATAAAATGTGGTAATTCAATATTAGACTTTTATAATGCAATTTTAAATAAATTAAGTGAACTTAATGGAAAATGTAAGCAAGAAGGATCACTAAACAAAATCCCGGCAAACATAGAAACCGCGATAGATACCTTTAAATATCGAATCAGAGAACCCGCAAGAACTATTCTTTACTCTAGAAACCCTCTAACCCTCGAAACATGTTTACAAGTACTAAGTGAAGCAGGGTTATTATACGATAGACCAAACCAAATAAATAATCCGCAGCAAAATAAGTACAGACAAGGTAACTTACAAAGTCCCAACACTTACGGACGAAATAATTTGCGACAAAACTATCAACCTAGAGACAATAACTATAAACAACCATACGTCGGAAATGCCGATTACCAAACACCCAGAACCAATTACACTAATTACCAAAATCGGAACTCCGGCCAGTTCAGACAGAACACCTCGAGAAACCCAAACTATCAAAATTACCACCAACAGAATAACGATAGAGATCAAACTATGCAGACTAGACAGACAAATAGACCCAGAGACATGGACACTAATATCCACGAAAAACAATATTATCAGGCAGAAAATTTTTCTTTCACAAGCCTCGGAAGCCTAAATAAATTACCATATGTAAAAATTAAAACTAGATTAGGTCATATTCGGCTTTTAATCGACACTGAAGCAACAAACTCTATAATAAATCCAGGGATATGTCAACCTTAATATATACATCAACTAAAAAATAAGATTATTATAAAAACCATTAGCGGAAATGTCGAAATAAACTATTTCGCACAACTACCAAAATTAAACGAACTTAACACGAAAAAAGAACCACAATTCCTACTATACAAATTCCACGATAAGTTTGATGGATTAATTGGGAACGATTTGTTAATCCCTAATAGATTTAAAATCAATTATGAAGATAAATTCATCTCATTAAACGAGAAAAGAGTGCCATTCTTTTTCAATAAAGATGAAGAATTACAAACCGAAAACTATACCATGGAATATATACAGGGAAAAGAAAATGTAGTAGCAGACGCTCTAAGCCGAGTTGAAATTAATAGTAATGAAAAAGATGCAGAAAACGAAAACGACGCACAGTCAAATGCGGCAACGGTACATAGTGCAACTGAAGATAATACAGACTATATACAAATATCGGAACTCCCGCTTAACATATTTAAAACACAATTGATAATAAAAAATGCAAATGTAAGTTCAATCACGAAAACAAAAAAGAGAAACAAAACTTTAATCATGGTTAAGACCAACAATTTCAACGAACAGCTTATAAAATATCTATTCAAAAATCATATTCCAACAAAGGGAACGATCGGGGTAATGATTGAAGAGATAGCAGACTTTAACATATTTCAAAACGAGTACATTAAAATACGTGAAACCAATAAAAGTATAAAAATGATTAAAAGTAATTACCACCTAGTAGAACTCGAAGATAAAGAACAATTATTGATAGAAATAAGTGCAAGTCATAATAAACATAACAACCACCCTGGAATACTAAAAACATATGAAATCATCAGGAAAAAATATTACTTTCCAAATCTAAAACAAGAAATTCAGAAATATATAAATAACTGTCATATATGCAACATAACAAAATATGATAGATCACCAATAGATGAACCACTAACGGTTACGCAAACACCAAGCAAACCTAGAGAAAAATACCACGTAGATATATATTTCAAAGAACGCATACCATACCTCACTTGCATCGATAAATTTTCGAAATATGCACAAGCAATCAAAATGAAAAGTAGGAATTGGATAGAAGTATTAAAAGCACTAAAAGAAATATTTGCACGAATGGGATTACCTATATCCATAACTAGTGACAATGAAACCAGCATGAAACAACAAGATGTACAGCAATATTTACGAGAAAATAACATATCAGTACATTTTACAACTCCATATACGCATACAGGAAATTCAGATGCAGAAAGACTTCACAATACATTTAACGAACAACTCAGAGTAATATTTGCAAGGAAACAAGCCGGAGAACTAGACCTAGATGAAAATAATATGGAATTAGCATTGAGATACTACAACTTCACCACACACTCCACTACAAAAGAGAAACCATATGAATTACACAATGGAATAGTGAACGATTTCAACAGGATACAGGAACTTATAAAAAAGAAGAAAGAAAACTACATTTCCAAAATAAATAAAAATAAAAAGGTCCAAGAAGCTAGCCCTCACTACGTTAAAATAAATGAATTAATTAAAGAAAAGAAAAAACCAATCAAGTATAGAACGGCATTAAATAAATCAAATACACCAAATCATTATTTTGATAGAAATAAACGTTATGTTAAGAACCAACTAGCAAAAAGAAAGAAATATGAAAATTAATCGAGAATCCAATCCATTTTCAGGATCCCTTATTATCCTTCTAATGATGATACCCACAATGAACTGTCGATCGATCGAAGTAACCGAAATAAATAACGGAAACGGTTATACTATTATACAACAAGATAAGATACAATTAATCGCAAATTATACACACATTTTACACATAATCAACATAACGCAATTTGAAGAAATCTACAACAAAATAAACGAGAATATAAAATCAATGAAGATCATTTTCAGCAACCCCGATACGGATTTTTCACATTTAACAGAAAAACTCCATCACCTAGAACATGAGATACTCACATTACATCCACATGTAGGATATAGACAGAAACGAGCACTAATTAATTTATGGGGAAGAACGATGAAAGTAATAGCCGGTACCATGGATGACGAAAATTTAGACAGAATTAACGCAGAATTAGATAATTTACGAATAAACGAAAAAAATGAAAAGAAACAAATAGATGCCTTAATCGACTTTAACGACAAATACAACGACCAGATCAAAAATTTGACGACTAAAATAAACTCGGACCAAAAAATTATATCAGACAGATTAAACCACGTCCAAACATTAACAGAACATTTTGTCGAGACAAACATTTTTCAAGAATACCAGACAATGATCAATGAAAATATTATTAGAGTAACGGACAACATTGAGAGAATTAAAGAAACAATTCTAAATAGTAGATTAGGAACATTAAACCGATATATTTTAACCGATGAAGAAACTGATAAATATCAGATCACACTCGAAAAACTTAAAGACATTAAGATTACCTTAGCTACAAAAAAAGATGAAATAATAATAATAATAAATATACCAAATTATACTAATAATATATATCAAGAAATACTAATCGAACCTGTACCAAACAATAAGAATATGCAAATTGTAACGAATACTAGAAAACTATTGCTTTATAAAAATTCTTTGTACTACCCTGACATTGATGCACGAAAGTTGCTTGAAGTCAATGATCAGTGTATTAGAAACATATTTAAGGAATATATTAGCTGTAAACTAGAAATTAATAAGAGAATGGAAATTGTACAAATTACAGATACTATAATAATCACAAAAAATATAGAAAAAACTATTGTAACACACACTTGTAGTGATCAAGAAATTCATATTTCTAAACATAACATAATAAGATTTAACAACTGTACTATATCAATAAATAACCAAACTTATAATAGCAAATATAATATGTACTTTCAACACCTTATATTACCTAATACAATAAAAGAAATTAATGTAACGAAGTTCGAAAATGTAACCCTTCAGGAAATTCATCTAAGACACTTGGAAAATGTAAAAAAGATAAAATTCATAGAATTCGATAGAAATAAGTATTATACAACACAAAGCTGGATCAATTACGGATTCTTAGCACTATTATGTACAATTGCACTCCTAATATTATATATAAGATATTGTAAGAAAGGAAATAATGTCCAGATCACCTTACCTTCGGTAAAATATACACCAGAACAAAAAACAGAGCCCACACACGTCAGTCAGGAGCCTGATTATATTAAGGGGGGAGGAGTTACATACCCTTCGCCATACGGTCAGAAACCGACCACCCCATGCGGCGTGCCTAAAGTTACATACGCATCACCACATCGTATGTCACTTCTTGATGAGGTCATCCCACATGACCTCATTAAGCCCATAAGACCATCGGTATTCGATGGCATAAAATAAGAAGTAATAAAATCATTTTTCAAATTCATTTTATGACTTCATTTTTTAATTTAAAATAATTACTCTGCGAGTAATTAAATTTGATAGCCTTCTGCTTAATTGATTTTAGAAATGTCGCACATGCAAAGGGCTATAAAGAGTGAATAAGGATCGGTTTTAAGATCGCCTGCATGACGACTTAATTAAATGAAATGGTTGAGACTTGTTTAAAAATGTAAACAAAATTCGATCGAATTTGAACGGATCGAATTTTGATAACTAACGTCTTAAGAAAATATGTTAAAGTCGAGGAGTCTTCCATCAACCTCCAGAATAGCAAGTTGTGTCCTCTATAAGAGTTAAAAGTTCGTCAAAAGTTAAAAAGTTATAAAAAATACCTAAAATAAATAAGTTGTTGAAATAAGTGATTAAATAAAATATAAAAGTGAGAATAAAGAGTTTTAATCTGAAAAGGTGATTAAATAAATAGTTTTAATCTAAAAAGTATTGATTCTGGCGATCATAAATTTGATAGTCAGGAAAAAATACGTAATTGGCGCAGTCGGTAGGATAAACAAAAACGTTGTTTATCCTAAAAAAGAAAAACACAACTCAAATAAAAATAAAACAAGTGAAAATTGTTTAACTTATAAATTATTGATTTCCAACGAAAATTAACGTGGACAAGACTACGTCGTCCATAAATGTCAGGAGAGTCCGACTGACAACGTTAATTAGAATCAATTAATTACACAAAAAATTTTTTAATAAAATATCGTGAGCAGCAGAGAAGTGAGATCATCAAGTGAGAATCAGGAGTCGTCAACAATTGCATTCAGAGCAGAGAAGTGAGAAACAGGAAACATCAACAATTGAATCCAGAATACCGAAGCAGAAAAAGGAAACATCAACAATTACATCCAGAACATCCAAGCCTAAACAGGAACCATCAACAATTACATCCGGAACAGCGAAAGAGAAATTTTCCAAACATGGTGGATTTTGAAGGTAATGAAAATCTAAATATTAACCCCCTAAAATATATTCAGGGAATAGAAGCTTTTAACGGGAATAGACAGGAACTCTATACGTTTATTCAAAGAATCGACGATATCGGAACGGTAATCCTACGATATAACGAGGATTCAAGACTGATTATTTTTAACACAATTAAATCTAAGTTAACAGGCAAAGCGAGACAGTTGCTCGAAGCCCACAATGATGTAAATAGTTGGGTTGGTTTAAAAACTTTGTTAATTAATAATTTTGCAAATCCGAAAAATAGTGCTCAATTATATGAGGATCTTAGAAATGTGAGTTTTCGTTCAGATCTTTTAAATTTTTACAATGACATTCAGTTAGCTTTGTGTGAACTGAATATTAAAACACTTCAAGAAGAAATGACACATCAGATTCCATCAAATATTGAAACCGCGTTGCACGTTTTCAAATCTAAATTACCGGAACCTTTAAAAAGTGTAATTTTTGCTAGAAATCCAACTAATTTAGAATCGGCACTTCATATCCTAAGTGAGGGAGGATATTTAAATTATCAAAACTCCCATTTTAATAGAAATCCGAATAGGAACCCCAATCAAACTCGTAACTTCGATTCGAACAATCAACAAAGACGTAACGTTGAACAAATAAATCGGAATCAGTTTCGTCATGTATCCGATCAAACCAGACAATTTAGACATGGTAATAATAATCCAAACAGAAATTATAATGGGTATAATAATCAAAATAATTTCAATCCTAATTTTAACCGAAACGCGAATATGGGACCAAATAGAAATTTTAACAGAGGGAGAAATGCATCTCCACCAGAACCAATGGATGTAGATCAATCCAGACAACAGAATGTGAGACAAAACTTCAACAACCAAGTTAATGTACGAAGAAGTGTGGAAAATTTTCCAACACCAGCCTTGGATACCAATTACCACATATAAAGCTTAAAACAAATAAAGGATTCATTAGACTTCTTATAGATACTGGATCCACACATAGTTTGATAAATCCAGGAATTTGTCAACCAAAATATATTACTGAAACAGATTCCATACAAATTAAAACAATGATTGGTATTACTACTACTCGATCAAAAGCAATTGTCCCCAAGTTTGAAGAACTCAATACAATTCATAACCCCGAGTTCTTAGTTATTAAATTTCATGACCTTTATGATGGCTTAATAGGAAACGACCTATTAATGCAAAATAATTTCGAAATAAATTACACAAGTAGGATAATGAAACTAAATAAATCCGAAGTGAAAATATACTTTGATAAAGTAGAAGAAGAAAGTTATGAGAATACTTTACCAGCTGAAATAAACAACTTAAACTATGAAATATCATACTCAGAAAATATAACAAAGGAAATAAGAGTATCACACTTAAACGAAGAGGAGAAACATAAACTCCTAGGTTTAGTGAGAAAATTTTCCGATGTATTTTTCAGAGAGGGAGATGATTTAAGCTTCACACATGTAATCAAGCATAAAATAAAGCTTACAAATGAGGCACCCATATATACTAAATTATACAGGTACCCCGAAGAACATAAAAAGGAAGTAGAAAAGCAGATAGGTGAAATGCTTGAACAAGGCATTATAAAACACAGCTCTTCACCTTACTCAGCACCTTTATGGGTAGTGAAAAAGAAGATAGACGCTTCGGGTCAGCAAAAATGGAGAATCGTTATCGATTACAGAAAGTTGAACGAACTTACTGTCGACGACAGATATCCCATTCCGAACCAAGATGACATATTAGACAAATTCGGTAGAGCTATGTACTTTACAACATTAGATCTGGCCAAAGGTTTCCACCAGATTGAAATAAACCATGAAGACGTTTATAAGACAGCCTTTTCTACGAACACTGGGCACTACGAATTTCTTCGCATGCCCTTCGGTTTGAAGAATGCCCCCGCTACTTTTCAGCGACTAATGAATTCAGTATTGAGAGAATTCATCGGCAAGATTTGCTTCGTCTATATGGACGATATTATTATTTACAGTACTTCATTGGAAGAACACTTACAATCTATCAAGATTATATTGAACAAGCTACGAGAAGTTAATCTCAAGGTCCAACTGGATAAAACAGAATTCCTAAAAAAGGAAACTGAATTTCTTGGACACGTTGTTACAACAAACGGAATCAAACCAAATCCGAATAAAATTTTTCAGATATATATTGCAAAATCATTCACCAAAAAGAGGAATAGTAGGAATTATGATAGAAGATGAAGACATCTTCAAAGAATTTCAAAAAACGTATATAAGATGGAAGGAACAAAATTCAAACATAAAATATATAAAAGCAAATTATAGACTAGCTGAATTGAACGAAGAACAAGTACAAGAAGAAGTATTAAAGACACATGTGAAAAGAAACCACGCAGGAATTAATAAAATGAATGAAGAGCTAAAAAGAAAATACTATTATCCAAATCTAAGAGAAGAAATTTCCAAAATTATAAATATTTGCGAAATATGTCAAAAATCGAAATACGAACGCAAACCCGTAAAAATACCTTTTAAAATCACTGAAAACGTAAATGCACCGAGAGAAAGATATCATATGGACATTTGGTTCAGAGACAAAAATAACTTCTATTTAACATGCATAGATAAATTTAGTAAATATGCTTCATTAAGTAAACTCAAATCACGCAATTGGTCAGATGTACTAAATGGGATAATCATTATACTAAATAATATGGGACAACCTAAGAAACTAACGATGGATAACGAAAGTGCTTTTAAAAGCGAAATAATAAAAAATTATTTTGTAAAGGAAGGCATTGAAATACACTACACCACACCAAATTATCATACAGGTAACTCAAACATCGAACGATTTCATAACACCCTAAATGAAAACTTAAGAACATTCCTAATAAGACAAAAAAAAGAAAATTCGATACTCTTATTAGACCCAATAATGGAATCTTTACGCATATACAATACGACAATTCATTCCGCAACTAAAGAAGAACCAATAAAAGTACATCAAGGAGACGTAGACATTGCCAAAATAAAAAATCTAATAAAATAAGGAAAAGAAAAGGCAATTTTAAATCGAAACAAACATAGGAAAGACGATCAAGTCAATCCCAACATCATCAAAATAGAATCAAACAAAAAATTGGAACCTAAAGCTAAAATCAGAGCACGTAAGGACAAAAATAAATATCATTTACAGCAGCACCCAAGACTAAAGAAATATCAAACAGCTAATAACGATATCATAAACACCGTACAACTTAACGAAACAATTAAAATCAACGAATAAATCTTACTACTTCCATTTAAACTACCTAATTATCATATCATATCATATTATTTATATTACGATTAGAATACGTAAATCTCTTACAGGCAACTACTCAAAGATAGCACTGAAGATAATACTAGTGTTGATCATAGTATATTGCAACCAAATGCGAACTGATGGTCAAGTAATAGAAGTAATTAATGCAGACAACGGAAATGGATTTACCGTAGCGCAGACAGATACCATAAAAATTATAGATCATTACACATATATACTACATACAATAAACATAAGCTCATATGAAGAGAACTTTCGTAAAATTCAAGAAAGTGTGAAAACAATGCAACAAAATTTCATAGATACAGATTTGGAAAATATGGCACACCAACTCCATCATTTGGAACACGAAATCCATTCATTACAACCAAAATTAAACAATGAGGAAGATAGTAAACAACAACCAATAAGTTTAGAGACAAGATTAAGGGATGCTAGAAAATCATATAAAACAGGATATAATAGAGATGCAAAAACATGGGATTATTGTAACGAATTAGGACTTAAACCGGGTTGCATAAATACAGGGAACAGAAAGAAAAGAGGACTTTTGAATCTTTGGGGTAGAACGATGAAATTTTTAGCAGGATCTATGGATGATCAGGACTCAGCAATGATAGAAGCACACTTTCAAGCAATAGAAAAGAATCAAGATACGTTATATGAAAATCAAAATAAGCTATTAAAATCAAGTAATACTCTTACAGACCAAATTAAAATCATTGAGAAAAAAGTAAATAAAAATCAAAAGATAATAAAAGATCACGTTAATAACTTAATTAAAGAAACAAATTATTTAAAGAGAATTCACTTACAAAAAGAATATGAAACACTTGTATTAACTGATATCAATATTTTAATTAAAAACATTGAGAAAATAAAAGAAATTATATTAAATTCAAAACTTGGAACACTTAGTAGATACATTTTAAATGACGAAGAAGTAGATAAATTCCAAATAAAAATTGAGCAATATTCGGACATTAAATGCGCAGTTGCATTAAGAAAAAATACAATTATAATAATTATCAGTATTCCGCAATATAGCGACGGAGAATATAAAAAATTAAAAATTGAACCAATACCTAACTATCATGGAATGCAATTAGTAAGTAAGATAAAAAATGTATTAAGTTTTCAAAATACATTGTATTACCCAACAAAATTTGTAAAAAATTTAATATGGATAGAAGATGATTGTATAAGAGAATTGTTAAAAATAAAAATAATAGGATGTAAATTAATGAAGAATGAGAAAGAAGAAATAATACAACTCACAGAATCTATAATTGTAACAAAAAATTTAAAAAATGAAAAAGTTAAACATAATTGTGAAAAAACCAAAGTAAAACAAGATATCACTCTTTCAGGTCATAACATTATTCGTTTTGACAGCTGCAAAATTACAATTAAAAATATAACATTTAATAATTTTAAAGTTCCTTATTATGAACACCTTATTTTGCCTAACATAGCAAAAGACGTAAATTTCACAAAACTAGAGGACATCTCATTGGATGATGTTTATTTAAAACAACTAGAACAAGAGAAACTTAATAACTTGGAAAAATTTGAAAAAAATAAAAATTATAATAAACAAAATTGGATTAATTATACCTTTATAGCCACTACGGCAGTTATTGTATTAGTAATAGGATACATATATTATAAATATAAGCATAAAAATTCTGTAAACTTTGACTTACCAAACCTATGGATGACACCTAGTCGGGAGTCTAGGTCAAGTGAGGGAGGAGTTACATACGCATCACCACATCGTATGTCACTTCTTGATGAGGTCATCCCACATGACCTCATTGAGCCCCTAAGACCATCGGTATTCGATGGCATAAAATAAGAAGTAATAAAATCATTTTTCAAATTCATTTTATGACTTCATTTTTTAATTTAAAATAATTACTCTGCGAGTAATTAAATTTGATAGCCTTCTGCTAGTTAATTGATTTTAGAAATGTCGCACATGCAAAGGGCTATAAAGAGTGAATAAGGATCGGTTTTAAGATCGCCTGCATGACGACTTAATTAAATGAAATGGTTGAGACATGTTTAAAAATGTAAACAAAATTCGATCGAATTTGAACGGATCGAATTTTGATAACTAACGTCTTAAGAAAATATGTTAAAGTCGAGGAGTCTTCCATCAACCTCCAGAATAGCAAGTTGTGTCCTCTATAAGAGTTAAAAGTTCGTCAAAAGTTAAAAAGTTATAAAAAATACCTAAAATAAATAAGTTGTTGAAATAAGTGATTAAATAAAATATAAAAGTGAGAGTAAAGAGTTTTAATCTGAAAAGGTGATTAAATAAATAGTTTTAATCTAAAAAGTATTGATTCTGGCGATCATAAATTTGATAGTCAGGAAAAAATACGTAATTCTAAGCCGGTGACACGTAAAGAAGATTGGCCTGAATATCAAAAGAACCCGAAGCCGATTGTGTGAAGCCAATCGTGTGAGGTCGATCGTGTGAGGTCAATCCTGGAAGGTCAACCGTGTGAGGTCTCCTTAGACCTCCTTACAATAGATAGGTCATAAATTAAGATAATTTTGTAGATAGCGTCCGGTAAGGAAATGTATTTAAACCCGAACCAAGGACCAATAAGACGCACAATTTTGTTAGCACCAATAGAGTAAGGTTAAATTATAAATAAAGAATTTACTTTTGAAACAAGAATTCCTTTTTATTGACCTTGCCTTTGAGATTAACGTGTGACCCGGTAAAACCGCGAGATAATTTTGAAGTAAGTCTTGATAAGAATCAAGACTTACGAGTGAATTAAGACAGTTCCCGAACCCGGAAACTTAATTTCGGAAATCCCGGGGAAAAATTGTGTTGAGAACAAGAGTCAGACTGTGCAATTGGCTGCTACTCGTTTCGTAGCAGTTACGTCAGCATATTTCGAAATATGAGACTGCAACAAAGTCTTAGCTTTTTTCACTTTCATGTTTATATTTTAACTTCCAGAAATACTTACCTACCGCGAGTTCGCGTTCTTATCTCTTGATAAACATTCTATTTTGCCAGCCTCATTAAATTCTCGCCATCGACAATGTAATCTTTGCAGAATTGCATTTTTAATCCGCAGCAGTTCGAATGACTGTGGATGGAAATTAGTTGAGTTCGATTTGTACCTTCATCAAATGAAGACGCGTAACTTTATATTGTAATTTGCTGTAAAACCATATAAAAATAACTTGTTCGTTTGAAAATAAATGTTCTTTTTTATAAAATACTTCTGTCCGTGTTTTAAAAGGAATTTAAGTGGCGCAGTCGGTAGGATTATCCTTAAAGAACAAGTTTTGGTGAAAGTAATCAATAATAACAAAACGTGTCGATTGTGGTGAACAAAAAGTTGGCTCCGAAAAACAAAAAAAAATTTTGCAAAAATTAAATGCGATCAGTGCAATCTCTACCAAAATTGAAAAGGTGAAAAGTTACATTATTGTAAAAGTTCAAAAGTTAAAATTACTGTGAGAAGTGCCTATCTCACTGCAGATTTTTCTCCGCTAAAAATTAAAATGGCTCAACAAGGTAACCAATTAACATTAGTAATTAATCCCTTAAAATTTATTGAACAGCTACCTGAGATTCATGGCAATAATCCACACGAACTGAGGAGTTTCACAAAGCAGTTAGATGAAATCAATCCTCTCATCTTACAGCACAATCAAAGTGCACAACAAATAATTTTGAATGCAGTTAAGAATAGATGCAAGGGAAGGGCAAGAATCCTCATCGAAGTTCACGATCACATCAATACCTGGGTTGATCTTAAAAACTTGTTATTGAATAATTTTGGCGATCACAGAACTTCATACCAAATTTATGACGAATTGAGAGCTGTAACCTGTAGAGGGAACATTTTAGGTTTCTACAACGAAGTTCAGGAAAAACTCAGCACTCTTAATGGAAAGACACGCCTGGAAGGAGAACGTGACGGATTGAGTGATGCATTAATTATAGACAAAATACATAACAACATAAGAGTAGGCTTAGAAATATTTAAAAATAAATTAATTGAACCAATGCGATCAATAATTTACTGCCGAAATCCAGAAACAATTGAGTTGGCTATTCAAATATTAGAAGAAGGTGGTTATTTAAGACAAACTGACAATAAGAATAAACAAAACATTAACGCAGAAGGAACTCCCAACAATAACAGAAATTCCAATCCTAATAATTTTAATAATTCCAACAATAATTTTAGAAATCCTAATCGTAGCTCCAATAATTCTAGCAATTTTAGAAATCCAAACCCAAACAATTATAATAATTTTCAAAATTCTAATTCAAACTATTTTAGAAATCCCAATCCTAACACAAGACATTTTAATAATCCTAATGGCAATAATAATCAGGGACGCAATGTTAATCAAAATTTCCCGAACCAACAACCAAATTTTAATAATAACCAGAGGTCAAACTTTCAGCAATCAAACCAAGTAAGGCAAAATTCTTCGAATCCACGACCAATGGATGTAGATCCTTCGTCCATAGTAACACGGCAAAATCATACCAACACAATCGAAAATTTTCCTCCACTTGCCTCGGAAACGCAACCACCAGAAATCAATTACCCTATATCGTAATTAAAAATCCAGTACGTCCACTAAAATTTTTAATAGACTCAGGAGCGTGTATGAGTATAATAAACGAAAATATATGTGCACCAAAATATCAAAACTATATCCCAACAGTGTTAATTAATACTCTACAAAATCAAATTAGATGTAACACAAAAGTTTCCTTTCCATGTTTTGAAGAATTCAATTCAAAGGCTAACCTTGAATTTTTGCAGATACCTTTCAGCAATTCATTTGATGGGCTTATAGGTAATAATATATTGGTCCCATTTAAGGCTATTATAGATTATACGAATAACATGATAAATTTAAATAACCAGAGCTTACCAATTTATTTTAATGAGGATGATCAGCAGACAGTGGAGCAATACAATCTTATGATCAGTCAATTGCCCCCTGAAGTGTTGGGTTGTGAAGTAGATGGTGTTCCTGAAGTGCGGACGGATCATCTTAATGGGGAGGAAAGGTCGAAGCTTATGAATTTGTTGAATCAGTTTGATGATTTGTTTTTTAGGGAAGGGGTTGACTTATCTTTTACTCACGTCATTAAGCACGAAATAAAAACGAAAACAGACACCCCGATTTATACCAGAAATTACAAGTACGAAGCAATCCATAGAGGAGAGGTAGATAGGCAAATAAAAGATATGCTTAAGCAAGGAATTATTCGTAATAGTAACTCTCCGTACTCATCCCCCATATGGGTTGTGCCAAAAAAACCTGATGCCTCAGGCGAGAAAAAATGGAGAATTGTCATCGATTACAGGAAGTTGAACGAAAACACCATTGACGACAAGTTTCCAATTCCCAATATCGATGACATACTCGATAAATTGGGTCGGTCGATGTATTTCACTACGTTGGACTTGGCCAACGGTTTCCACCAGATAGAAGTATCTGAGACCGATATTCCTAAGACAGCTATTTCCACCGACCAAGGTCACTACGAGTTCCTACGAATGCCATTTGGCTTAAAAAATGCGCCTTCTACATTTCAGCGCCTTATGAACTCGATATTGTCTGATTACATAGGAAAGATATGCTTTGTCTATCTAGACGACATCATTATCTTTTCAACTAGCTTAGAGGAACATCTTTGTTCACTTAGGAAAATATTTAAAAGCCTACGGGAGGCAAATCTGAAATTACAACTTAAAAAATCCGAATTTTTGAAACATGAAACTGAATACCTTGGGCACATAATATCAACTGAAGGTGTAAAACCCAACCCATTAAAGGTTAAAGCAATTAAAGAATTTCCTACTCCTAAAACAACTAAGCAGATTAAGTCTTTCCTGGGACTAGTAGGATTCTACAGGAAATTTGTGAGAGATTTCGCTATGATAGCAAAACCTATGACCTTACGTCTCAAGAAAAATACAAAAATCAATCCTCAAGATGAAGATTACCTAGACTCATTTAATAAATTAAAGACAGTTGTAACCCAGGAACCCGTTCTAGCATACCCAGATTTTTCAAAGGAGTTCACTTTAACAACAGATGCTTCCAACTTCGCACTTGGAGCAGTCCTATCACAGCAACAACACCCGATATGTTTTGCATCGCGTACGCTCAATGAACATGAGACACGATACTCTACTATAGAGAAAGAGCTGCTTGCCATAGTTTGGGCAACAGCGTATTTTCGTCCCTACCTTTATGGAAGGAAATTTCTTATCCGAACAGATCATAGACCATTGCAATGGCTTTCAAATTTAAGGGAACCAAATTCTAAACTCCAAAGATGGAAGATAAAATTGGAAGAGTTCAACTTCACAATCGAGTATATAAAAGGTAAAGAGAATGTAGTGGCTGACGCGCTTTCGAGAATTGAAATTCATACGAACGATATAAGTTTGACAAGTGATTCGATTGATAAGGACGCTATGTTGGCAAATACGTCATCTGGAGACGACACCCACGCGAATGAAATAAGTTCGACGGGTGCAACCATTCATAGCGCTGAAGAAGATAATCAACATTATATTCAAATTTCGGAAGTGCCCCTTAATATTTTTAGAAATCAAATTATAATAAAGAAATCTCAGGTAAATTCAACCAAAATAGAAAAATATTTTAATAGGAAAAGGCTAATATTCCAGATTAAAGATCCAGATGAACAATTTTTCAGATATATATTACAAAATCACATGCCAAGTAAGGGATTGGTTGGATTGATGTTGGAAGATATTAACTTGTTTTCCACATTCCAAAACGAGTACATAAAATGGAAGAAGGACAATCCTTCAGTTAGAATAAATAAAGTTAACAAAATTCTTGAAGATATAACGAATATATCAGATATCCGTGAGCGAATTCTCAGGGAACATCAAAAAAATAACCATCGTGGGATTAATGAAGTATACACAGAAATTAAAAACTTCGTATACTACCCTAAACTTAAAAATGAAATCACTGCCGTAATAAATAATTGTCACATTTGTAACGTAGCAATGTATGAAAGAAATCCACCGAAGGAACCTGATCGATTAACAGAAACTCCATCATGCCCTCATGAAATAGTACATGTTGACATATGGTTTAAATCAAAAGGTAGCCCCTATATAACATTTATCGATAAATTTTCGAAATATGCACAGGCCATTAAGCTTAAGTCGCGAAATTGGTTGGATATTCAGGGTGCGTTAACCCAATACATAGGAACAATAGGAAAGCCCAAACAAATAGTTTTTGATGGAGAATTTGGCTCTGCAAGTTCCAAAAATTTCTTTGAAAATGAGAAAATTAATATTCATGTCACAACTCCATATCACCACACAGGTAATTCGGATATCGAAAGATTCCACAACACTCTAAATGAACATCTGAGATTACTTAAGGCACAAGATGATCATAATAAAGAAATTTCATATATAGATCCCGTCATCAAAGCACTTAAATTTTACAACCATACTATACACTCCTCAACAGGGTATAAGCCTATAGATATTCAAAACGGTTCAATCCATCCTGACAACTTTCTAGAGATTAAAAATAAAATGCACTCTCGAAAAGAGAAAATTATTACTAAACTAAATATAGATAGGAAACCTTCAGATCTTAATGATAATTATGTCAAAAACCCCGCTAGAAAATCAAAACAAGACGCTATGTATTTACGAACTAGATTAATACAAAGAGACGAACAATTTTATAATCCCAGAACAAAACGCAAATACCATAAAAATCAAATTTCAAAAAAAAAGAAGTACCAGTCCAATGATTGCTCTCTTTCCAGAAATATTACTCCTTCTATTGTTCATCCCAATGATGCTAGCTCAGAAGCTGGAAATAATTGAAGTAAATCATGGGAACGGTTTCACACTGATTGAGAAAGAAGAAATTAAAATTATACAAGACTACACCAAGGTTATACACGTTGTGAATATCACCCAGTATCAGGAAAACGTACAGATCATACAAACAAACATCAACGATATTCTGAACCCACCGGATTCATTATTAATTAAATTTAGTCAGCTACAAGACGAACTAGAAACCTTGATACCACATAACCGAAATAAACGCGGACTTTTTAATATATGGGGACATACATTGAACTTCTTAGCTGGAACAATGGACGCCGACGACGCCGAAGACATACGGCTTCACTTCAAAGCTGTAGACGAAAATAACCACAATTTGATAAATGCAGTAAATGACCAAATTAAGATAAATACACAAATCTCGGACGAAATTAATAAAATAACTAAACATATTAATACACAGCAGAATCAAATTGAAAACAAAATTAACGATCTCTCAAACCATATTGATAGTCTGGAATTAAAAATTGAGAGAGAACACATAATTACTGAAATTAAAGAAAATATCGAAACTTTATATGTTCACATTGGAAAAATTAAAGAAATTATGCTCCTTAGCAGATTAGAAGTTTTAAGTAGAAATATTCTTACATACAGTGAAATTAAAGAAATGAAAATCGATAATGAAAAATTAAAATATATAAAAACAAGTGTTGCTCAATTAAACAATAGTTTGTTAATTATTATACTTATTCCAAATTTTACAATTAATAAATATTCCAAAATTTTAATTGAACCAATTCCAAATAAAAACAATCTGCAATTAAAAAATGATTACAATGTGTTTGTTAGCGATAAGAAAAATACATATAAATATAGTGATCAAAATGAACTTAAAAAATTGGAACTTATAACTGATAAATGTATTAAAGAAATATTAAACCCTCAAATGTCAAGCTGTGTCTTTGAGTATAACTATAAAGAAGAAATCTTGCTTATTTCCGAAGATTTGTTAATCACAAAAAATTTAAAACATACCAACTTATATCACACATGTAATGCGATGCAGGATATAGCAATGTACGGTAACAATATTGTAAAGTTTAATAATTGTAAAATCCAAATCAATAATGTAAAGTTCTCAAATGAGTACAAAACTCATATGGAAACTATCATTTTACCAAACACCATAAAAAATATTAAATATTCAGTAAATCAAAATTTTACCTTAGAAGAAATACATACTAAAAATGTAAAAAATTTAAAAGAACTTACCGAAATTAAATATAATGGCAGGTTAAGGCATTGGACAAGTGTAACTACAGACATTGTTATTTTTGTTTGTATAATTGCCGCGGTTTTTGTAATATATTGTAAGTTTGGTAGGGCTGGCAAAGCGGAGATTGATATTGATGTGGCAATTCCTCAAGATTTAAATAATAATCGCCAGGAGTCGAATCAAAAGGATGGAGGAGTTACGTCAGCATATTTCGAAATATGAGACTGCAACAAAGTCTTAGCTTTTTTCACTTTCATGTTTATATTTTAACTTCCAGAAATACTTACCTACCGCGAGTTCGCGTTCTTATCTCTTGATAAACATTCTATTTTGCCAGCCTCATTAAATTCTCGCCATCGACAATGTAATCTTTGCAGAATTGCATTTTTAATCCGCAGCAGTTCGAATGACTGTGGATGGAAATTAGTTGAGTTCGATTTGTACCTTCATCAAATGAAGACGCGTAACTTTATATTGTAATTTGCTGTAAAACCATATAAAAATAACTTGTTCGTTTGAAAATAAATGTTCTTTTTTATAAAATACTTCTGTCCGTGTTTTAAAAGGAATTTAAGTTAGCCAGCCAATTGCCGTCTATTTATAGACTCGGCTCTGTTGCAATCCGGTGAAAATCGGCCGCTAGGCCAATTCACGGTTGCATTCACCGTTACTCGGGCTCTTTCGAGCAATTTTTCCAAAAGTCGAACTTTTGTTATATAAGTGCGGTCGCATACCGCTGACTGTGAATTATATCTAAGTAAAATTTTTTCATACGAAAAATTTTTCTTGTATTAAATTGGTGTCAAATTAAGTGTAAGTGCTAAACAATACCATGCCGCCCAAGAAACCACCCGGCAACCCACCGGAGAAGAAGAAGAAGGACGAAGAAATTCCTGGGATAAGCGTGATTGGTGACGATGAGTTATCGCCCGAAAATGCCGATTCTCCAGCCCGTTCTAGTAGGAAGCTGCCGTCTAGGGTAAGTGAAAAATATGGTAAGAACGAAGAAACTATCGGTAGATACTATGCCGCAGGAATCGGGGAGAGGGATCTCTCCAGGAATTACAAAACTAAAGATTATGATAAAGAAGGCCGCACCCTGAATATATGGGCGCATAAGAAGTTTTATAATGAGATACTGCGGATGTTTGGAGTGGCTGTTGGTGAACAGAATTATACAAAAGTGGATGATAGCGAAACCTGGAATTATTCAGACACGGACGACCAATCCAACCCAGTAAACGAGCAGTCGGCTCAAAAATTATGTAGGATTCTTAGGAAGCTTATTAAGGAGGCGCCAACTCTACCAGAAGATCCATTTGAGGACGCGGAAACTCCTAAAGAGGCTGGAAAAGTAGAATACGTAGCTGAAAAGAACGCGGAAATTTCAAAAGAGGTCGTAGAAGCAGAAAATGAATTAGAAGATGTGAACCTATATCGGCATCTCGATGAAGCGAATAAACAATTCTCGGAGATCAGGAAAATTGTGTCGGATGATGCTGTGCGTTTCCAAGATGTTGACAAGAATCTAACCAAGATCAGTAGTATAATAACCAAGCTGATCAGCACTTGCGAGTACTATAAAGGTTACTCAGAAGCACTGTAAAAAGCTGAACAATCCAAGTCAGTAAGATGTGCCACTGCTGCTGTCGCCGCCGCTGTTCCTGTTATGAACACAGTCACTGCTCCGCCAGCTGCAAAGCCAATCGAAACGTGGTCGATGATTGTCAAAAGCAGCGACGAAACAATTACGCCGGGTGAAATAACGAATAAAATCAGAAATGAAGTTTTTCCAACCTTAGGAGTGAGAATACACGGAGTTAATGCCAGGAGGGATGGACAAGTGTGGATCACTGTCCCATCCAAAAATGAGAGAGAAAAAGCTGCCGCCAGCAAGAAATTCAAGGATGTTGGTCTCGAGGTTATTGTAAAGGAAAAGTTCCAGCACAAACTGATAGTTCAAAGTGTGGATTGCTCAATTACCACGGAAGAACTGATGAGTGAAGTGTACAATAACAATGTAGAAGGCAAGTTTTCACAGGAAGAATTTAGTAAGTATATACGAGTGGCCAGTAGGCCTATGAGGTCACCCCCATAAAGCAATAAAATAAGGGATCTGCAGACCGATGCCTATTCGCACCTCAATAGGTATCGATATGCATCGCACCTGAAATAACAAATATTAATTCGGGTATTACCACAATCTTAGAGTTTTAGGAAGACATTTTTGTAGGATAAGATTTTCGGATAATTTTAAATCTTATCCTGTAGGTAGTAAGAAATTATTTTCATTATTTTTAGTCACTTCTTGTTCGACATTAAGACAGTAAAGACATTAATATATTATTAACACATTAAATACTTTGAAACCCGAAAAATCTTTAGTTTTTATTCTTTCACGTTTGAAAGGAAAGTTTTCTGGCGCAGTCGGTAGGATACCGATTGAAGGTATCCGAAAGTGATAAAACCTAGCAACCTGGTTTTAAAAAAAAATTTAATTATTTTAATAATATTCAGTTTAAGAAAATTAAATGTAAGAGAAAAAATTGAGTGTGAAGCCGCAAATCTTAGCCCTGAAAGAATATCCCTAAAATTAAATGACAATATTCTTTCCGCTTTGGAAATTTTTATAAGCAATATTGCAGAGCCTATGCGTACTACATATGTTATATAGTCGTAACCCCCAAAGTTTAGAAAACGCACTCCAACTATTGGTTGAGGGTGGTTATCTAAGTAGTGAAAAAACAGATTGACAAACGAACAACAGACAACAATGCAGACAAACGCAATCGTACAGTCATTATAATAACAATTTCAATCAACAAAGATTCAATAATAATTCCCAAAACCAAAGATTTAATCAAAATATTGAGTCACAAAGATTTAATAATAACACCCAACAGCAAAGGTTTAATAACAATTTTCAACAACAACGATTCAATAATAATTCACAACAACAAAGATTTAACAACAATTTTCAGCAATAAAGACATAATAATCATTACAATCCACGACAACAAAGACAAAATCCTGAACCTATAGACGTTGATCCTAGTCGTATTTCTAGATCATATCCGACAAATAATGCGGATTTTCATTTAGATGCCTCGGAAATATTACAAAATTCCCCAGATTACCCTATATAAAGGTAAAAAGTAAAACACGAATCTTACGATTCATTATTGATTCAGGTGCTTGTATGAGCATTATTGACACAAATATCTGTAACCCTAAATATCGCATTTCCCACTGCACATATTAAAACTTTGCAAAACATTATAGCCTGCAACACTAAAGTTTCAATTCCCTGTTTTTCCGAATTTAAATATAACGAACCAATCGAATTTCTTGAAATACCTTTGGATAATGGATATGACGGACTCATTGGGAATAATATCTTAGTTCCACTACAAACTCATATTAACTATGGAAATCTAACGCTTTTAATTAATAATAATACATTGCCCATGGATCTTAATTTCAAAGAGGAGGAAGAAATGTCACAATATACAACACTCACAAGTGACGCTATTGACCTCCCACATGTCGAGAACCCAATCTCGCATAGTTTGGAGCAAGAAATACGCACAAACCATCTTAATGACAAAGAAAGACAGAAGCTATTGAACGTAGTTCGAACCTTTAAATGTACTTGCTTTCGCGAGGATGATAAATTATCATTCACACACGCGATAAATTATGAACTTAAATTGAAAAACGAGACCCCCATTTATTCACGAACTTATCGATACCCTCAAGTATATAAAGTCGAAGTGGATAAACAAATAAATGAAATGCTTTCGCAAGGAGTTATTAGGAATAGTTCCTCTCCGTATTCATCTCCCATTTGGGTCGTCCTAAAGAAGGCCGATGCCACTGGAAAACCTAAGTGGAGGATTGTTATCGACTACCGGAAACTGAACGAAATTACTATTGATGATAAATTCCCAATTCCTAATATTGACGATATATTAGATAAATTAGGTAAGTCAATGTTCTTCACCACACTCGACTTAGCAAAAGGATTCCACCAGATTCAAATCGCGGAGAAAGAAATTGGACAAGTCGAAGTTTCTTAAAAAAGAGACTGAATTTTTGGGTCACATCATCACCACCGAAGGCATTAAACCCAACCCCAACAAAGTAAAGTCTATTATCGACTCTCCTATTCCAAAGACAATCAAACAAATCAAATCTTTTCTTGGTTTGGTAGGCTACTACCGAAAGTTCATACGCGATTTCGCGAAAATTGCAAAACCCCTCACTGCGCGCTTGAAAAAGAATACATGCATAAATATTCAAGATACTGACTACAAAGAATCTTTTAATAAGTTGAAATTCCTGATCACAAAATATCCTGATTTCGAGAGGGAGTTCACATTAACGACAGATGCCTCTAATTTTGCGATTGGTGCGGTTTTATCGCAAGATCAATCAATCAATCAAATTCCTGTTAAGACCCCCTATAGGGGCATAGGACAGAAACAACTCTCTTCCACAAGGCGCGATCCTGAGCATCGGCTTTAAGCTGTTGCCAGGACTTGTTTATTCCTCTGGCCTCCTGCTCAACTGCTCGCTTCCATGTGTTACATGGTCGACCAACCCGACGTCTTCCTTGAGGGTTATAATCCAGAGCCTGTTTTGCGATGTTTCGCTCTGGTTTCCTCAAAGTATGACCGATCCACTGCCACTTTCGCCGTTGAATTTCAATACCTATTTTAGTCTGGCGAGTTGTACTCCAAAGTTCGTCGTTGGAGATTACCTTTGGCCAGAATATTCCTAAAATGCGCCGGAGGCATTGGTTTACGAAAGTCTGTAGTTTCTTGGTAAGTCGAACGGTCACTTTCCACGTAGTACAACCATATAGCAACACGGATTTGACGCATGCGTCAATAACTCGCAGCTTCGTGCGAAGGGAGATCTCTCTTAACCTCCAGAAAGGGGAAAGGATACCGAAGGCCTGACGAGCTTTATTTAGCCGAGCCTCAACATCCTTTTCGGCTCCGCCGACAATGCTTCCAAGATAGCAAAAATCTTGCACCTCTTCCACATCCTGTCCATTAAGAACAATCGGTGTGCTTGCGTTCGAACCCATGTGCATGTACTTGGTTTTACGCACATTTATTTTCAGTCCCGCCTCTTTGCATTTAGAATGCAACGAGCGAACATTTGACTCTAAGTCCGAACGGGTATTACCAAGCAAACACACGTCATCAGCATAATCAAGGTGACTTAAGATGTTAAATAGTCTCCATTGAAGACCTTTACCTTCCCCACCTTCCAGTGCAGCTTTCAAGATGTCATTTATTACCACCAGAAACAGGGCTGGTGATAATATGCAGCCTTGTCTGACACCCGTTCGCACAGGAAAGCTCTCGGACAGCTCTCCTCTATGCAAGACGCGACACCTTGCATCTTCGTAGGATTCTTTAATCATAGCTATGACCTTATCTGGAATACCTCTCCTACGCAAAGCATTCCATATGTAATCTCGCTTAACGCTGTCGAAAGCCTTCTCGAAGTCCACAAACATGAGATGTAGTGGCGAACCCATTTCGGCTGACTGCTCTAATATTATCCGTAGGGTATTTGTGTGGTCGGTACAAGACGACCCTTTACGGAATCCAGCCTGATAAACTTCGAGAGTGCTCTCGACGACATCACTAATCCTATTGAGAATTACCTTAGCCATAATTTTTGATACGGCAGTAAGTAGACATATACCACGCCAATTGCCACAATCCCGAAGGTCGCCCTTCTTCGGAATTTTCACAATGACGCCCTCCTTCCATTCAGTCGGAATCCTCCATCATTCCACACCTTAGTGAAGAGTGGGAGGAGTATATCGGCTGTTATTTCCGGGTCCGCTTTGAGGAGTTCGGTTGGTAGTCCGTCTATACCTGGAGCTTTCCTTCCCGCCATTGACCGAATGGTGGAAACTATCTCTTCCTTATCTGGGGGATCGTCTCTAATAGAGGATTGTTGCGGTTGGATGTTTGGAAATTGTTCTGTTTCCGGAATATCTTCATCTGACAAGATGTTTAAAATATCAGAGAAGTATTCCTTCCATCGTCGCAACTGGTGTTCACTCATATTAAGGAGAGTTCCGTTGACATCTCTCACCAGGTGGTTGGCGGTGAAATTCCTGTTCGTCAACTGTTTCATGATTTTAAATAGTGAACCCATATCCCCAAGGTAAGCCGCAGATTCTGCCTTGTTTGCCAGATCTTCAATGGCATTTCTCTTGTCGCGTCTAACAGCCTTTTTAAGCTGTATATGAGCATCGCGGTAGTTCTGCCTCAAGTCGGGCGTTCGTTGGTTGACATCGGGTTGAGAGATGATTGCCAATTTGGCTTTTTTCCGATTGCCAACCTTGACCCATGTGTCTTGCGACATCCAGGGTTTCTCACCGCTTTGCGCATATCCCACAGATTCTTCAGCACTAGTTAGAAAAGTGTTTCTGGTTGCCTCCCAATTGGCGTCCAGTGTGCGCATTTCATGTTCACCCAATGTGGATGACTTTTCGCGTAGAATAGTAGTGTATTCGCGTTTTTTGTTGGGATCTCTAAGTTTATTCACATTAAGCTTGCGCTTCATTTGAAGAATTTGTGGTCGTCGGATAGCTGCTGTACACAATCTCAAGCAAGCAACCATCAAGTGGTGATCGCTCCCCACGTCAGCTCCTTGCTATCGCAAGATGGTCACCCTAATTGTTTCGCAAGCAGAACACTAAACGAGCACGAAACCAATTACTCAACAATTGTGAAAGAATGCTTGGCGATAGTTTGGGCTGTACAATATTTTCGCCCTTACCTTTATAGCCAAAAGTTTAAAATTAAGACTGATCATCGCCCCTTGGTATGGCTAAGCAACTTGAAAGAGCCAAACAATAAGCTACAACGTTGGAGGATCAAGCTAGAGGAATTTAACTATGAAATTGAGTACGTTAAGGGCAAGGAAAATACGGTAGCGGATGCTCTATCCAGAATAGAAATCAATTTAAATCAAGAAAATGAAGATACCTATTCTACTGATGCTACGATTCATAGCGGTAACGAAGATAATCAGCGGTACATCCAAAATTCAGAACTTCCATTAAAGCACATGTGTCGATAAATTTTCTAAATACGCCCAAGCGATTGCATTGAAATCACGCAATTGGATAGATGTTAAAGATGCTGTTTGCCAATTTATTGCTACTTTTGGAAAGTCAAAAACTATTGTATGCGATAATGAAGGATCTTTTGGTAGCCTTAATATGCAAAATTTTTTCAAAAAAGAGAATATAACTGTGCACTATACAACCCCAAATTTACACACAGGCAACGCCGATGTTGAAAGATTCCACAATACACTAAACGAACATATTAGACTGATTAAAGCTCAAGAAAATTTGGACAAATGTCTCAACGTAACGAATCCTGTGATTCTAGCTCTAAAACACTATAATTTTACTATTCACTCAAATACAAATTATAGACCTATAGAAATACACAATGGCACAATTCCACGAGATAAATACGAAGAAATCCACTCTAAACTTAAAGAAAAGAAAATTAAAAGTATTAACCGACTTAATAGAAATCGCAAAGATGTTGAACTAAACCCCTCCTTTATAAAAAACCAAGCTCGAAATTCGAAGTTATATCCCAGTCATAAGCATAAAATATTACGTACCACCGATAAAAACTACTACTTTGATAATAAAAATAAACGCATATATAAATCCCAGTTGTCAAGAAAAAAGAAATATCAAAATAATAGTCCAATTTCTGATTCCAATATTCGTTCTAATAACCCTCACCATAATATTTCAAGTACATCTAGTCAATAGAATTGAAAAACAACAGCACGAAAAACATTTTTCCATCATTCTAATAATTTTTTTTAAATAATATTATAATTCTTTTACGAGGAAATCTATCAACTAATAAAACAAAACATAGACAATTTACAAACTTACTAAAATTTAAATTTTTTCACACAAGATGAATATAAAATGCTACTACACGACATTAAAACGGACGGATTTATATACTTATATATTCATTATAAAATTTTAATACATTTAGTACATTAGAAACCCCTTTCAATATATAGATAAAAGATTACCACTAATATTGCCTTATAAAAATAATAATGTAAAATAATAAATACAGAATTTTAGAAAACAGTTTCAAAAAACAATCATTATGAAAGAAATCGCGAAAAATGTAACGAGCCTTCACACTCATATTTAGAAAATATTTTTAAGGAAACATATTTAAATTCAAAAGAAATAATTAAATACTAAAATATAGATAAGATATTCAAAAAATAAAACATTGTAAGACATCTAAAACTTGTAACAGATATATTCCGAAAATAGATCACAAAAGGTAAATATGTATGTCGAAAATAAAATTGAAAAAGTTAAGTTAACCCAAAATTGTAATCACAAATGTAAAGCCAATCTTATTATCACAATTGCAATATCCTATGAAAATTTTGAACACATCACAATTTTAAATTAATGATATTATTACATACATCAATTGTACAATTTGGATGATCAAATCAAAATAATGTAATAAATAATAAAAGAAATTCAATTGTAAACTTTCCAGTAAATTTTTATTAGAAAAAGATTAAACATAAAGTATAAATTTTAAAATTTCAAAGGAATTGAAAAGTAAAATTTTAAATTATACAAGATGGCTCATAATTAAAAATTCGTTAACTCTCATTAGCATAATTACAATTATTTAATGGTAATCATGTACCATGTATCACATTCGACACGTCAGGAGACGGGTCCTAGGGGTGGGGAAGTTACATATACATTTGGTAATGCAACCCCTAATAAACGTACGATGTGGGTCGATCTACATGGTATCTCGACACCCCCATAAAACAACAAAATAAGGGAACTGCAGACCGATGCCTATTCGCACCTCAATAGGTATCGATATGCATCGCACCTGAAATAACAAATATTAATTCGGGTATTCCCACAATCTTAGAGTTTTATGAAGACTTTTTTGTAGAATAAGATTTTCGGATAATTATAAATCTTATCCTGTAGGTAGTAAGAAATTATTTTCATTATTTTTAGTCACTTCTTGTTCGACAAGGATAGTGGCCGAGGTGAGCAAGCGTCGCAATATTAATCGAGTGTAGTGTCGGTGAAGTAAGGAATTTATTGTTAGAACAAGTGTAGACCGTTCAATTGGCTGCTACTCGAGTTACATCCACAAACATTCCGATGACCTCATCAGCTATTTCACCAGAAGTCAATCTGTTATTTCACAACCGATGAGTCAACCAGAAACGTTATTCTGAAACCGGAAACATTAACTTTTCATTAATTACCCAAATTCCGCACGGGTAATAAATTAGAAATCCGATACTCTAATAGTCGTATGAAAATGCCGACTACCGAAAATATAGTAGATAAGAAAACAGAATATAAGCGATTATATTATTGCGATGGTTGCAAATCAGATGGGCATAATATAAACAAATGCCCATATAAAGAAAATAAGAATAAGTAATGTAAACATTTGAACCACAAAAATGTAATTTAGATAATAAGTTAAGAATTTTTGTACAATTAAAGTATCGAATTACTTTAATATAATTAAAACTAAAGAATGTTTAAAATAAACAATATATTAATATAAAAGGGCCAAGAAGCCTCCAAACAACGTTCAGTGTTGTATTAAAATTTGAAATAGAAATATATGTATAAAAACCGTGTTGTATCCTTTTTAAGAAAAACCAAGAAATTAAAAAATTAGGAAATAAGTTTGTGAAAAATAAAGAAAAAAAGTGATGTGTGAAAATTAACCAGAACGAAGTTCAATTTCTCTAATTATCCCTTTTTTCCCTCAAGTGTCAGATAAAGCAGACCAATCCACCCAGACAGAGGTGATAGATTGGGACATCGATTTGGAAGAGATATTTCCACTGGATCCTGAAGGATTGCCCGACTATGATCGAATGCCGCTGTACGATCCATACACCAGCGCGCTTCATCAATTGTTGTTGAAATCCATTATATTCTTGTTTAGCTATCTGTTTGACCTCCCTGAGGGAGCAGATGAATAAAAGTTGTGTTTTTGTTGTTAAAAAATCAATTGTGAAATTATAATTCTCGCAACGTAGCCAGCCAACTGCCGTCTAAAGGTAGACTTGAGCCGGGTGAAAATCGGCCGCTAGGCCAACCTACGGTTGTAACTACCGTTGCTCCTGCTCTTTCGAGTAATTTTGGTAAAGTGACTGACTATATAAGTGCGGTTACATACCATCGACTGCGAATTATATCGGAGTAAAATATTTCATACGAAAAATCCTTAGTCGGTGCAAATACAGTGATGCGATGCAAAAAGGGCCGCAAATATCTCAAGGTGTCCAAATCTCCGCCGCGAAACGGTGACCCTCCGACGGGTAACCCTGAAATGGAGTGCGAAGAATGGTCTAGCAGCGATTGCGAGCCTGTGTGCAAGAACACAAGCAATCCCCAGAAATTAGCAGATGCTGTGTCTGCCCATATGACTCCTGTAAGCTCCGACCTCAACACGATGGCGAGCAAAAAGAACGAGTTTCTACGGTCGGGACAGGTACAAACTAATATGGACGAAACCTATGTTAGTTCCGAGAAATTGAGAAATGCAGAAGCAGTGGTAGCCAAACACGCCAGGCAGCAAGAACTATTAAAGAAAGATGCCATGGAGCTGAGTGCTTCTGAAACGAAGCGCTTCAGGCAGGTAAGTGCAGCCAATCCTAAAGTCAATGAGTCCCCACAATCAAAAAAGGCTAGGGTAAATCCAGATAGCGCATCCGACGATACGGACACTGAGACAGAAAGGTACGCTAGAGAAAAAGCCGATGAAATTGGAAGGTTACTCTCCTCCCCTGAAGTTGAGGGCATCACCCCAATCGACTCAATAGACCTGACGTCACCCGAGAACTCAGTACCCTGTCCTTGTGCCCCCACTGCAGCCCAACCCAAAGCTAGTGTAACTACGAAGCAAAATGTTGATCCCAAAGAGCCACATTGATGAAGCCGCCAAGCTCACTCTCGAGATCAATGATATACTGGTATCTGAGGGTTGCGTTCCGGCTGTAATGGCTTATGTAAACGAATGAGTAACGAAAATGAATATGATAATCACGAAGCTAATCTCGGAAGCTCAGTTCTACCGAGGATTGGCCACGGCAGTCACGTGCGGCGATGACCGTTCACCAAAACCAAAACCGAACAATCTGATCGTTCCCATTGCCAGACCATCTGCCTCATACGCCTCAATTGCTGCTTCCCACGTCGTCGTACCTACTCCCGCAGCGCGTCCCGCTGCCAAGCCTAAAGAAACCTGGTCTATTGTAGTGCGTAGATATAATAAAAATATGTCGTCCAATGAAATTGTGCGCCAGGTAACAACTGAAGTCGGCCCAACTCTGGGCGTTCGAGTCCACGGAGTAAACCCTACCAGAGATGGAAAGGTCATAATTAGGGTTCCTTCCAAGCAGGAGCGCGAGAAAATTGCGGGTAACAGCAAGTTTAAAGAAGTTGGCTTAGACGTATCCATTAACGATAAGTTAGGACCTAAGGTCCTCATACATGGGATCCACTGCTCGATTAGCTCTAACGAGTTCTTGGAGCAATTATACGAGAACAACTCAAAAGACAAGTACTCCGCTGAGGAATTTAAAAAGGGAGTGAGAATCGCTAGCCGGCAGACAAAGGAGGGTCCTGATGCTGTGTCGAATGTAATTCTTGAGGGCCTGAAGGAGATAATGGACGACTTGATGGGTGCTGAAACGGATATGTCCACTGGTTTTCCTACCGAGTTACACACCACGATGACATCATGGCATGTTTCAGATGCCTTGGCTTCGACCACCGGGTGTCGATGTGCGAAGCCAAGGAGATAGTACGCCAGAGCAGCTGCCAGAGTGACCACAGCGGCGCGTTGTGCCCCAATGCAATTCATTGTAGAAATTGCTCGTTCCGTGGTCTTCCTGCTGACCACCGCCTGTTGTCAAATAGCTGCCCTGTATATGCTGCTCTGGTTGCTAGGAGAGAGGCCAGACATTAAATATGGCTTTAAACATCATACAACTCAAATGCCATGGGAAGAGGGCCGTAAACTCGAAATTGGGTGTATTTATGCTCGAACAGGGGTCCACTATTGGACTCTTGTAAGAGCCATATTTGGGTAGGGGTCAGGTCAGGGATTTCCCTGCATCTATGCGGGTGTTTTCCTCTGGGGGAGATGCTGGTGCGGCAATCGTAGTGAATGATCCGGCGGTCAGGTGCCTCGTGGTTGGACATCTCACGAACGAGTACGGTGTTTGCGTCTCGATCAAGGGTTGTTTCGGCGCAATGTACCTTGTGAGCGTATACTGTGCTTTTGGGCAAGAGATAGAGCCGTATATCCGGTATTTGGATGCGGTGCTGCTACAGGTGAGCGGCACGCCAGCAATCCTTGGTCTGGACGCGAACGCACTATCCGCGATGTGGTGTAGCAAGATCGCTAGACGTACGTCTAGCCATCGAAGCTTGCATCGGGGTGAGGTGCTGAGTGAGTGGATGATCGCCAACGGCATGATCGCTCTCAATGAACCGTCCGACCTCTATACCTTCAGCGGTCCTCGTGGTGTCAGCGACATTGACGTCACAATCGTCAATGCGGCTGCCACTGGCTTCGGGTTCCGGTGGAGGATTAGAGACGGGTGGGGAGTGAGTGATCATTGCCTCATCGAGGTCACTATGACGTACAATAATGCTGTCACCTCATCGGAGGTTTCTTGTGAAAAAGTCTAGTCAACGAGTGGCGGAAACTGGGCTACCCACACCCTTAGGCTGGAGGATGCAGCGTCTGTGGTGCCGCTCTCCACATTTGCCGAGCTTTCGCTTGACAGGCAAATTGCCACCATCCAATCTTGGATGAAATTGGCGAACGATGCTTCTTTCAGCAGAATCCGGATGGGAAGCAAGAAGAGAAAGGTGAAGTGGTGGACTGCGGAGTTGAACGACATGCGCAGGGAGGTACGAGCACTTAGGAAGCAATTCCAGAGAGCCCGTGCCGCCAGAGCCTCCGAAGCCCCATCGCTCAAGCGCATATTCCTCCGCAGGAAACACGAGTGCGCACGGTGCATTACGTCAACCAAAGAGCGTCATTGGAGAGAATTTGTTCAATCTAATGCCGATGATCCCTGGGGTGAAGTTTACCGAATATGTCGGGGTAAACGAACTAGACATAATTCTTGCGGCATCCAGGTTGGAAACACAACTTACCATACCTGGTCTGATAGCACTGAAACCCTTCTTCGTGAGTTTTTCCCCAGTGCCCTTTGCTGTCGGCGACCGGTTCCGAGGTTCCCTCGAACCGATCCCATGCCTTGAGATCGGAGAGATTGATAGTAGTATGGCCAAAGTTAGGTCCGCAAAAGCGCCGGGGTTAGACGGGATGACGGGCCAGATGTGTAAAAGCATCTGGCGCGCCATTCCTGAATATGTCCAGTGCCTCTACGATAGGTGCCTGGGCGAGGGCGTTTTCCCTTCGGTCTGGAAGACTGCCGCGTAATGGTGCTTTTGAAGTCGCCAGACAGGGTCAGGAGTAGTCCCATATCTTACAGAGGCATTTCCCTACTGCCTTCACTAGGGAAAGTCCTCGAGCGGATTATGGTCCGTAGATTGGAGGCGAAAGTTACCTTGCTGGCACCTGATAGGCAGTAAGGCTTCCGTACAGGAAAGTGTGCGGAGGATGCGTGAAGCTTTATCAAGGACCGGGTTCTGGTCAGTGACCAGAAGCTCCTCCTGGACATCTTCGTGGATTTTAGGATGTCCTCGACTTCCTCAGGTGACACGTCATCTTGGAAAAGATACGTTCATCTGGGTGCAAGGAGCTGGCGCTCTCGTCCAAGAATGGTGCTCGAGAGTTGGTGTACAGGTGTCTGCTGAGAAAACTGAAATCATGCTGCTGAAGGGCAAGCTGGCTAACAGCCGACCACCCTTGGTAAAGGTTGACGGAAGGGGGCTAAGATACTCCAACACTGTTGGATATCTTGACATCCGAGTGGGGGAGAGGATAAACTTTTTAGATAACCTCAGAGGTTTAAAAGAGAGGGTGCTCGTCGCTGTGCTGCAGCTTCGAAGGGTCCTCCGTACAGACTGGGGACTGAACAGGCGTTCGATTCGCACGATTTACGGTGGACTCTTCATAGCGTGTGTCGTGTACGGGGCTTCGGCTTGGTCTGAGGTCGTTTCCACGGCGCACGGACTGAGAGCGATCGAGCAGTGTCAGAGGGTGATCATGGGAGCCTACCTGCCTGTGTGTCGAACTATTTCGACCCACGCCATGAAGGTGCTCATGGGAGTCCCGCCGCCTCCGGATCTGGAGGTGAGACGCCGCGCCACCCTCTACCTAGTCCGGAAGGGACTGTCGCTGATCCCGAGTGACCTCCTTATGGACAAACAGATTGTTGGTAAGACGATACATGAATGCAAGGCCATGACAGAAGAAGCCGTCATGTCCTCATGGGCGAACCGTTGGCGATTTAGCGATAAGGGACGCGTCACTTTTGAGTTTATCTCCGATGTCAATTTCGCTACGCGAAACTTCGAATTTGATTTCTGCACCAGTCTGGGCTTCTTGCTCACCGGACACGGAAGCTTCAACGCCTTTCTTCTTGAACACGGTTCATGGGGAGTTGAGAGCGCCAGCTGTCTTTTTGGCCACCCTTGTGAGGATTGGAAGCACGTGCTTGTCGAATGCACACTCTACGATGACATACGAGACCTTGAGACAATGGGCGTTCGAATGCTCAACGGTAGTGAAGACGTGGGTAGAGTTCTCTCATGCAAAGAACATTATGATGCAATCAAGTTATTCGCCCGAGAGGCATTTACAAAAAGAAAACGACTGAATCAAATGAATTAAATTACATCCAGCTTGATGCACGATTACTGACCGCCCTCTGCTGCTGTCTATTTGTCTGTGCCGTCCTGTCCGTCTCCTAAGTGTTACACGTACAACGCAGGGAAGGAATAACAATAGTTATTACACACCGGGTGAACGACCAAGGTCAATTCCGGTGTAACCTTTGGGGGGTGCCGTCCCTGTTATGACACGAAATCGGGGGAGATTCCATAAACAACAAACATTTGCCGCTCAATTACGCGCACCGACAATTTCAATGCCAAGAGCAAGTCTTATAGGACAAAATATGCATATCACATGTATACATGAAATTAATCTGGTGAATAAAAATAATCCACCTGAATATATCGGCTCGGCAAAGAAATGCTTATGGTGACGCCACTAAAGAAAACACAAAATCAAAACACATAAGCGGCAAGTTGTTGACTCATGTTTCAAAACATGAGGGAATCCCTCGAACACACCTGCTAACTAAGTATGACTAACCACCATACTGACTTAGTTTCGTGTCATTACACTATGTAAGCAATTTTTGCAAAAGATAAACAATGCGATGAAGAAAAATCGCAATCGGATTCGCGAAGTGGATTACCAATTTAAAAAAGTGGATTAATAATTTGAAAAGTAGGTTTGGATTGCGACATCCAGAAATGGACTAGTTTAAGTGCGTTTGGATTTCGCAATCCAGATCGAAAATTATTGAACATTGTATTCGATTGCATATTTCTTTTTGTAAAGTTCAGCAAAAAAGAACTATATAATTAAGTACGATTGACGGATCGAAAGGTGTGATTGTTTTATACCAAAAAACCCAACTCTGTCGAAGTGTAACTGCTCGTCTTTGAGCAAAAAGTAAAAAGTGAATAAAATTATAAGTTGTGAAAATTAAGTGCTCAACCTTTTGAGCAAGGAAAAGTGAAATCCGCAATATACATCAGGAAATAGGAACATCAGTGTAACCCACACAAACAACGTAGAGAAATCAGAGCCATCAGGAAATAGGAACATCAGTGTAACCCACACAAACAACGTAGAGAAATCAGAGCCATCAGGAAATAGGAACATCAGTGTAACCCATACAAACAACGTAGAGAAATCAGAGCCATCAGGAAATAGGAACATCAGTGTAACCCATACAAACAACGTAGAGAAATCAGAGCCATCAGGAAATAGGAACATCAGTGTAACCCACACAAACAACGTAGAGAAATCAGAGCCATCAGGAAATAGGAACATCAGTGTAACCCACACAAACAACGTAGAGAAATCAGAGCCATCAGGAAATAGTAGCCCGCAACTTTACTTTAATAAACGAAATGGTAAACACAAAACAATATTTTTATTTTTGGCTGGGGCTCGTTTTGGCCCACTAGCTATATCTTTTTTATATACAAGATCGCCTCTGGCCTAAGGGCCAAAAGTGCGTCCGGCCTTTGGGCCGTATTCTATAAGATTGCATCTGGCCTTGGGGCCAAACGTGCATCCAGCCTTCCGGCCGTATTCTTCTGATCTACAAATCTTTGGATCGCCTCTGGCCTCAGGGCCAAACGTGCGTCCGGCCTTTGGGCCGTATTTCCCCAAAACTGCAAACACAAAGAACGCTTCTGGTCTCAGAACCATGCGTACGTACGGTTTTTGAACCCCATTAATGGTTCAAAAGACACGAAATTATATGGACTTACATTGGGTAAGTCCATGTTTCCGTTTTCTCTCTATGGTATAGATTTACATAAGGTAAATCTATACCTATATAGATAAGGTAAATCTATACCGCCTCCGGGACTCTTTTACGAACCCTCGTTACACCTGCTGGTGTACGTATTATCCTTTGGGAGGACATATTATTATATTCCATGTTAATAGAATATTCCTCCATTTTTAACAATGGACCAATTATCCTATTATAACATTTGGCGCAGTCGGTAGTCGTACCTCACGACACCTTGCCGTTTGTCCATGACGATTTCCCGATAATTTCAATACGAAATTACAATTCGAGTGGAACACCACTCTCGCGCAGTCGATTTTTTTTTTTTTTTTTGTCGGGTGTGAATTTTACAACCGACACTTCAAAAAAAAAAATTTTTTTTATTTTCTTTTTTTCTCTGCTTGGACTTGCCAACGACTAAGCTCCATAAAAAAAAAAAAAATAGTACATCTATAGATATATTAATCGGTCAGGTTACGGGTACAACGATGGTGTAACGTTGTACCTATAAATATTTTTTTTTACACAATTATTTTTTTTCTTTTCTACGGTTGCTTTATTTTTTTTTTTTGTTTGTTTCTATCTCAACAGAAACAATCTATTGAGGAAATAGTCAAAAAACACCCGGAAAGCGGTCCCAAACCGCTTACTTTGGCTGAATACATGAGAAGGACGCGGAAACCAACACCCCAACCGCACAAGGAGAGGCAGAAGACCCACGGCGGTCAGCAAGCGAGACTCCGGAAGAACCGAAAGGACTTCCACCGGCTGATTAGCATATCAGTATCAGAGAAGGAAAGGGAAGGTTTCAGGGCGAAATTATTAGCCCTGAAAGGCCTAAACTTTAATAAAAAAAATCATAACAATACAAAACAACACACAACCACAGCGGCATCAAACGGAGACAGAGAATGGACAAATGAATGCCAAAATAAGATAGAAGACAGGAACTGGGAAAGTGAAAGGAGAAAGTTCCAGGAGAAATTGAGAGCCATCAACGAAGAAAGAAGACAAAAAGCAGTCGAGGAGGAAAAGAAAAATACAATTCAGCAACTATATGAAAAAGCTGAAGGACGAGACACCTTAAATTTTATACGAGCATTAAATAAAGAATTCGACCAGGAATGGAACAAGTGGCAAGAAATTTATAAAAGGGATAAGCAATAAAAAAAAAAAACTGTCAAAAAAAAAAAATTTTTATTATTATTATTAAATAAAAACATACAAAAATGAACGCAAATACATTTTTCTTATTTTCTATCTTTTCTGGCTACAACTCTTCCCCATAGGATAAAAATAAACTAGCGCCCAGGCTAGATAAAAGAAAAGTACACTGGTTATGAATAAAGATACCAGCAGGAGCAACGTTCTAACAAAGGAGGAATTAGAACAATTCCTAACTCTTAAAGAAAAAGAGAAGGAATTAGAAACATTACTCAGACAAGCCCAATCGACTAAAAGAGATTGGTTATTCATATCGGACAGACTGAATGAAGAGATTCAAAAAAGAAGTCCTAGGAATAGTTACGATAAAATTTCAGGAGAGAATGCCGAAACAGTCGACGAACTCTTGACTGAAACACTTGAAGTGATAGCCAAACAAGAAGAAAAATTGAATAAGAATTTGGAAGATTGCACAAAAAGAAACACACATTTAGAGAAAAGAATCCAAACACTGAAACAACAACTCGAGTCTGCAGGCGTAATTAACGCAGAACTAGAAGAGCAGTTGAAACAGGGGAATAGAAATTCAGTACTGAGAATAAAAAACATTCAAGAAGCAGTACGAACCAAATTATGCCAAGAGAAATTCCTTCAAGCGCTAAAGAAGCCAGGAAACTCTTATTAGATGCTAATCGCCACATAGAAGTTATAGATAGAAAACTTCAAATAAACACGCGCAGTCAATCTGTTACGGATATAACAGATATACAGAAACAACCTACAAAAAAAAATTGTTACAAGTCAAGTAACAGAAAAAATATCCAAAATGTCCACAGACAAAATGAACGTCAGCATGACCCCATCGTCTTTAAAAGACATTTTAGAGATAATATCCAAGATCCCGGTATTTACAGGAGAAAACTCCACCAGCATACAAACTGAGTTAGATAAGTTTTTATCATTATCAGGAGCAACATACAGCACCTTGGTAACGGATGAACAACAAATCTTTCTCAGCCTCTTTCCAAAAATGGCAGTAAGCGGAGACGCATATCAAACCCTCCGTAATCATAATTTTGAAAAATTTTCTGAAATTGAAGATAAACTTATACAGCTTTACTTGCCAAAAAAGGACTTGACGATACTTTACGAAGAATTACGTAACATTCGACAGGTCAATGGGGAAAGCATATTACAATATGCAAACAAGCTGGATAGAAAACTGGCAGATTGTAAGTCAGTTATCGAGATTAAATATCCAAATAATCCCGATGCCCTGTTAAAGGAATACGAAAAGAATGCCATATTAGTATTCAGAACAGGTATAATTAATCAATCTCTAAGACAATATTCATTGACATTAAAAGAACCAACCTTGAAGGAAATCGTGCACAAAGTCAGTGATATGGAACGATTCGAAAATGCTACAGCTGGAATAACTAATCTAAATGCGATTACACCGGAACTAATCGCAGAAGTATTAAACAAACTAACTACAGGGGGACAACCTACAAAACCCCAAACAAGTACACAAAACCGGTCCTACAATAATGACCGAAGAAATTTTAATAATACGCAGCCAAACCGAAATAATGGCAATAATTACGACCATAAAAGAGCAAATGGTGGATATCAGGGTAACAATAATAACAGGAATAATAACAATAACAATATGGGAATAAGTAGCGGTAATACGGTTCAGGAAAACAGGAACCGCAGACCGATACAATGCTACACATGCGGTAAACCTGGCCACATTTCTAGGGAGTGCAGGTCAGGTAACAAATTTTGTAATATCTGCCAAAAACCTGGGCATTACAACAATGAATGTCAGGCGCGTAGAGAACCACAAAAAATAAACCGATTGGAAATGCCCAGAGAAACCAGTGAACAGTGTGATTTCTGTTTAAGTTTTGACCATCGGATAAATAAGTGTTATGCCAAATTAAGGTGGGAAACTAAGTCGATTCCGGAAAACTACGAGGGGTTGACCGGAGACACCTCGGCCAGCCCACAATAGAAAGAAAAAATATAGAAAGGTGTCCCCAAGGGATAAACAGCCCAATGGTACAAATCCCATTGGACATTGGATGAAATGAATCGGTAAGATTACTATTAGACACGGGAGCAGAAATAAACCTGCTCAAAGAAAAAGCATTAAAAGACAATGCTAAAATTAATCGCAAAGAGGCGATTGAAATAAAAAGTATGCATGGACAGGGGAAAACGAAGGGTACCTGCCAAGGTAAAATGTTGCTAGAGAGCAAAATACCCTGTAAATTCCATGTAGTACACAATACCGCCCAAATACCTGGCGATGGATTAATAGGAAACAACTTCTTTTCAACACATTGTAATCTGTACGGACCATTACAACGTTTAGAGTTCCCACAAACCACAATCAACCAGAAAAAATTTAGCCTACCAATAGTCGATGAAAAATTGTCTAGTGCCACAGAACCTCATCTTTGTAAGATGAGTACCTCTGCGACATCAATTTTAAAGGAAAATATTTCGTGTGCCCAAAATATTACCACACAAGAAGTACCTAATCCTGCACAGTCGAAAAAATTTGTGATTGAAAGACTGAACGACGAGAGAAAATTGAGTAGTACAAGTAAAAGTCAATCTAGGTCTCATAAACCTAGTCATGTTGACGAACCACTTGTATCAATTTCCTCAGAACACATGTCACATGATATCACGAAAAATACCATTGGAGTACAGCTAAATACAATATCTCTGGGAAAATTGCGGCAAGACCACCTTCTAAGTGAAAACGTTTGCAATAAGGAATTGTCAAGTGTGAAAGTTGATCAGATGAAGTTTGGTGTCCGTATAAACATAGTAATAGTTGAGTGAACTTCGGTCCCCATTCTGATAGGTAATCCTTTAGACATAAAAATAAAATATTTCCTTATACCAATGAACGATTGTCTGGGAAGCATTATACACAACATATTTTTATCAGAACCTGCTTCATCAATCAACAACATTGCATTATACTATCTACAGAAATTACAAGAATTATTATCATTATTTTTATTTATTTTATTATTATAGTTATTAATAACTTACATTATGTATACTATTGTTTTGAATTTTCATTTTCGTTATTTTCTTTTCCTATTATTTCTTCTATTTTTTCATTGAAATTTTACATACAAATTTTTATTTTATTGTTGTTGTTATGAATTTATTTTTGAAATAAACGTATTATTATTAAATATTGTTAATAATAGTTAGCTAACACCAAATAAGAAGAAGACAGGTACAGAAGAGCCTTTAGATAAATTATTCCTTCCAAATTTTTGTTTGTGACTTTAGGAAAATATTAAAAACTGGGCGTATTTCTTGATAAGAACGTACCAAAAACTTTTTTAAATTTCGTGCCTAATGTAGGGACCTCACCGTTGCCAATCTATTGCAGAGCGCCTCTAGTGTCTCATGCAGTAACTATATCTAAACTAGTCGATAGCAACGCCATTATGCGGGAAAAAAAGTCCAAATGTCAAATGAAAATCTTGGTTATGTTTACGTTTAGAACGTTTGAGATTGAAAATCAAGTTCAACGAGAAATTACAACTTAATTAAGAATGTCTCTGGCGGACGAACTTTTACCAGATCTCGAAGAGAACGACAATGAGTATTTGCAGGAAATGCTTAAGGAGGAAGTGGATGCTGCCGATGAGGAACCAAATACTGACTTAACTATTGCATCAATTCAAACAAACAACAATTACAATAAATTGTCTAGTGTAAAAGACAGTCAGGTGAAATCAGTTAATCCTGATGAAAACCGGCAGTTATTTGCATCAATTTCGGATGGTAAACTTAAGGAAACAGGTCTGGTGAACACTACCACAACTAGTGAGATTCTAAACAATACCCTAAACGACGAAGTAATAACACCCGCACGTACAGAAAAACTAGTGAAATTTAAAATATTGTGCAACGAGGAACTATTGTGCCCTGCACAACAAATAAAGAAAAGTATATGTATACCCAACTGCATTCTGAAACCGGAAGAGAATACAGCAGCAATTAGTATTCTAGATCGAACTAATCTTGAAGAAATATTCGAGCCAACATTAGAGCCGATAAGGGAATATAACAACTACATGTTAACACAAAAACGCATAAGGGATAAAGAAATTAATAACAGTAATAATAATGAAGGAAGATTAAATAAATTAGAGCCGGTACTGGAACCGATGAACAAGTATAATGAATACATATTAAAGAAAGAATATGAAAAATATGCGGAGGATAATACGACGGAAGAAACGTCAGTAAATATTAATAGCATAAGGAAATATGCACAAATTGAAAACAAGCGTTTGAAGCAAGCAGAAGAGTTAACAAAAACAGAGGAAACCGAAGAGAATCTAAATAATGAGGAACAAGAAGCAATAGCCTCAACATGCGAGGAATATTTACCCGGTGATAAGTTGACATACACAGAAGCAATACCAACATCAATGGAAGATTTCCCAATAATCCAGAAAACGAACAGATTACATGAGAATAAAAGAAAATCAATGAAAGATCAAGACCAAGAGGTTCTAAAAAAGAGATTAAAAGAACCAAATAAGAATCCAACATTTACTAATAAAAACCTACTAGTAAATATTACAACGATCATTTTCAAATGAAAATCAAAATTTATGATCCTCATTTTAAAATGAGAACGAAATTTCACGAACCATATTTTAAACTAATAAAAAAAAAAATTTTAATTTTTTGTTAACGTAAAGTAATAAACTTTATAAACATTAAAAAAAAAATTACTTGTATTAGCACAATAATCAAAGTACTATTTTATCAAACAAAAAAAAATTTAGAGCGAATGAATCAATAAATAAAAAAAAAAATTTTTTTTACAAGAATGATTTCAAAATCAATTAAATGACAAGAAAAAATTTAATTATACATAGATGAGAATTTGATAAATATTAATTTTATTTTTCTGAATTTAAATAATGAGAAAAATTAAGAATTAAAGAAGAAATTTAAAATTTCCAAAATCATGTAATTGGAATAATAACGGTTAACAAAGTAATTATATAACAACTTGACAAAATATCAAACATTTTTTTTTCTTTATTAAAAAAAAAAAAACAAAAAAATTTAAGATGTCAATGACATAACAAAGTAATTATAAACCAATCTAATTGTTAAACTTTTCGTGAATTGAAAAGACAGATAAGATATAAGAAGATATTTAAAATTTCCAAAATCATGTAATAAAAGTAATAATATAGAAGTTGATTTTATGAAACAAAAAAGGAACTAAGAATTAAATATAATATGTGAAAAAAAAAACATGTAACTGAAATAAGAATGCTTAATAAATTGAAGAGAAGATGATAAAATGTTAAACTTTTGTAATCAGAATAGATTGATTATATACCAATATAAAAAAAAAAAAAAAATAAAGAATGTATAATAAATTGTTTATATACCAATTTAAAACTACTTAATAGTTGATAAAAAAAAAAAAAAAAA